>CM032130.1:32268032-32633032 GCA_018894105.1 Jacaranda mimosifolia
TTTTAAATCACCCAATATTTTATAACTTAAAAATACAATTCTCCCTAAATTTTAGTTATCCTGGGTCCTAACTTCATTTTTCACATTGAACATCACACTTAATTATTTTATCATTTGCCCGCTATTAAACTTCAAGATATTAGTACTTTTCCATGTTATTTTGATACCATAAATTGATTTTTTTTAAAAGAATGGCTAATTGTTTATTATTTTACTTAAGAAATAATCACAATTTGAGGGGTTCTTAATATATAACACCAAACTAGCAATCTTTTTTTTGAAATAGAGTATTAAATAATTACTCTCCAAATGAAATGGAAAATATCTAGCAAGTTTGGCTATCAAATTCTATGATTTAACCTCAGACTGAGTGAGTTTATTCATCCTCCAAATTAGGGCAACATTGAATCTTATCAACTGCAGAAACATAAATAAGTTAGACTAGCCATGAAGAAATATTATCAACTAATTCAAAACTTTTCAAACTGTAAAAGTGTTTAAAAAATTGATCCTAATTCCTACAGTGTGAGTAGTATATTCTTGAACAATAATCTAAATTGTCACTAAAACAAACGTTTCTTCCGTTGCAATCACGAGGAGTAACGGGCTTAGATCGATGTGCCATATTTGAGCTTGTTAATTATTTGTTCATTCTAATTATCTTTTATGTATGTTCAAATAGGTACAGTGCTAGTGCCTGGATTAACTTCAAACAGAGAAAAGTAGCTAACAGTTGAAACTTGCTTGAATTTCGTATCTGTGTGCAGTGGATTGACGTGGATGCCTTTTAATTATCTTTTAATTTCCAAATATGTAGAGTGAGAAATTATGTCTAGCCAGGTGCATTGATACTATTCTAGCTTGTGGGCCTGTACGTACAGATTCTTATATCTTTGAAGCCTTGAGCTCATGTGGCAACTTTTCTTGAATTCACTGTGGCTTTTATTTCTGAGAATATAATGCAGGTCTTTCATTTTCTTCTACTGCTTCTTCAAACACTTATATGTACTCACCAGGCCATTTGCAATCATATGATGCATGATTCATAAATGATGAATGATTCACTTGTCTGATGTTGACAGTGATATTGTTTAAAATTAAGATGAATCTTGTCCGATGGTGCATTGTTCGATAATAGTAATAGTCGACAAGAAAACATTTACTATTAATAGACTCAGAAGTTAGCAATGTGATTAACGTGTGTTGGATGGATTGGTAAGTTGCCAGTAATAAATTAACATGAGTAGGAATTACTGAAAGAATTGCTGTTGCTGTTGGATATATTGCCAATAGATACATGATATCCACTCCTTAATTTTTTCGTATTTTATAGGGCCACTTGCCCAATAATGTTTTCTTTATAAGTCATATCATGTTATAGAATCTTCACCTGGAAAAATTACAAAATCGTCCTGTAATTTTACCTCATTTGGTTTTTTTTCGTCTATAAATTGCATAATATCAATTCTAGTCCTATAAGTATTTAAAAAAATTGTAATTTTTCATCCTTTTTTCGTCGGAGCGGTGAAACTCACCGAAAAATATGACGTGGCACACCGGGCATGTGGACATTACTTGTTTCTGCCACATTGGCAGCTGATATGGCAGGCAAAATTACAAAATTTGTCCTGTAACTTTATCTCATTTGGTTTTTCGTCCTATAAATTGCATAAATATCAATTCTAGTCTATAAGTATTAAAAAATTGTCATTTTTCATCCTTTTTTCGTCGGAAAATGTGACGTGGCACACCGGGCGTGTGGACATTTCTTGTTTCTGCCTCGTTGAGACTGCTTAGTAGGCATTTTTTTGTCTTTTTCTTGCTTAGTTGGCAGCATGTATGTCTTTTTTTTTTTTTTTTAAATTTCAAATATATTATATATTTATATACACACACCACACACATATATATACACATCTATTTATATATTATTTATATATTACATATCATCATTTTCCCTCCAAAACACAATTTTTTTTCCTTGAATATCCTTCATTATCCCCAAAACTTTCCTATTTTTTTAATATATACATCATATATATATATTATTATTATTATTATTATAACAATAAAAAAATCACTCAATTTCATTTTCACCCCAAAAATCTAACAAAAAAAGCATTGTTTTGACTGCTACAGTAAAAAAAAATTTCTCCTGAAACATAAACAAAACATACAAAAATTCTCTAGAATCAATTTTAACTATTTTCCAAAACATAACAAAAAATTAATCACATTCCCCAACCAATTTTCATATTCTATAATAATTTATTTTCCCAAAATACATAATAAAATCACACAAAAAATATAACCAAACAGTCCCCTAATTTGCCATTAACCATATTATTTTAACTCGCATATATTTAAATAATTTAATTAAATTTAAACATATATTAAAAATTCTTAACCTCCACCCCACGCCAACCCCCGCCTCGCCACCCTCACCCATCCACCATGACGGGTCGGCCATGGTGGTTGGCCGCATGACCTCGCCTGGCCATGGTGAGCTCGGCCAGCCACCCACCGGGTGGTTGGGGGGAGGTGGGGGAATATATTCCATGGCCCGGCCCGTCATGGGGTGAGGCGGGGGTTGGGAATTTTAATTTATGTTTAAATTTAATTAAATTATTTTTAAATATGTGATGTGAGTTAAAATAATATGGTTAATGGCAAATTAGGAGAATGTTTGGTTATATTTTTTGTGTGATTTTATTATGTGTTTTAGGAGAATAAATTATTGGAGAATATGAAAATTGTGTTGGCGAATGTGATTAATTTTGGTTATGTTTTGGAAAATAGTTAAAAATTGATTTTGGAGAATTTTGGTATGTTTGTTTATGTTTCGGGGGGAGTTAATTTGTCTTACTGTATCAGTCAAATCATATTTTTTATTTTAGATTTTTGGGGTAAAAATGAAATTGAGTAGTTTTTTTATTGTTATATTAATAATAATAATAATATATGATGTATATATATATATATATTAAAAAATGGAAAAGTTTTGGGGATAATGAAGGATATTCAAGGGAAAAAAAATTGTGTTTTGGAAGGAAAATGATGATATGCAATATATAAATATATATATATATATAAATAGATGTGTATATATATGTGTGTGTGTATATAAATTATATAATGTATTTGAATTTTTTTTTTAAAAAGAAGACATGTATGCTGCCAACTAAGCAAGAAAAAGAGTTAAAATGCCTACTAGGCAGTCCAAAACGAGGAAGAAAAGAAACAAAAAATGTCCACACGCCTGGTGTGCCACGTCACATTTTTCGGCGAGTGTTTTGCCTGCTCTGGAGAAAAAAGGACAAAAAATGACAAATTTTTAATACTTATAGGACTAGAATTGATATTATGCAATTTATAGGACGAAAAAACCAAATTAGGTAAAGTTACAGGATGAATTTTATAATTTTTGCCTGCCATGTCAGCTGCCATGTGGCAGAGAAACAAGTAATGTCCACATGCCCGGTGTGCCACATCACATTTTCCGGCGAGTTTTGCCAGCTCGGCGAAGAAATGACGAAAAAATGACAATTTTTTAATACTTATAGAACTAGAATTGATATTATGCAATTTATAGGACGAAAAATCAAACGAGGGTAAAGTTACAGGACGGATTTTGTAATTTTGCATCTTCACCTTAAATTCTTTCTTCAATACAGTTTAAATGTGTGCCATGGGAGTAACAATATTGCTCACACTTGCTTAATATATTTTCTTGTGCATTAGAACCAGAAGAAACAAAAATGGAAGCAAAACAAATCAAAGAGGTAGATGAAGAAGCAAAGGCACAAGTGGAAATATGGCAAAATGTCGAGAAGTTATTCCTAAAGATACAGGGAAAGTGATCATTGGAGAGGCAGTTGTTGACGAAGGAGAACAAGAAGATAAGTATAGCGATGTCCGTTTTGGCGTTGGACATGGTGATGCTGGCTCACAAGGAAAGGAAAAGAGAGGGACTATTGAAGAATGGGAATATGTAGTTTATGGAGCTGGCTTCACTAGGTACATGTCAAACATGTTCCAGGTGCCATTGTATCTGTTATTGAGGCCTTTCCATGATTGAAACTCAAATGCTGATTGTTTGCTTGTAAAATAAAGATGTGTTCTACAGTGAGCACTCATATTTCCTTATATTGTTTGTTGAATTTTATCTATGCAGGCACAATTTGTTGATTCCAATATACATTTTAGTTTCTTTTTTCCCTTTCTAATGCAGACTCATACGAATGAGGTTTTTTTTTTCTAGGTTATAGCTAATTTTCTTTACGAGATCTGATTGATCTATCCCCAATTATTAAGGTGTGTTACAGTAATACCTTGATGTCCATTTCTTTATTGAGGGCAGAGCTGGTTTGAAAGCCAGTAGTAAATTTTTGTTGAAACATGCATATGTAGCTATTTTGCTAGAATAAAATCATTTTCAAAAAATAAAAAAACTATTATATTTTTTAAAAAATTTAAATTTTTCTAGAAATACTATTAAATTGTTCCAATCATGTGAAATTATCACATGACTCACATCGATCAAAGGTAATGATGGAATAAGCAAGTATAGGTATTGACTGGATTAATATATTTATCAGCACTATTTTACAAATGGGGCTTTTCTCCAAAGGGAAAGAACCCTCCAATCAGCAATGAGTGGACACCTCAGATATTGCATTGATTCATGATTGGACAAGGCTGAGCTTATCTTATAATTCATGGTTGGTTAGCTTATCTAATAATTCTAATATTAATTTCAATAATTAAGAATTGACATATGTAAATATATTATATTAGATGTTAATTTAAAATTTGTATTTGTATTTAAAATTTTATTAAATTTAATTCAAAGAAAAATAGTTAATTTGAATTAATACGCTGATATTTATTTTATGCTCAAATCAAATATTGACAAGTGGTTAAAAATAAAATGTTTATGTTTATGAATCAATCAAATCAAAGATATTTGATACTATATCTTGATATTTAATATTATCTTATTGAATAGATAACCATCAAAGAAGTCAAGTCAATCTAGAAATCTCCGATCAAGCATTCATATAAAGGGGGTGATCAAAGCTCATTTCACACACAACACAAATCCTAGCAAGTGAGAGAAATTTTGAAAGAGTCTATCAATTCTCTCTACAAATCTAGGGATATACATGATGTTCAAAGTGTTTTTCACGTGTGTTCATATATTTCGTTTACACTGATGTATCGTCTCTCTCGATCAGGTCATCAAAAAGACTGCTAAATCTTTCGAAGTGAGAGAAGGAGGGAAGGCGCGCTACACGTTTGATTCAAGACTAAAGTGCGAAGCCTCAAATTGACGTTATTTTATTCAAATCAAATTTAAGGAGATCCACAACTTTTAAAGCATTCTTCACCGAGTTCATTAAATTTCCCATCATATTTGAAAGGAAAAAAATTAGAGGATTAGATTAGAAAATATTCATCACATTCTCTAATTCCACTATTATATTGTCATTTCCCACTCCCAAAATTCATTTTCTCAACACATACAGCCCATTTATATCACAAAATATATCAACATTTCCTAAAGATTACAAACATTGGATCCTTTCCAAAAGTGTATTTTCTGTACAATTAATAACCATTATTTTTGCAACATTTTGTAGAGTGGGAGATTAGGTTTAGGCAGCTGCAATGGTGTTATTCTTTGGGCCTGTCCAAATTTAGGATGTCGTTAAGCCTGAAGGGTATTAGCTATTAGGTAACTTCTCTCTCACTCTCTCTCTCTCTCTCTCTCTCTCTCTCTCTTTTTTCCCCCCTTTTTAATTATAACTAGAAGTTATTGCATGCAATGTTTGGGCTCATAAAAACTACTTGTTGAATCATTTAAAATTAATATATAAAATAATTTAAATTATGAGAAAGTTAAAATTATGTTAGATATTTTGATATGATAAAGAAAATAATGGATGATGGAATTTTGACAATACGAATTTGTAGGTTTGTGGATTTTGTGAAAAATATATTGTAACCTTATTGAACCATCACTTCTAAATGACAATTTAAAGAATAAATTTGGAATATTAGTAAATTTGGTATCAAAATCACTTTTTTGGACCGAATTCTCCATTTTATCTTTTAAACTGCATTACCCATTTTAGTTGATGGAATAATTGAAGGGTAAATTATGTTTAAAAAAAACCACAAATAACTTCCACTTTAAATATAAAACAATATTTCTATTTATAATAGTATAAATTATCATGTTTATGGAATTCACCTTAGCGCGCTCGCTCTCTCCCTTTTCCCCTTCTTCTGGGCCTGCACGTCATTTGGTTTCATTTTTAATTCATTTCATTCATTTTTACTATTTGAAAAATAAATTATCAATATTTTTTATTATTTTTATTAAAATTCAATTCATTTTTAATTCAGAATATATTCTCTCAATAATATTTATACTTTCTCGCTCTATTTTTATTATCACTATATCTTTCCACCTAAAATCTATGTACTAAACTCCACATAATCATAATTTTTAAATAAATTCATTCAAACACAAACTCATTTTCTCTAACTATCTTTCTAATTTTTGAAAATAATAAAAATGAAAACATAACCAAAGAGCGTCTAAACCTCCTGACGCAAATGAACGATTGATTCACTTGCCTGATGCACGGAAATGTGATTAACGTTCATTGGTTGGTGAGTTGCCACAATTAAACTGACTTGATAGTGTAGGGTTCCTCTAATTAACTTTATAGTGTGGTGCCAGAATTAACTTTCTGAAATTGTTTGCTGTTGTCAATGGATGTATTTAGGGAGCTAGGATTTTTCATTGTGGGGGTAAAATTCTGAATTATCAAAAATATGATATATATATTTTTATTTCATCATATATATTAATCATTTAAAATCTGTAGTTTCAAAACAATTTATACAAGAAAAATAGAAAGACAATGAAGGACAATGGCAATGGACATATTTTCAATAAAAGCAAGAATATTTTTATAATTTAAGAGTTGACAAAATTAAAATTTTCAATATAAAAAAATTGAATTTGAGAACTTAAAAATGGAAGAAAAGTTTTTGTGTTTTATTAATGGCAGAACACAAGAATAATATATATATTATATATATAGTTGAATCATTACACATTTGATTTTCTCACATTGAGTCCAATTTTTTGCACATTTGGTTCTCAGGCTCAAAATTTTTCAATTGAACTGATTTATCTCCTAGTCATTTAAATTTGGGGTTTTTTTGGTCATTTTATTATCCAAGCCCAGTCACCTGTCATGTGCGATGTCATGTCTCTTTTATTCATTAATAATAAATAATAAATAAATTTAAAAATAGTAAAAATCTAAAATAATGTTACCTATTCAATAATATTTAATAGTAAACATGTATAAAATAATTTAATTAATAATGTTAAAAATTTAAAATAATTAAATTTATTAATAATATTAAATTCTAAATTTATATATTAATTAAATTACATATTTCATAATACTAAATTATTAATCATATATAAAACAATTTAAACAAATTTAAGTGAATTATTTATTAATGAAAAATAAAATTAAAATTAAAATAATATTACATATTTAATAGTCTTAAATAATAAACATTATTAAAAATAATTTATTTAATTTAATTATGTATATGAATAATTTAGTTTAACATATCCTACACACACATTCTTCTTCCCCGCCCCCACTACCAAGCCGCCCGCCTGCCTGCAAACATGGGCAGTAGTGCATCGCAGGCCATTGGCCCATTGCAGCAAGGCTGCAGCCGTTGTTGCCATGGCAGCCGCCAGATCTGGAGGCGGCTCATGGAGGGGTTGGGTTCAGTGGCGTATCTAGGAATTTAGGTAAGTGAAGTCAAAATATTAATAAAAATAAATTTAAAATAATTAATATTTAATAAAAATAAAATTTAGATACATTAATTCAATTGTCTTCGACGAGTTTTCATATTCTGAAACTTTGTTATAATATCATAATTTGAAATGCTCATAAATACATCTCTCTCTTTATAAGTTATTAAACAATCATTAAGGAAGTCATCATTCATTCGGTTTCACAAATCAGACTTGATAAATTTCATCGCCAAGAAAGCTCTCCCTAGACTTGCAGTGGCGATCGAAAAAAGCAACGAAAATTTCACCAGTCGTCGACCAACTGTACTGGGGTCATTTCGATATTAAGTGGGGGTCAAAATACTATATATCCATCATTTTCTATGTAAATATATATATATAAAAAATAGCAAGTGAGGTCAACTGACATATGATGCTTGAATTGTTTGTTAATCAGAAATGACTGGACAGTGGACACCTTTACCTCAAATGCGTGGTTCATTAATTGTTGGACAAGGGCTTGCTTATCTGATAATACATATATATAATCTTGACTTGCTTAATAATTAAGCAATGACTGGACACAATTACCTCAAGTGCATGATTCATAATTGGCAAGGGTTTGCTTATCTGATCATAATTCATAATCTTGAATGAAGAAGTACTTGAAAAAGTGAAAAAATTCGCAATATTTAATCTTCTAATAAAAATTCTTAAACCAAAGACAACATAAAAGAAAACAATAAGAATCTTTTAGTGCTTAGTTTAGTTTCATTTTCAAAACCCTTTTCATATTTTCTACTATTGCAAAAATGAAGCACATCATTTTTTACACATTTTCGTCCGATATTATTTTCATTTTCAAATCATATTCCCCAATAACCTATTTATCTTATCCCAATTACCTATATATTTTCTCTCTTTTTCTCTCTACCTACAAACTACTAAATCCAATATATAATTATTAATTACTTTTCCAGCAATCTATCCAAATACAAACTCATTCCCAACTTATTTTCACTAGCTACTTCCAATATTTTGAAAATGAAAATAAAACCAAATGAGCGCGCCCGTTTTGTTTAATTTTTAAAGCCAATTTTTACATTTCTATTATTCCAGAAATAAAACACATAACTTTTTACCTGTTTTCACCTAATATCATTTTTATTTTCAAAACATTTTCTCCAATAACCTATACATCTTTTCCCTCTCTCTCTATTCCATTACTTCTATCTCTCTCCACTTACAATCTATTAAAACCAAAATAATTATAACTTTTCTAACAGTCTATCAAAATACAAACTTATTTTCAACACATTTCTATTAACTAATTTTTTTAAATTTTAAAAATGATAAAAATGAAAATTGAAAATAAAAATAAAATCAAATGGGCCTAGTTACAAGCTAATCTCAAAACTTCCCAAAATGTAAATTTTGATCCTGCCCAGACTGTAGATTTTCTCTACAACTGTACAAATTTGGAAGATCCTTGAGGGTCTGAGGCAACTTTTTCTACAACTGGACGTCATTTCATATTTTTCTGCAGTGTCTACACAAAAACCTATTGACGCAAATAAATGATTCACTTGCCTGATTCTGACGCTATACGGAAATGTGTATAACTTTCATTGGTTGGCGCGTTGCCAAACCTAAAGAAAAATTTATAGTGTAGGGTGCACCTTCTCATGACTAGAAAGGATTATGCTTCTGGTTCCACTCATTTCTGATATTTTCTAGCTAGGCAACTTGCCGACGATGCTTTCTGTAGTCATTTCATGTTATATAATCTTCATCACTTGCAATTCTTTCTGCAATATACATAGTTTGAAATTAGCGTAACAAAATTTCTTGTACATCAGAAACAAGAAAGGACTATGGAAGCAAAATCAATGAAAGAAGTAGATGAAGAAACTGTTGTGGATAATTGTGTGATTTGTGTTAAAATATAAAATAAAGTAAAATAATTCACATGATCATAATTTTATAAAATAATAATTAAGAAAGTGATCAACCAAACCGTATAAATAATGAGGAAATTGGAGCTGGATCAATGGAGAGTCATGACATTTGTCTCTGTCCTAAAGCCATTATTGCCTCCCTTCGTGCGGGTATTAGTAGTTGACCATGACTCCAAGATAAAACCCATTAGCTCACAGCGGTGTCTCATCCCATGTGCACGACCACGAGGAGACTAGGAACCAGTCCATAGTCACGTTGCCAAAAACACAAAAGCTTGTGGAGAGTGTATAAAATAAAACAATCAAAACTCACACCAACTCTATGTACCAAGAAAGATTATGACCCCTTTATATAATAGTAAAAGTTTGACCATTTAGAAAGGATTAATGGGCTACTAAAAGCATCATAAAATCACCATAAATTCAATTATAATTAGGCCCAATAATTATAAAATAAAGTGGTCAAACATATTAATAAAATGATATGATGCCATAAATATGAAATGAATAAAACACATAGGCACATTAGTTGTCATGTTAAGACATATGATAAAATGATTTGTTGGAAATAAAATAAATTAAAGAAATTTTAAAACTTATTTCCAACATAAACAAAGGCACAAGTTGAGATATGGCAGTATGTGTTCGGTTTTACTCCAATGGCAGTGGTGAAGTGTGCCATTGAACTCCAAATACCCGACGTTTTAGAAAGCCATGGTGGATCCATGACCCTACCCAAGCTATCTGCCGCTCTTGGCTGCTCACCTTCCGTCCTCAACCGCATAATGCGCTATCTGATGCACCGTGGAATCTTCAAACAGACGGCCACAGGCCAAGAACCATCAACTTGCTACACCCAAACTCCCCTTTCTCGTCTGCTGATGAAAAATGGAGAGAATAGCATGGTTGCTTAAGTTCTGTTGGAAAGCAGCCCTGTGATGCTTGCTCCCTGGCATAAACTGACCTCACCAGCATTAGCAAATGGAGCTCCAGCATTTGAGGCTGCACATGGTAAGGATCTATGGAAGTATGCTTCAGAAAATCCTGCCCACAGCAAGCTATTCAATGATGCAATGGCCAGCCATACTAGGCTGGCTATACCAGCAATCGTCCATCATTATCCTGAGGCGTTTTAAGGGATCGGCTCTTTGGTTGATGTTGGTGGCGGTGATGGGACTGCTCTTCGCACTTTGATCAAATCCTGCCTTGGATTCGTGGGATCAACTTCGATCTCCCTCATGTAGTGTGTGTGGCCCCATCATGTGATGGCATTGAGCATGTCAAGGGCAACATGTTTGAAATGGTTCCAAAGGCTGATGCTGTTTTTCTTAAGGTATCTATGTTGGTTTCAGTTTTAGTCCCTTTTATTCATGTTATGAGGACTAATGCTAGCTACACCTTCTTTTGGTTTACACAGTGGGTGCTGCATGATTGGAGCGATGAAAAGCGTATCCAGATACTGACAAAATGTAGAGAAGCTATTCCTAAGAATATAGGAAAAGTGATCATTGCAGAGGTAATTCTTGATGAAGGAGAAGAGAAGTATAGCGATGTTCGTTTGGCACATGGATCTATGGTGATGCTGGCTCACACAGAGATAGGAAAAGAAAGGACTATTAAAGAATGGGAATATGTAGTGTATGGCGCTGGCTTCACTAAGTACACTGTGAAACATATTCCATCTGCCATCATATCTGTTATTGAAGCCTATCCATGACTGAAACTTAAAGGCCAATTTTATGCTTTTAAATTAAATTAAGATGTGTTCTACAATGAACACTCATATGCATATTCCTTCTGTTGTACGTTGAGTGTTATATATGCACAATTATGTTGTGAAGATTATGATACTTGGGATGAATAAAAAGTTGATTCCAATATGAATTTTGATACAATGCCCCACTTGAAAAAAAAAAAAAAAAAGTTCTTTCATTTGCCAACTGAGGAAAATTAATTGGTGATATAAAATTGACTATTTTGAAAAAGGTGGTACTGAAGTTTTAAATCACCCAATATTTTATAACTTAAAATACAATTCTCCCTAAATTTTAGTTATCCTGGGTCCTAACTTCATTTCACATTGAACATCACACTTAATTATTTTATCATTTGCCCGCTATTAAACTTCAAGATATTAGTACTTTTCCATGTTATTTGATACCATAAATTGATTTTTGTAAAAGAATGGCTAATTGTTTATTATTTTACTTAAGAAATAATCACAATTTGAGGGGTTCTTAATATATAACACCAAACTAGCAATCCTTTTTTGAAATAGAGTATTAAATAATTACTCTCCAAATGAAATGGAAAATATCTAGCAAGTTTGGCTATCAAATTCTATGATTTAACCTCAGACTGAGAGTTTATTTCATCCTCCAAATTAGGGCAACCAATTGAATCTTATCAACTGCAGAAACATAAATAAGTTAGACTAGCCCCATGAAGAAATATTATCAACTAATTCAAAACTTTTCAAACTGTAAAGTGTTATAAAAAATTGATCCTTAATTCCTACAGTGTGAGTAGTATATTCTTGAACCATAACTCTAAATTGTCACTAAAACAAACGTTTCTTCCGTTGCAATCACGAGGAGATAACGGGCTTAGATCGATGGCCATATTTGAGCTTGTTAATTATTTGTTCATTCTAATTATCTTTTATGTATGTTCAAATAGGTACAGTGCTAGTGCTGGATTAACTTCAAACAGAGACAAAGTAGCTAACAGTTGAAACTTGCTTGAATTTCGTATCTGTGTGCCAGTGGATTGACGTGGATTGCCTTCTAATTATCTTTTAATTTCCACATTATGTAGAGTGAGAAATTATGTCTAGCCAGGTGCATTGATACTATTCTAGCTTGTGGGCCTGTACGTACAGATTCCTTATATCTTTGAAGCCTTGAAGCTCTGTGGCAACTTTTCTTGAATTCACTGTGGCTTTTATTTCCTGAGAATATAATGCAGGTCATTTCATTTTCTTCTACTGCTTCTTCAAACACTTATATGTACTCACCAGGCCATTTGCAATCATATGATGCATGATTCATAAAATGATGAATGATTCACTTGTCTGATGTTGACAGTGATATTGTTTAAATTAAGATGAATCTTGTCCGATGGTGCATTGTCTCGATAATAGTAATAGTCCGACAAGAAAACATTTACTATTAATAGACTCAGAAGTTAGCAATGTGATTAACGTGTGTTGGATGGATTGGTAAGTTGCCAGTAATAAATTAACATGAGTAGGAATTACTGAAAGAATTGCTGTTGCTGTTGGATATATTGCCAATAGATACATGATATCCACTCCTTAATTTTTTCGTATTTTATAGGCCACTTGCCCAATAATGTTTTCTTTATAAGTCATATCATGTTATAGAATCTTCACCTGGAAAAATTACAAAATTCGTCCTGTAATTTTACCTCATTTGGTTTTTCGTCCTATAAATTGCATAATATCAATTCTAGTCCTATAAGTATTAAAAAATTGTCATTTTTCATCCTTTTTTCGTCGGAGCCGGTGAAACTCACCGAAAAATATGACGTGGCACACCGGCATGTGGACATTACTTGTTTCTGCCACATTGGCAGCTGATATGGCAGGCAAAATTACAAAATTTGTCCTGTAACTTTATCTCATTTGGTTTTTCGTCCTATAAATTGCATAATATCAATTCTAGTCCTATAAGTATTAAAAAATTGTCATTTTTCATCCTTTTTTCGTCGGAAAATGTGACGTGGCACACGGGCGTGTGTGACATTTCTGCGTTTCATTTCTTGTTTTGCCTCGTTGGACTGCTTAGTAGGCATTTTTTGTCTTTTTCTTGCTTAGTTGGCAGCATGTATGTCTTTTTTTTTTTTTTAAATTTCAAATATATTATATAATTTATATACACACCACCCACACATATATATACACATCTATTTATATATATATTTATATATTACATATCATCATTTTCCCTCCAAAACACAATTTTTTTTCCTTGAATATCCTTCATTATCCCCAAAACTTTCCTATTTTTTAATATATACATCATATATATATATTATTATTATTATTATTATAACAATAAAAAAATCACTCAATTTCATTTTCACCCAAAAATCTAACAAAAAAGCATTGATTTGACTGCTACAGTAAAAAAAAATTTCTCCCTGAAACATAAACAAACATACAAAAATTCTCTAGAATCAATTTTTAACTATTTTCCAAAACATAACAAAAAATTAATCACATTCCCCAACACAATTTTCATATTCTATAATAATTTATTTTCCCAAAATACATAATAAAATCACACAAAAAATATAACCAAACAGTCCCCTAATTTGCCATTAACCATATTATTTTAACTCGCATATATTTAAATAATTTAATTAAATTTAAACATATATTAAAATTCTTAACCTCCACCCCACGCCAACCCCCGCCTCGCCACCCCCTCACCCATCCACCATGACGGGTCGGCCATGGTGGTTGGCCGCATGACCTCGCCTGGCCATGGTGAGCTCGGCCAGCCACCCACCGGGTGGTTGGGGGGAGGTGGGGGAATATATCCATGGCCGGCCCGTCATGGGGTGAGGCGGGGGTTGGGAATTATAATTTATGTTTAAATTTAATTAAATTATTTTAAATATGTGATGTGAGTTAAAATAATATGGTTAATGGCAAATTAGGAGAATGTTTGGTTATATTTTTTGTGTGATTTTATTATGTGTTTTAGGAGAATAAATTATTGGAGAATATGAAAATTGTGTTGGCGAATGTGATTAATTTTTGGTTATGTTTTGGAAAATAGTTAAAAATTGATTTTGGAGAATTTTGGTATGTTTGTTTATGTTTCGGGGGAGTAATTTGTCTTACTGTATCAGTCAAATCAATATTTTTTTATTTTAGATTTTTGGGGTAAAAATGAAATTGAGTAGTTTTTTTATTGTTATAATAATAATAATAATAATATATGATGTATATATATATATATATTAAAAAATGGAAAAGTTTTGGGGATAATGAAGGATATTCAAGGGAAAAAAATTGTGTTTTGGAAGGAAAATGATGATATGCAATATATAAATATATATATATATATATAAATAGATGTGTATATATATGTGTGTGTGTATATAAATTATATAATGTATTTGAATTTTTTTTTTAAAAAGAAGACATGTATGCTGCCAACTAAGCAAGAAAAAGAGTAAAAATGCCTACTAGGCAGTCCAACGAGGCAGAAACAAAAAATGTCCACACGCCTGGTGTGCCACGTCACATTTTTCGGCGAGTTTTGCCTGCTCTGGAGAAAAAAGGACAAAAAATGACAAATTTTTAATACTTATAGGACTAGAATTGATATTATGCAATTTATAGGACGAAAAACCAAATTAGGTAAAGTTACAGGATGAATTTTATAATTTTGCCTGCCATGTCAGCTGCCAATGTGGCAGAAACAAGTAATGTCCACATGCCCGGTGTGCCACATCACATTTTCCGGCGAGTTTTGCCAGCTCCGGCGAAGAAATGACGAAAAATGACAATTTTTTAATACTTATAGAACTAGAATTGATATTATGCAATTTATAGGACGAAAAATCAAACGAGGTAAAGTTACAGGACGGATTTTGTAATTTTGCCATCTTCACCTTAAATTCTTTCTTCAATACAGTTTAAATGTGTGCCATGGGGGAGTAACAATATTGCTCACACTTGCTTAATATATTTTCTTGTGCATTAGAAACCAGAAACAAAAATGGAAGCAAAACAAATCAAAGAGGTAGATGAAGAAGCAAAGGCACAAGTGGAAATATGGCAAAATGTCGAGAAGTTATTCCTAAAGATACAGGGAAAGTGATCATTGGAGAGGCAGTTGTTGACGAAGGAGAACAAGAAGATAAGTATAGCGATGTCCGTTTGGCGTTGGACATGGTGATGCTGGCTCACACAGAGAAAGGAAAAGAGAGGACTATTGAAGAATGGGAATATGTAGTTTATATGGAGCTGGCTTCACTAGGTACACTGTCAAACATGTTCCAGGTGCCATTGTATCTGTTATTGAGGCCTATCCATGATTGAAACTCAAATGCTGATTGTTTGCTTGTAAAATAAAGATGTGTTCTACAGTGAGCACTCATATTTCTTATATTGTTTGTTGAATTTTATCTATGCAGGCACAATTTGTTGATTCCAATATACATTTTAGTTTCTTTTTTCCCTTTCTAATGCAGACTCATACGAATGAGGTTTTTTTTTCTATGGTTATAGCTAATTTTCTTTACGAGATCTGATTGATCTATCCCCAATTATTAAGGTGTGTACAGTAATACCTTGATGTCCATTTCTTTATTGAGGGCAGAGCTGGTTTGAAAGCAGTAGTAAATTTTTGTTGAAACATGCATATGTAGCTATTTTGCTAGAATAAAATCATTTTCAAAAAATAAAAAACTATTATATTTTTAAAAAAATTTAAATTTTTCTAGAAATACTATTAAATTGTTCCAATCATGTGAAATTATCACATGACTCACATCGATCAAAGGTAATGATGGAATAAGCAAGTATAGGTATTGACTGGATTAATATATTTATCAGCACTATTTTACAAATGGGGCTTTTCCTCCAAAGGGAAAGAACCCTCCAATCAGCAATGAGTGGACACCTCAGATATTGCATGATTCATGATTGGACAAGGCTGAGCTTATCTAATAATTCATGGTTGGTTAGCTTATCTAATAATTCTAATATTAATTTTCAATAATTAAGAATTGACATATGTAAAATAATATATTAGATGTTAATTTAAAATTTGTATTTGTATTTAAAATTTTATTAAATTTAATTCCAAAAGAAAAATAGTTAATTTGAATTAATACGCTGATATTTATTTTATGCTCAAATCAAATATTGACAAGTGTTAAAAATAAAATGTTTATGTTTATGAATCAATCAAATCAAAGATATTTGATACTATATCTTGATATTTAATATTATCTTATTGAATAGATAACCATCAAAGAAGTTCAAGTCAATCTAGAAATCTCCGATCAAGCATTCATATAAAGGGGTGATCAAAGCTCATTTCACACACAACACAAATCCTAGCAAGTGAGAGAAATTTTGAAAGAGTCTATCAATTCTCTCTACCAAATCTAGGGATATACATGATGTTCAAAGTGTTTTTCACGTTGTTCATATATTTCGTTTACACTGATGTATCGTACTCTCTCGATCAGGTCATCAAAAAGACTGCTAAATCTTTCCGAAGTGAGAGAAGGAGGGAAGGCGCGCTACAACGTTTGATTCAAGACTAAAGTGCGAAGCCTCAAATTGACGTTATTTTATTCAAATCAAATTTAAGGAGATCCACAACTTTTAAAGCATTCTTCACCGAGTTCATTAAATTTCAACATCATATTTGAAAGGAAAAAAATTAGAGGATTAGATTAGAAAAATTCATCACATTCTCTAATCCCACTATTATATTGTCCATTCCCACTCCCAAAATTCATTTTCTCAACACATACAGCCCATTATATCACAAAATATATCCAAACATTTCCTAAAGATTTACAAACATTGGATCCTTTCCAAACAGTGTATTTTCTGTACAATTAATAACCATTATTTTTGCAACATTTTGTAGAGTGGGAGATTAGGTTTAGGCAGCTGCAATGGTGTTATTCTTGTGGGCCTGTCCAAATTTAGGATGTCGTTAAGCCTGAAGGGTATTAGCTATTAGGTAACTTCTCTCTCACTCTCTCCTCTCTCTCTCTCTCTCTCTCTCCTTTTTCCCCCTTTTTAATTATAACTAGAAGTTATTGCATGCAATGTTTGGGCTCATAAAACTACTTGTTGAATCATTTAAAATTAATATATAAAATAATTTAAATTATGAGAAAGTTAAAATTATGTTAGATATTTTGATATGATAAAGAAAATAATGGATGATGGAATTTTGACAATACGAATTTGTAGGTTTGTGGATTTTGTGAAAAATATATTGTAACCTTATTGAACCATCACTTCTAAATGACAATTTAAAGAATAAATTTGGAATATTAGTAAATTTGGTATCAAAATCACTTTTTTGGACCGAATTCTCCATTTTATCTTTTAAACTGCATTACCCATTTTAGTTGATGGAATAATTGAAGGGTAAATTATGTAAAAAAAACCACAAATAACTTCCACTTTAAATATAAAACAATATTTCTATTTATAATAGTATAAATTATCATGTTTATGGAATTCACCTTAGCGCGCTCGCTCTCTCCCTTTTCCCCTTCTTCTGGGCCTGCACGTCATTTGGTTTCATTTTTAATTCACTTTCATTCATTTTTACTATTTGAAAATAAATTATCAATATTTTTTATTATTTTTATTAAAATTCAATTCATTTTTAATTCAGAATATATTCTCTCAATAATATTTATACTTTCTCGCTCTATTTTTATTATCACTATATCTTTCCACCTAAAATCTATGTACTAAACTCCACATAATCATAATTTTTAAATAAATTCATTCAAACACAAACTCATTTTCTCTAACTATCTTTCTAATTTTTGAAAATAATAAAAATGAAAACATAACCAAAGAGCGTCTAAACCTCCTGACGCAAATGAACGATTGATTCACTTGCCTGATGCACGGAAATGTGATTAACGTTCATTGGTTGGTGAGTTGCCACAATTAAACTGACTTGATAGTGTAGGGTTCCTCTAATTAACTTTATAGTGTGGTTGCCAGAATTAACTTTCTGAAATTGTTTGCTGTTGTCAATGGATGTATTTAGGGAGCTAGGATTTTTCATTGTGGGGTAAAATTCTGAATTATCAAAAATATGATATATATATTTTTATTTCATCATATATATTAATCATTTAAAATCTGTAGTTTCAAAACAATTTATACAAGAAAAATAGAAAGACAATGAAGGACAATGGCAATGGACATATTTTCAATAAAAGCAAGAATATTTTTATAATTTAAGAGTTGACAAAATTAAAATTTTCAATATAAAAAATTGAATTTGAGAACTTAAAAATGGAAGAAAAGTTTTTGTGTTTTATTAATGGCAGAACACAAGAATATATATATATATATATATAGTTGAATCATTACACATTTGATTTTCTCACATTGAGTCCAATTTTTTGCACATTTGGTTCTCAGGCTCAAAATTTTTCAATTGAACTGATTTATCTCCTAGTCATTTAAATTTGGGGTTTTTTTGGTCATTTATTATCCAAGCCCAGTCACCTGTCATGTGCGATGTCATGTCTCTTTTATTCATTAATAATAAATAATAAATAAATTAAAAATAGTAAAAATCTAAAATAATGTTACCTATTCAATAATATTTAATAGTAAACATGTATAAAATAATTTAATTAATAATGTTAAAAATTTAAAATAATTAAATTTATTAATAATATTAAATTCTAAATTTATATATTATTAAATTACATATTTCATAATACTAAATTATTAATCATATATAAAACAATTTAAACAAATTTAAGTGAATTATTTATTAATGAAAAATAAAATTAAATTAAAATAATATTACATATTTAATAGTCTTAAATAATAAACATTATTAAAAATAATTTATTTAATTTAATTATGTATATGAATAATTTAGTTTAACATATCCTACACACACATTCTTCTTCCCCGCCCCCACTACCAAGCCGCCCGCCTGCCTGCAAACATGGGCAGTAGTGCATCGCAGGCCATTGGCCCATTGCAGCAAGGCTGCAGCCGTTGTTGCCATGGCAGCCGCCAGATCTGGAGGCGGCTCATGGAGGGTTGGGTTCAGTGGCGTATCTAGGAATTTAGGTAAGTGAAGTCAAAATATTAATAAAAATAAATTTAAAATAATTAATATTTAATAAAAATAAAATTTAGATACATTAATTCAATTGTCTTCGACGAGTTTTCATATTCTGAAACTTTGTTATAATATCATAATTTGAAATGCTCATAAATACATCTCTCTCTTTATAAGTTATTAAACAATCATTAAGGAAGTCATCATTCATTCGGTTTCACAAATCAGACTTGATAAATTTCATCGCCAAGAAAGCTCTCCCTAGACTTGCAGTGGCGATCGAAAAAAGCAACGAAAATTTCACCAGTCGTCGACCAACTGTACTGGGGTCATTTCGATATTAAGTGGGGGTCAAAATACTATATATCCATCATTTCTATGTAAATATATATATATAAAAAATAGCAAGTGAGGTCAACTGACATATGATGCTTGAATTGTTTGTTAATCAGAAATGACTGGACAGTGGACACCTTTACCTCAAATGCGTGGTTCATTAATTGTTGGACAAGGGCTTGCTTATCTGATAATACATATATATAATCTTGACTTGCTTAATAATTAAGCAATGACTGGACACAATTACCTCAAGTGCATGATTCATAATTGGCCAAGGGTTTGCTTATCTGATCATAATTCATAATCTTGAATGAAGAAGTACTTGAAAAAGTGAAAAAATTCGCAATATTTAATCTTCTAATAAAAATTCTTAAACCAAAGACAACATAAAAGAAAACAATAAGAATCTTTTAGTGCTTAGTTTAGTTTCATTTTCAAAACCCCTTTTCATATTTTCTACTATTGCAAAAATGAAGCACATCATTTTTTACACATTTTCGTCCGATATTATTTTCATTTTCAAATCATATTCCCCAATAACCTATTTATCTTATCCCAATTACCTATATATTTTCTCTCTTTTTCTCTCTACCTACAAACTACTAAATCCAATATATAATTATTAATTACTTTTCCAGCAATCTATCCAAATACAAACTCATTCCCAACTTATTTTCACTAGCTACTTCCAATATTTTGAAAATGAAAATAAAACCAAATGAGCGCGCCCGTTTTGTTTAATTTTTAAAGCCAATTTTTACATTTCTATTATTCCAGAAATAAAACACATAACTTTTTACCTGTTTACACCTAATATCATTTTTATTTTCAAAACATATTCTCCAATAACCTATACATCTTTTCCCTCTCTCTCTATTCCATTACTCTATCTCTCTCCACTTACAATCTATTAAAACCAAAATAATTATAACTTTTCTAACAGTCTATCAAAATACAAACTTATTTTCAACACATTTCTATTAAACTAATTTTTTAAATTTTAAAAATGATAAAAATGAAAATTGAAAATAAAAATAAAATCAAATGGGCCTAGTTACAAGCAGTATCTCAAAACTTCCCAAAATGTAAATTTTGATCCTGCCCAGACTGTAGAGATTTCTCTACAACTGTACAAATTTGGAAGATCCTTGAGGGTCTGAGGCAACTTTTCTACAACTGGACGTCATTTCATATTTTTCTGCAGTGTCTACACAAAAACCTATTGACGCAAATAAATGATTCACTTGCCTGATTCTGACGCTATACGGAAATGTGTATAACTTTCATTGGTTGGCGCGTTGCCAAACCTAAAGAAAAATTTATAGTGTAGGGTGCACCTTCTCATGACTAGAAAGGATTATGCTTCTGGTTCCACTCATTTCTGATATTTTCTAGCTAGGCAACTTGCCGACGATGCTTTCTGTAGTCATTTCATGTTATATAATCTTCATCACTTGCAATTCTTTCTGCAATATACATAGTTGAAATTAGCGTAACAAAATTTCTTGTACATCAGAAACAAGGAAGGACTATGGAAGCAAAATCAATGAAAGAAGTAGGATGAAGAAACTGTTGTGGATAATTGTGTGATTTGTGTTAAATATAAAATAAAGTAAAATTAATTCACATGATCATAATTTTATAAAATAATATTTAAGAAAGTGATCAACCAAACCGTATAAATAATGAGGAAATTGGAGCTGGATCAATGGAGAGTCATGACATTGTCTCTGTCCTAAGCCATTATTGCCTCCCTTCGTGCGGGTATTAGTAGTTGACCATGACTCCAAGATAAAACCCATTAGCTCACAGCGGTGTGCTCATCCCATGTGCACGACCACGAGGAGACTAGAACCAGTCCATAGTCACGTTGCCAAAAACACAAAAGCTTGTGGAGAGTGTATAAAATAAAACAATCAAAACTCACACCAACTCTATGTACCAAAGAAAGATTATGACCCCCTTTATATAATAGTAAAAGTTTGACCATCTTAGAAAGGATTAATGGGCTACTAAAAGCATCATAAAATCACCATAAATTCAATTATATTTAGGCCCAATAATTATAAAATAAAGTGGTCAAACATATTAAATAAATGATATTGATGCCATAAATATGAAATGAATAAAACACATAGGCACATTAGTTGTCATGTTAAGACATATGATAAAATGATTTGTTGGAAATAAAATAAATTAAAGAAATTTTAAAACTTATTTCCAACATAAACAAAGGCACAAGTTGAGATATGCAGTATGTGTTCGGTTTACTCCAATGGCAGTGGTGAAGTGTGCCATTGAACTCCAAATACCCGACGTTTTAGGAAAGCCATGGTGGATCCATGACCCTACCCAAGCTATCTGCCGCTCTTGCTGCTCACCTTTCCGGTCCTCAAACCGCATAATGCGCTATCTGATGCACCGTGGAATCTTCAAACAGACGGCCACAGGCCAAGAACCATCAACTTGCTACAACTCCCAAACTCCCCTTTCTCGTCTGCTGATGAAAATGGAGAGATAGCATGGTTGCTTAAGTTCTGTTGGAAAGCAGCCCTGTGATGCTTGCTCCGGCATAAACTGACCTCACCACATTAGCAAATGGAGCTCCAGCATTTGAGGCTTGCACATGGTAAGGATCTATGGAAGTATGCTTCAGAAAATCCTGCCCACAGCAAGGCTATTCAATGATGCAATGGCCAGCCATACTAGGCTGGCTATACCAGCAATCGTCCATCATTATCCTGAGGCGTTAAAGGGATCGGCTCTTTGGTTGATGTTGGTGGCGGTGATGGGACTGCTCTTCGCACTTTGATCAAATCCTGCCCTTGGATTCGTGGGATCAACTTCGATCTCCCTCATGTAGTGTGTGTGGCCCCATCATGTGATGCATTGAGCATGTCAAGGGCAACATGTTTTGGAAATGGTTCCAAAGGGCTGATGCTGTTTTTCTTAAGGTATCTATGTTGGTTTCAGTTTTAGTCCCTTTTTATTCATGTTATGAGGACTATGCTAGCTACACCTTCTTTTGGTTACACAGTGGGTGCTGCATGATTGGAGCGATGAAAAGCGTATCCAGATACTGACAAAATGTAGAGAAGCTATTCCTAAGAATATAGGAAAAGTGATCATTGCAGAGGTAATTCTTGATGAAGGAGAGAGAAGTATAGCGATGTTCGTTTGGCACTGGACATGTGATGCTGGCTCACACAGAGATAGGAAAAGAAAGGACTATTAAAGAATGGGAATATGTAGTGTATGGCGCTGGCTTCACTAAGTACAACTGTGAAACATATTCCATCTGCCATCATATCTGTTATTGAAGCCTATCCATGACTGAAACTTAAAGGCCAATTTTATGCTTTTAAATTAAATAAAGATGTTTCTACAATGAACACTCATATGCCATATTTCCTTCTGTTGTACGTTGAGTGTTATATATGCACAATTATGTTGTGAAGATTATTGATACTTGGGATGAATAAAAAGTTGATTCCAATATGAATTTTGATACAATGCCCCACTTGAAAAAAAAAAAAAAAAAAGTTCTTTCATTGCCAACTGAGGAAAATTAATTGGTGATATAAAATTGACTATTTTGAAAAAGGTGGTACTGAAGTTTTAAATCACCCAATATTTTATAACTTTAAAATACAATTCTCCCTAAATTTTAGTTATCCTGGGTCCTAACTTCATTTCACATTGAACATCACACTTAATTATTTTATCATTTGCCCGCTATTAAACTTCAAGATATTAGTACTTTTCCATGTTATTTGATACCATAAATTGATTTTTGTAAAAGAATGGCTAATTGTTTATTATTTTACTTAAGAAATAATCACAATTTGAGGGGTTCTTAATATATAACACCAAACTAGCAATCCTTTTTTGAAATAGAGTATTAAATAATTACTCTCCAAATGAAATGGAAAATATCTAGCAAGTTTGGCTATCAAATTCTATGATTTTAACCTCAGACTGAGAGTTTATTTCTCCTCCAAATTAGGGCAACCAATTGAATCTTATCAACTGCAGAAACATAAATAAGTTAGACTAGCCCCATGAAGAAATATTATCAACTAATTCAAAACTTTTCAAACTGTAAAGTGTTATAAAAAATTGATCCTTAATTCCTACAGTGTGAGTAGTATATTCTTGAACCATAACTCTAAATTGTCACTAAAAACAAACGTTTTCTTCCGTTGCAATCACGAGGAGATAACGGGCTTAGATCGATGGCCATATTTGAGCTTGTTAATTATTTGTTCATTCTAATTATCTTTTATGTATGTTCAAATAGGTACAGTGCTAGTGCTGGATTAACTTCAAACAGAGACAAAGTAGCTAACAGTTGAAACTTGCTTGAATTTCGTATCTGTGTGCCAGTGGATTGACGTGGATTGCCTTCTAATTATCTTTTAATTTCCACATTATGTAGAGTGAGAATTATGTCTAGCCAGGTGCATTGATACTATTCTAGCTTGTGGGCCTGTACGTACAGATTCCTTATATCTTTGAAGCCTTGAAGCTCTGTGGCAACTTTTCTTGAATTCACTGTGGCTTTTATTTCCTGAGAATATAATGCAGGTCATTTTCATTTTCTTCTACTGCTTCTTCAAACACTTATATGTACTCACCAGGCCATTTGCAATCATATGATGCATGATTCATAAAATGATGAATGATTCACTTGTCTGATGTTGACAGTGATATTGTTTAAATAAGATGAATCTTGTCCGATGGTGCATTGTCTCGATAATAGTAATAGTCCGACAAGAAAACCTTTACTATTAATAGACTCAGAAGTTAGCAATGTGATTAACGTGTGTTGGATGGATTGGTAAGTTGCCAGTAATAAATTAACATGAGTAGGAATTACTGAAAGAATTGCTGTTGCTGTTGGATATATTGCCAATAGATACATGATATCCACTCCTTAATTTTTTCGTATTTTATAGGCCACTTGCCCAATAATGTTTTCTTATAAGTCATATCATGTTATAGAATCTTCACCTGGAAAAATTACAAAATTCGTCCTGTAATTTTACCTCATTTGGTTTTTCGTCCTATAAATTGCATAATATCAATTCTAGTCCTATAAGTATTAAAAAAATTGTCATTTTCATCCCTTTTTTTCGTCGGAGGCCTGTGAAAACTCACCGAAAAATATGACGTGGCACACCGGCATGTGGACATTACTTGTTTCTGCCACATTGGCAGCTGATATGGCAGGCAAAATTACAAAATTTGTCCTGTAACTTTATCTCATTTGGTTTTTCGTCCTATAAATTGCATAATATCAATTCTGAGTCCTATAAGTATTAGAAAAATTGGTCATTTTTCATCCTTTTTTTCGTCGGAAAATGTGACGTGGCACACCGGGCGTGTGGACATTTCTGTTTTCTGCCTCGTTGGACTGCTTAGTAGGCATTTTTTTGTCTTTTTCTTGCTTAGTTGGCAGCATGGTATGTCTTTTTTTTTTTTTTAAATTTCAAATATATTATATAATTTATATAACACACACCCACACATATATATACACATCTATTTATATATATATTTATATATTACATATCATCATTTTCCCTCCAAAACACAATTTTTTTTCCTTGAATATCCTTCATTATCCCCAAAACTTTCCTATTTTTTTATATATACATCATATATATATATTATTATTATTATTATTATAACAATAAAAAAATCACTCAATTTCATTTTCACCCCAAAAATCTAACAAAAAAGCATTGATTTGACTGCTACAGTAAAAAAAATTTCTCCCTGAAACATAAACAAACATACAAAAATTCTCTAGAATCAATTTTTAACTATTTTCCAAAACATAACAAAAAATTAATCACATTCCCCAACACAATTTTCATATTCTATAATAATTTATTTTCCCAAAATACATAATAAAATCACACAAAAAATATAACCAAACAGTCCCCTAATTTGCCATTAACCATATTATTTTAACTCGCATATATTTAAATAATTTAATTAAATTTAAACATATATTAAAATTCTTAACCTCCACCCCACGCCAACCCCCGCCTCGCCACCCCCCTCACCCATCACCATGACGGGTCGGCCATGGTGGTTGGCCGCATGACCTCGCCTGGCCATGGTGAGCTCGGCCAGCCACCCACCGGGTGGTTGGGGGGGAGGTGGGGGAATATATCCATGCCGGCCCGTCATGGGTGAGGCGGGGGTTGGGAATTATATTTATGTTTAAATTTAATTAAATTATTTTAAATATGTGATGTGAGTTAAAATAATATGGTTAATGGCAAATTAGGAGAATGTTTGGTTATATTTTTTGTGTGATTTTATTATGTGTTTTAGGAGAATAATTATTGGAGAATATGAAAATTGTGTTGGCGAATGTGATTAATTTTTGGTTTGTTTTGGAAAATAGTTAAAAATTGATTTTGGAGAATTTTGGTATGTTTGTTTATGTTTCGGGGGAGTAATTTGTCTTACTGTATCAGTCAAATCAATATTTTTTATTTTAGATTTTTGGGGTAAAAATGAAATTGAGTAGTTTTTTTATTGTTATAATAATAATAATAATAATATATGATGTATATATATATATATATTAAAAATGGAAAAGTTTTGGGGATAATGAAGGATATTCAAGGGAAAAAAATTGTGTTTTGGAAGGAAAATGATGATATGCAATATATAAATATATATATATATATATAAATAGATGTGTATATATATGTGTGTGTGTATATAAATTATATAATGTATTTGAATTTTTTTTTAAAAAGAAGACATGTATGCTGCCAACTAAGCAAGAAAAAGAGTAAAAATGCCTACTAGGCAGTCCAACGAGGCAGAAACAAAAAATGTCCACACGCCTGGTGTGCCACGTCACATTTTTCGGCGAGTTTTGCCTGCTCTGGAGAAAAAAGGACAAAAAATGACAAATTTTTAATACTTATAGGACTAGAATTGATATTATGCAATTTATAGGACGAAGAAACCAAATTAGGTAAAGTTACAGGATGAATTTTATAATTTTGCCTGCCATGTCAGCTGCCAATGTGGCAGAAACAAGTAATGTCCACATGCCCGGTGTGCCACATCACATTTTCCGGCGAGTTTTGCCAGCTCCGGCGAAGAAATGACGAAAAATGACAATTTTTTAATACTTATAGAACTAGAATTGATATTATGCAATTTATAGGACGAAAAATCAAACGAGGTAAAGTTACAGGACGGATTTTGTAATTTTGCCATCTTCACCTTAATTCTTTCTTCAATGACAGTTTAAATGTGTGCCATGGGAGTAACAATATTGCTCACACTTGCTTAATATATTTTCTTGTGCATTAGAAACCAGAACAAAAATGGAAGCAAAACAAATCAAAGAGGTAGATGAAGAAGCAAAGGCACAAGTGGAAATATGGCAAAATGTCGAGAAGTTATTCCTAAAGATACAGGGAAAGTGATCATTGGAGAGGCAGTTGTTGACGAAGGAGAACAAGAAGATAAGTATAGCGATGTCCGTTTGGCGTTGGACATGGTGATGCTGGCTCACACAGAGAAAGGAAAAGAGAGGACTATTGAAGAATGGGAATATGTAGTTTATGGAGCTGGCTTCACTAGGTACACTGTCAAACATGTTCCAGGTGCCATTGTATCTGTTATTGAGGCCTATCCATGATTGAAACTCAAATGCTGATTGTTTGCTTGTAAAATAAAGATGTGTTCTACAGTGAGCACTCATATTTCCTTATATTGTTTGTTGAATTTTATCTATGCAGGCACAATTTGTTGATTCCAATATACATTTTAGTTTCTTTTTTCCCTTTCTAATGCAGACTCATACGAATGAGGTTTTTTTTTCTATGGTTATAGCTAATTTTCTTTACGAGATCTGATTGATCTATCCCCAATTATTAAGGTGTGTACAGTAATACCTTGATGTCCATTTCTTTATTGAGGGCAGAGCTGGTTTGAAAGCAGTAGTAAATTTTTGTTGAAACATGCATATGTAGCTATTTTGCTAGAATAAAATCATTTTCAAAAAATAAAAAACTATTATATTTTTTAAAAAAATTTAAATTTTTCTAGAAATACTATTAAATTGTTCCAATCATGTGAAATTATCACATGACTCACATCGATCAAAGGTAATGATGGAATAAGCAAGTATAGGTATTGACTGGATTAATATATTTATCAGCACTATTTTACAAATGGGGCTTTTCCTCCAAAGGGAAAGAACCCTCCAATCAGCAATGAGTGGACACCTCAGATATTGCATGATTCATGATTGGACAAGGCTGAGCTTATCTAATAATTCATGGTTGGTTAGCTTATCTAATAATTCTAATATTAATTTTCAATAATTAAGAATTGACATATGTAAAATAATATATTAGATGTTAATTTAAAATTTGTATTTGTATTTAAAATTTTATTAAATTTAATTCCAAAAGAAAAATAGTTAATTTGAATTAATACGCTGATATTTATTTTATGCTCAAATCAAATATTGACAAGTGTTAAAAATAAAATGTTTATGTTTATGAATCAATCAAATCAAAGATATTTGATACTATATCTTGATATTTAATATTATCTTATTGAATAGATAACCATCAAAGAAGTTCAAGTCAATCTAGAAATCTCCGATCAAGCATTCATATAAAGGGGTGATCAAAGCTCATTTCACACACAACACAAATCCTAGCAAGTGAGAGAAATTTTGAAAGAGTCTATCAATTCTCTCTACCAAATCTAGGGAATATACATGATGTTCAAAGTGTTTTTCACGTTGTTCATATATTTCGTTTACACTGATGTATCGTACTCTCTCGATCAGGTCATCAAAAAGACTGCTAAATCTTTCCGAAGTGAGAGAAGGAGGGAAGGCGCGCTACAACGTTTGATTCAAGACTAAAGTGCGAAGCCTCAAATTGACGTTATTTTATTCAAATCAAATTTAAGGAGATCCACAACTTTTAAAGCATTCTTCACCGAGTTCATTAAATTTCAACATCATATTTGAAAGGAAAAAAATTAGAGGATTAGATTAGAAAAATTCATCACATTCTCTAATCCCACTATTATATTGTCCATTCCCACTCCCAAAATTCATTTCTCAACACATACAGCCCATTATATCACAAAATATATCCAAACATTTCCTAAAGATTTACAAACATTGGATCCTTTCCAAACAGTGTATTTTCTGTACAATTAATAACCATTATTTTTGCAACATTTTGTAGAGTGGGAGATTAGGTTTAGGCAGCTGCAATGGTGTTATTCTTGTGGGCCTGTCCAAATTTAGGATGTCGTTAAGCCTGAAGGGTATTAGCTATTAGGTAACTTCTCTCTCACTCTCTCTCTCTCTCTCTCTCTCTCTCTCTCCTTTTTCCCCCCTTTTTAATTATAACTAGAAGTTATTGCATGCAATGTTTGGGCTCATAAAACTACTTGTTGAATCATTTAAAATTAATATATAAAATAATTTAAATTATGAGAAAGTTAAAATTATGTTAGATATTTTGATATGATAAAGAAAATAATGGATGATGGAATTTTGACAATACGAATTTGTAGGTTTGTGGATTTTGTGAAAAATATATTGTAACCTTATTGAACCATCACTTCTAAATGACAATTTAAAGAATAAATTTGGAATATTAGTAAATTTGGTATCAAAATCACTTTTTTGGACCGAATTCTCCATTTTATCTTTTAAACTGCATTACCCATTTAGTTGATGGAATAATTGAAGGGTAAATTATGTAAAAAAAACCACAAATAACTTCCACTTTAAATATAAAACAATATTTCTATTTATAATAGTATAAATTATCATGTTTATGGAATTCACCTTAGCGCGCTCGCTCTCTCCCTTTTCCCCTTCTTCTGGGCCTGCACGTCATTTGGTTTCATTTTTAATTCACTTTCATTCATTTTTACTATTTGAAAATAAATTATCAATATTTTTTATTATTTTTATTAAAATTCAATTCATTTTTAATTCAGAATATATTCTCTCAATAATATTTATACTTTCTCGCTCTATTTTTATTATCACTATATCTTTCCACCTAAAATCTATGTACTAAACTCCACATAATCATAATTTTTTAAATAAATTCATTCAAACACAAACTCATTTTCTCTAACTATCTTTCTAATTTTTGAAAATAATAAAAATGAAAACATAACCAAAGAGCGTCTAAACCTCCTGACGCAAATGAACGATTGATTCACTTGCCTGATGCACGAAATGTGGATTAACGTTCATTGGTTGGTGAGTTGCCACAATTAAACTGACTTGATAGTGTAGGGTTCCTCTAATTAACTTTATAGTGTGGTTGCCAGAATTAACTTTCTGAAATTGTTTGCTGTTGTCAATGGATGTATTTAGGGAGCTAGGATTTTTCATTGTGGGGGTAAAATTCTGAATTATCAAAAATATGATATATATATTTTATTTCATCATATATATTAATCATTTAAAATCTGTAGTTTCAAAACAATTTATACAAGAAAAATAGAAAGACAATGAAGGACAATGGCAATGGACATATTTTCAATAAAAGCAAGAATATTTTTATAATTTAAGAGTTGACAAAATTAAAATTTTCAATATAAAAAAATTGAATTTGAGAACTTAAAAATGGAAGAAAAGTTTTTGTGTTTTATTAATGGCAGAACACAAGAATATATATATATATATATATAGTTGAATCATTACACATTTGATTTTCTCACATTGAGTCCAATTTTTTGCACATTTGGTTCTCAGGCTCAAAATTTTTCAATTGAACTGATTTATCTCCTAGTCATTTAAATTTGGGGTTTTTTTGGTCATTTATTATCCAAGCCCAGTCACCTGTCATGTGCGATGTCATGTCTCTTTTATTCATTAATAATAAATAATAAATAAATTAAAAATAGTAAAAATCTAAAATAATGTTACCTATTCAATAATATTTAATAGTAAACATGTATAAAATAATTTAATTAATAATGTTAAAAATTTAAAATAATTAAATTTATTAATAATATTAAATTCTAAATTTATATATTAATTAAATTACATATTTCATAATACTAAATTATTAATCATATATAAAACAATTTAAACAAATTTAAGTGAATTATTTATTAATGAAAAATAAAATTAAAATTAAAATAATATTACATATTTAATAGTCTTAAATAATAAACATTATTAAAAATAATTTATTTAATTTAATTATGTATATGAATAATTTAGTTTAACATATCCTACACACACATTCTTCTTCCCCGCCCCCACTACCAAGCCGCCCGCCTGCCTGCAAACATGGGCAGTAGTGCATCGCAGGCCATTGGCCCATTGCAGCAAGGCTGCAGCCGTTGTTGCCATGGCAGCCGCCAGATCTGGAGGCGGCTCATGGAGGGGTTGGGTTCAGTGGCGTATCTAGGAATTTAGGTAAGTGAAGTCAAAATATTAATAAAAATAAATTTAAAATAATTAATATTTAATAAAAATAAAATTTAGATACATTAATTCAATTGTCTTCGACGAGTTTTCATATTCTGAAACTTTGTTATAATATCATAATTTGAAATGCTCATAAATACATCTCTCTCTTTATAAGTTATTAAACAATCATTAAGGAAGTCATCATTCATTCGGTTTCACAAATCAGACTTGATAAATTTCATCGCCAAGAAAGCTCTCCCTAGACTTGCAGTGGCGATCGAAAAAAGCAACGAAAATTTCACCAGTCGTCGACCAACTGTACTGGGGTCATTTCGATATTAAGTGGGGGTCAAAATACTATATATCCATCATTTCTATGTAAATATATATATATAAAAAATAGCAAGTGAGGTCAACTGACATATGATGCTTGAATTGTTTGTTAATCAGAAATGACTGGACAGTGGACACCTTTACCTCAAATGCGTGGTTCATTAATTGTTGGACAAGGGCTTGCTTATCTGATAATACATATATATAATCTTGACTTGCTTAATAATTAAGCAATGACTGGACACAATTACCTCAAGTGCATGATTCATAATTGGCCAAGGGTTTGCTTATCTGATCATAATTCATAATCTTGAATGAAGAAGTACTTGAAAAAGTGAAAAAATTCGCAATATTTAATCTTCTAATAAAAATTCTTAAACCAAAGACAACATAAAAGAAAACAATAAGAATCTTTTAGTGCTTAGTTTAGTTTCATTTTCAAAACCCCTTTTCATATTTTCTACTATTGCAAAAATGAAGCACATCATTTTTTACACATTTTCGTCCGATATTATTTTCATTTTCAAATCATATTCCCCAATAACCTATTTATCTTATCCCAATTACCTATATATTTTCTCTCTTTTTCTCTCTACCTACAAACTACTAAATCCAATATATAATTATTAATTACTTTTCCAGCAATCTATCCAAATACAAACTCATTCCCAACTTATTTTCACTAGCTACTTCCAATATTTTGAAAATGAAAATAAAACCAAATGAGCGCGCCCGTTTTGTTTAATTTTTAAAGCCAATTTTTACATTTCTATTATTCCAGAAATAAAACACATAACTTTTTACCTGTTTTCACCTAATATCATTTTTATTTTCAAAACATTTTCTCCAATAACCTATACATCTTTTCCCTCTCTCTCTATTCCATTACTTCTATCTCTCTCCACTTACAATCTATTAAAACCAAAATAATTATAACTTTTCTAACAGTCTATCAAAATACAAACTTATTTTCAACACATTTCTATTAACTAATTTTTTAAATTTTAAAAATGATAAAAATGAAAATTGAAAATAAAAATAAAATCAAATGGGCCTAGTTACAAGCTAATCTCAAAACTTCCCAAAATGTAAATTTTGATCCTGCCCAGACTGTAGATTTTCTCTACAACTGTACAAATTTGGAAGATCCTTGAGGGTCTGAGGCAACTTTTTCTACAACTGGACGTCATTTCATATTTTTCTGCAGTGTCTACACAAAAACCTATTGACGCAAATAAATGATTCACTTGCCTGATTCTGACGCTATACGGAAATGTGTATAACTTTCATTGGTTGGCGCGTTGCCAAACCTAAAGAAAAATTTATAGTGTAGGGTGCACCTTCTCATGACTAGAAAGGATTATGCTTCTGGTTCCACTCATTTCTGATATTTTCTAGCTAGGCAACTTGCCGACGATGCTTTCTGTAGTCATTTCATGTTATATAATCTTCATCACTTGCAATTCTTTCTGCAATATACATAGTTTGAAATTAGCGTAACAAAATTTCTTGTACATCAGAAACAAGAAAGGACTATGGAAGCAAAATCAATGAAAGAAGTAGATGAAGAAACTGTTGTGGATAATTGTGTGATTTGTGTTAAAATATAAAATAAAGTAAAATAATTCACATGATCATAATTTTATAAAATAATAATTAAGAAAGTGATCAACCAAACCGTATAAATAATGAGGAAATTGGAGCTGGATCAATGGAGAGTCATGACATTTGTCTCTGTCCTAAAGCCATTATTGCCTCCCTTCGTGCGGGTATTAGTAGTTGACCATGACTCCAAGATAAAACCCATTAGCTCACAGCGGTGTCTCATCCCATGTGCACGACCACGAGGAGACTAGGAACCAGTCCATAGTCACGTTGCCAAAAACACAAAAGCTTGTGGAGAGTGTATAAAATAAAACAATCAAAACTCACACCAACTCTATGTACCAAAGAAAGATTATGACCCCTTTATATAATAGTAAAAGTTTGACCATTTAGAAAGGATTAATGGGCTACTAAAAGCATCATAAAATCACCATAAATTCAATTATAATTAGGCCCAATAATTATAAAATAAAGTGGTCAAACATATTAAATAAAATGATATTGATGCCATAAATATGAAATGAATAAAACACATAGGCACATTAGTTGTCATGTTAAGACATATGATAAAATGATTTGTTGGAAATAAAATAAATTAAAGAAATTTTAAAACTTATTTCCAACATAAACAAAGGCACAAGTTGAGATATGGCAGTATGTGTTCGGTTTTACTCCAATGGCAGTGGTGAAGTGTGCCATTGAACTCCAAATACCCGACGTTTTAGAAAGCCATGGTGGATCCATGACCCTACCCAAGCTATCTGCCGCTCTTGGCTGCTCACCTTCCGTCCTCAACCGCATAATGCGCTATCTGATGCACCGTGGAATCTTCAAACAGACGGCCACAGGCCAAGAACCATCAACTTGCTACACCCAAACTCCCCTTTCTCGTCTGCTGATGAAAAATGGAGAGAATAGCATGGTTGCTTAAGTTCTGTTGGAAAGCAGCCCTGTGATGCTTGCTCCCTGGCATAAACTGACCTCACCAGCATTAGCAAATGGAGCTCCAGCATTTGAGGCTGCACATGGTAAGGATCTATGGAAGTATGCTTCAGAAAATCCTGCCCACAGCAAGCTATTCAATGATGCAATGGCCAGCCATACTAGGCTGGCTATACCAGCAATCGTCCATCATTATCCTGAGGCGTTTAAAGGGATCGGCTCTTTGGTTGATGTTGGTGGCGGTGATGGGACTGCTCTTCGCACTTTGATCAAATCCTGCCCTTGGATTCGTGGGATCAACTTCGATCTCCCTCATGTAGTGTGTGTGGCCCCATCATGTGATGGCATTGAGCATGTCAAGGGCAACATGTTTGAAATGGTTCCAAAGGCTGATGCTGTTTTTCTTAAGGTATCTATGTTGGTTTCAGTTTTAGTCCCTTTTTATTCATGTTATGAGGACTAATGCTAGCTACACCTTCTTTTGGTTTACACAGTGGGTGCTGCATGATTGGAGCGATGAAAAGCGTATCCAGATACTGACAAAATGTAGAGAAGCTATTCCTAAGAATATAGGAAAAGTGATCATTGCAGAGGTAATTCTTGATGAAGGAGAAGAGAAGTATAGCGATGTTCGTTTGGCACTGGACATGGTGATGCTGGCTCACACAGAGATAGGAAAAGAAAGGACTATTAAAGAATGGGAATATGTAGTGTATGGCGCTGGCTTCACTAAGTACACTGTGAAACATATTCCATCTGCCATCATATCTGTTATTGAAGCCTATCCATGACTGAAACTTAAAGGCCAATTTTATGCTTTTAAATTAAATTAAGATGTGTTCTACAATGAACACTCATATGCATATTTCCTTCTGTTGTACGTTGAGTGTTATATATGCACAATTATGTTGTGAAGATTATGATACTTGGGATGAATAAAAAGTTGATTCCAATATGAATTTTGATACAATGCCCCACTTGAAAAAAAAAAAAAAAAAAGTTCTTTCATTTGCCAACTGAGGAAAATTAATTGGTGATATAAAATTGACTATTTGAAAAAGGTGGTACTGAAGTTTTAAATCACCCAATATTTTATAACTTAAAATACAATTCTCCCTAAATTTTAGTTATCCTGGGTCCTAACTTCATTTCACATTGAACATCACACTTAATTATTTTATCATTTGCCCGCTATTAAACTTCAAGATATTAGTACTTTTCCATGTTATTTGATACCATAAATTGATTTTTGTAAAAGAATGGCTAATTGTTTATTATTTTACTTAAGAAATAATCACAATTTGAGGGGTTCTTAATATATAACACCAAACTAGCAATCCTTTTTTGAAATAGAGTATTAAATAATTACTCTCCAAATGAAATGGAAAATATCTAGCAAGTTTGGCTATCAAATTCTATGATTTAACCTCAGACTGAGAGTTTATTTCATCCTCCAAATTAGGGCAACCAATTGAATCTTATCAACTGCAGAAACATAAATAAGTTAGACTAGCCCCATGAAGAAATATTATCAACTAATTCAAAACTTTTCAAACTGTAAAGTGTTATAAAAAATTGATCCTTAATTCCTACAGTGTGAGTAGTATATTCTTGAACCATAACTCTAAATTGTCACTAAAACAAACGTTTCTTCCGTTGCAATCACGAGGAGATAACGGGCTTAGATCGATGGCCATATTTGAGCTTGTTAATTATTTGTTCATTCTAATTATCTTTTATGTATGTTCAAATAGGTACAGTGCTAGTGCTGGATTAACTTCAAACAGAGACAAAGTAGCTAACAGTTGAAACTTGCTTGAATTTCGTATCTGTGTGCCAGTGGATTGACGTGGATTGCCTTCTAATTATCTTTTAATTTCCACATTATGTAGAGTGAGAAATTATGTCTAGCCAGGTGCATTGATACTATTCTAGCTTGTGGGCCTGTACGTACAGATTCCTTATATCTTTGAAGCCTTGAAGCTCTGTGGCAACTTTTCTTGAATTCACTGTGGCTTTTATTTCCTGAGAATATAATGCAGGTCATTTCATTTTCTTCTACTGCTTCTTCAAACACTTATATGTACTCACCAGGCCATTTGCAATCATATGATGCATGATTCATAAAATGATGAATGATTCACTTGTCTGATGTTGACAGTGATATTGTTTAAATTAAGATGAATCTTGTCCGATGGTGCATTGTCTCGATAATAGTAATAGTCCGACAAGAAAACATTTACTATTAATAGACTCAGAAGTTAGCAATGTGATTAACGTGTGTTGGATGGATTGGTAAGTTGCCAGTAATAAATTAACATGAGTAGGAATTACTGAAAGAATTGCTGTTGCTGTTGGATATATTGCCAATAGATACATGATATCCACTCCTTAATTTTTTCGTATTTTATAGGCCACTTGCCCAATAATGTTTTCTTTATAAGTCATATCATGTTATAGAATCTTCACCTGGAAAAATTACAAAATTCGTCCTGTAATTTTACCTCATTTGGTTTTTCGTCCTATAAATTGCATAATATCAATTCTAGTCCTATAAGTATTAAAAAATTGTCATTTTTCATCCTTTTTTCGTCGGAGCCGGTGAAACTCACCGAAAAATATGACGTGGCACACCGGGCATGTGGACATTACTTGTTTCTGCCACATTGGCAGCTGATATGGCAGGCAAAATTACAAAATTTGTCCTGTAACTTTATCTCATTTGGTTTTTCGTCCTATAAATTGCATAATATCAATTCTAGTCCTATAAGTATTAAAAAATTGTCATTTTTCATCCTTTTTTCGTCGGAAAATGTGACGTGGCACACCGGGCGTGTGGACATTTCTTGTTTCTGCCTCGTTGGACTGCTTAGTAGGCATTTTTTGTCTTTTTCTTGCTTAGTTGGCAGCATGTATGTCTTTTTTTTTTTTTTAAATTTCAAATATATTATATAATTTATATACACACACCCACACATATATATACACATCTATTTATATATATATTTATATATTACATATCATCATTTTCCCTCCAAAACACAATTTTTTTTCCTTGAATATCCTTCATTATCCCCAAAACTTTCCTATTTTTTAATATATACATCATATATATATATTATTATTATTATTATTATAACAATAAAAAAATCACTCAATTTCATTTTCACCCCAAAAATCTAACAAAAAAGCATTGATTTGACTGCTACAGTAAAAAAAAATTTCTCCCTGAAACATAAACAAACATACAAAAATTCTCTAGAATCAATTTTTAACTATTTTCCAAAACATAACAAAAAATTAATCACATTCCCCAACACAATTTTCATATTCTATAATAATTTATTTTCCCAAAATACATAATAAAATCACACAAAAAATATAACCAAACAGTCCCCTAATTTGCCATTAACCATATTATTTTAACTCGCATATATTTAAATAATTTAATTAAATTTAAACATATATTAAAATTCTTAACCTCCACCCCACGCCAACCCCCGCCTCGCCACCCCCCTCACCCATCCACCATGACGGGTCGGCCATGGTGGTTGGCCGCATGACCTCGCCTGGCCATGGTGAGCTCGGCCAGCCACCCACCGGGTGGTTGGGGGGAGGTGGGGGAATATATCCATGGCCGGCCCGTCATGGGGTGAGGCGGGGGTTGGGAATTATAATTTATGTTTAAATTTAATTAAATTATTTTAAATATGTGATGTGAGTTAAAATAATATGGTTAATGGCAAATTAGGAGAATGTTTGGTTATATTTTTTGTGTGATTTTATTATGTGTTTTAGGAGAATAAATTATTGGAGAATATGAAAATTGTGTTGGCGAATGTGATTAATTTTTGGTTATGTTTTGGAAAATAGTTAAAAATTGATTTTGGAGAATTTTGGTATGTTTGTTTATGTTTCGGGGGAGTAATTTGTCTTACTGTATCAGTCAAATCAATATTTTTTATTTTAGATTTTTGGGGTAAAAATGAAATTGAGTAGTTTTTTTATTGTTATAATAATAATAATAATAATATATGATGTATATATATATATATATTAAAAAATGGAAAAGTTTTGGGGATAATGAAGGATATTCAAGGGAAAAAAATTGTGTTTTGGAAGGAAAATGATGATATGCAATATATAAATATATATATATATATATAAATAGATGTGTATATATATGTGTGTGTGTATATAAATTATATAATGTATTTGAATTTTTTTTTAAAAAGAAGACATGTATGCTGCCAACTAAGCAAGAAAAAGAGTAAAAATGCCTACTAGGCAGTCCAACGAGGCAGAAACAAAAAATGTCCACACGCCTGGTGTGCCACGTCACATTTTTCGGCGAGTTTTGCCTGCTCTGGAGAAAAAAGGACAAAAAATGACAAATTTTTAATACTTATAGGACTAGAATTGATATTATGCAATTTATAGGACGAAAAACCAAATTAGGTAAAGTTACAGGATGAATTTTATAATTTTGCCTGCCATGTCAGCTGCCAATGTGGCAGAAACAAGTAATGTCCACATGCCCGGTGTGCCACATCACATTTTCCGGCGAGTTTTGCCAGCTCCGGCGAAGAAATGACGAAAAATGACAATTTTTTAATACTTATAGAACTAGAATTGATATTATGCAATTTATAGGACGAAAAATCAAACGAGGTAAAGTTACAGGACGGATTTTGTAATTTTGCCATCTTCACCTTAAATTCTTTCTTCAATACAGTTTAAATGTGTGCCATGGGAGTAACAATATTGCTCACACTTGCTTAATATATTTTCTTGTGCATTAGAAACCAGAAACAAAAATGGAAGCAAAACAAATCAAAGAGGTAGATGAAGAAGCAAAGGCACAAGTGGAAATATGGCAAAATGTCGAGAAGTTATTCCTAAAGATACAGGGAAAGTGATCATTGGAGAGGCAGTTGTTGACGAAGGAGAACAAGAAGATAAGTATAGCGATGTCCGTTTGGCGTTGGACATGGTGATGCTGGCTCACACAGAGAAAGGAAAAGAGAGGACTATTGAAGAATGGGAATATGTAGTTTATGGAGCTGGCTTCACTAGGTACACTGTCAAACATGTTCCAGGTGCCATTGTATCTGTTATTGAGGCCTATCCATGATTGAAACTCAAATGCTGATTGTTTGCTTGTAAAATAAAGATGTGTTCTACAGTGAGCACTCATATTTCCTTATATTGTTTGTTGAATTTTATCTATGCAGGCACAATTTGTTGATTCCAATATACATTTTAGTTTCTTTTTTCCCTTTCTAATGCAGACTCATACGAATGAGGTTTTTTTTTCTATGGTTATAGCTAATTTTCTTTACGAGATCTGATTGATCTATCCCCAATTATTAAGGTGTGTACAGTAATACCTTGATGTCCATTTCTTTATTGAGGGCAGAGCTGGTTTGAAAGCAGTAGTAAATTTTTGTTGAAACATGCATATGTAGCTATTTTGCTAGAATAAAATCATTTTCAAAAAATAAAAAACTATTATATTTTTTAAAAAAATTTAAATTTTTCTAGAAATACTATTAAATTGTTCCAATCATGTGAAATTATCACATGACTCACATCGATCAAAGGTAATGATGGAATAAGCAAGTATAGGTATTGACTGGATTAATATATTTATCAGCACTATTTTACAAATGGGGCTTTTCCTCCAAAGGGAAAGAACCCTCCAATCAGCAATGAGTGGACACCTCAGATATTGCATGATTCATGATTGGACAAGGCTGAGCTTATCTAATAATTCATGGTTGGTTAGCTTATCTAATAATTCTAATATTAATTTTCAATAATTAAGAATTGACATATGTAAAATAATATATTAGATGTTAATTTAAAATTTGTATTTGTATTTAAAATTTTATTAAATTTAATTCCAAAAGAAAAATAGTTAATTTGAATTAATACGCTGATATTTATTTTATGCTCAAATCAAATATTGACAAGTGTTAAAAATAAAATGTTTATGTTTATGAATCAATCAAATCAAAGATATTTGATACTATATCTTGATATTTAATATTATCTTATTGAATAGATAACCATCAAAGAAGTTCAAGTCAATCTAGAAATCTCCGATCAAGCATTCATATAAAGGGGTGATCAAAGCTCATTTCACACACAACACAAATCCTAGCAAGTGAGAGAAATTTTGAAAGAGTCTATCAATTCTCTCTACCAAATCTAGGGATATACATGATGTTCAAAGTGTTTTTCACGTTGTTCATATATTTCGTTTACACTGATGTATCGTACTCTCTCGATCAGGTCATCAAAAAGACTGCTAAATCTTTCCGAAGTGAGAGAAGGAGGGAAGGCGCGCTACAACGTTTGATTCAAGACTAAAGTGCGAAGCCTCAAATTGACGTTATTTTATTCAAATCAAATTTAAGGAGATCCACAACTTTTAAAGCATTCTTCACCGAGTTCATTAAATTTCAACATCATATTTGAAAGGAAAAAAATTAGAGGATTAGATTAGAAAAATTCATCACATTCTCTAATCCCACTATTATATTGTCCATTCCCACTCCCAAAATTCATTTTCTCAACACATACAGCCCATTATATCACAAAATATATCCAAACATTTCCTAAAGATTTACAAACATTGGATCCTTTCCAAACAGTGTATTTTCTGTACAATTAATAACCATTATTTTTGCAACATTTTGTAGAGTGGGAGATTAGGTTTAGGCAGCTGCAATGGTGTTATTCTTGTGGGCCTGTCCAAATTTAGGATGTCGTTAAGCCTGAAGGGTATTAGCTATTAGGTAACTTCTCTCTCACTCTCTCTCTCTCTCTCTCTCTCTCTCTCTCCTTTTTCCCCCCTTTTTAATTATAACTAGAAGTTATTGCATGCAATGTTTGGGCTCATAAAACTACTTGTTGAATCATTTAAAATTAATATATAAAATAATTTAAATTATGAGAAAGTTAAAATTATGTTAGATATTTTGATATGATAAAGAAAATAATGGATGATGGAATTTTGACAATACGAATTTGTAGGTTTGTGGATTTTGTGAAAAATATATTGTAACCTTATTGAACCATCACTTCTAAATGACAATTTAAAGAATAAATTTGGAATATTAGTAAATTTGGTATCAAAATCACTTTTTTGGACCGAATTCTCCATTTTATCTTTTAAACTGCATTACCCATTTTAGTTGATGGAATAATTGAAGGGTAAATTATGTAAAAAAAACCACAAATAACTTCCACTTTAAATATAAAACAATATTTCTATTTATAATAGTATAAATTATCATGTTTATGGAATTCACCTTAGCGCGCTCGCTCTCTCCCTTTTCCCCTTCTTCTGGGCCTGCACGTCATTTGGTTTCATTTTTAATTCACTTTCATTCATTTTTACTATTTGAAAATAAATTATCAATATTTTTTATTATTTTTATTAAAATTCAATTCATTTTTAATTCAGAATATATTCTCTCAATAATATTTATACTTTCTCGCTCTATTTTTATTATCACTATATCTTTCCACCTAAAATCTATGTACTAAACTCCACATAATCATAATTTTTAAATAAATTCATTCAAACACAAACTCATTTTCTCTAACTATCTTTCTAATTTTTGAAAATAATAAAAATGAAAACATAACCAAAGAGCGTCTAAACCTCCTGACGCAAATGAACGATTGATTCACTTGCCTGATGCACGGAAATGTGATTAACGTTCATTGGTTGGTGAGTTGCCACAATTAAACTGACTTGATAGTGTAGGGTTCCTCTAATTAACTTTATAGTGTGGTTGCCAGAATTAACTTTCTGAAATTGTTTGCTGTTGTCAATGGATGTATTTAGGGAGCTAGGATTTTTCATTGTGGGGGTAAAATTCTGAATTATCAAAAATATGATATATATATTTTTATTTCATCATATATATTAATCATTTAAAATCTGTAGTTTCAAAACAATTTATACAAGAAAAATAGAAAGACAATGAAGGACAATGGCAATGGACATATTTTCAATAAAAGCAAGAATATTTTTATAATTTAAGAGTTGACAAAATTAAAATTTTCAATATAAAAAAATTGAATTTGAGAACTTAAAAATGGAAGAAAAGTTTTTGTGTTTTATTAATGGCAGAACACAAGAATATATATATATATATATATAGTTGAATCATTACACATTTGATTTTCTCACATTGAGTCCAATTTTTTGCACATTTGGTTCTCAGGCTCAAAATTTTTCAATTGAACTGATTTATCTCCTAGTCATTTAAATTTGGGGTTTTTTTGGTCATTTATTATCCAAGCCCAGTCACCTGTCATGTGCGATGTCATGTCTCTTTTATTCATTAATAATAAATAATAAATAAATTAAAAATAGTAAAAATCTAAAATAATGTTACCTATTCAATAATATTTAATAGTAAACATGTATAAAATAATTTAATTAATAATGTTAAAAATTTAAAATAATTAAATTTATTAATAATATTAAATTCTAAATTTATATATTAATTAAATTACATATTTCATAATACTAAATTATTAATCATATATAAAACAATTTAAACAAATTTAAGTGAATTATTTATTAATGAAAAATAAAATTAAAATTAAAATAATATTACATATTTAATAGTCTTAAATAATAAACATTATTAAAAATAATTTATTTAATTTAATTATGTATATGAATAATTTAGTTTAACATATCCTACACACACATTCTTCTTCCCCGCCCCCACTACCAAGCCGCCCGCCTGCCTGCAAACATGGGCAGTAGTGCATCGCAGGCCATTGGCCCATTGCAGCAAGGCTGCAGCCGTTGTTGCCATGGCAGCCGCCAGATCTGGAGGCGGCTCATGGAGGGGTTGGGTTCAGTGGCGTATCTAGGAATTTAGGTAAGTGAAGTCAAAATATTAATAAAAATAAATTTAAAATAATTAATATTTAATAAAAATAAAATTTAGATACATTAATTCAATTGTCTTCGACGAGTTTTCATATTCTGAAACTTTGTTATAATATCATAATTTGAAATGCTCATAAATACATCTCTCTCTTTATAAGTTATTAAACAATCATTAAGGAAGTCATCATTCATTCGGTTTCACAAATCAGACTTGATAAATTTCATCGCCAAGAAAGCTCTCCCTAGACTTGCAGTGGCGATCGAAAAAAGCAACGAAAATTTCACCAGTCGTCGACCAACTGTACTGGGGTCATTTCGATATTAAGTGGGGGTCAAAATACTATATATCCATCATTTCTATGTAAATATATATATATAAAAAATAGCAAGTGAGGTCAACTGACATATGATGCTTGAATTGTTTGTTAATCAGAAATGACTGGACAGTGGACACCTTTACCTCAAATGCGTGGTTCATTAATTGTTGGACAAGGGCTTGCTTATCTGATAATACATATATATAATCTTGACTTGCTTAATAATTAAGCAATGACTGGACACAATTACCTCAAGTGCATGATTCATAATTGGCCAAGGGTTTGCTTATCTGATCATAATTCATAATCTTGAATGAAGAAGTACTTGAAAAAGTGAAAAAATTCGCAATATTTAATCTTCTAATAAAAATTCTTAAACCAAAGACAACATAAAAGAAAACAATAAGAATCTTTTAGTGCTTAGTTTAGTTTCATTTTCAAAACCCCTTTTCATATTTTCTACTATTGCAAAAATGAAGCACATCATTTTTTACACATTTTCGTCCGATATTATTTTCATTTTCAAATCATATTCCCCAATAACCTATTTATCTTATCCCAATTACCTATATATTTTCTCTCTTTTTCTCTCTACCTACAAACTACTAAATCCAATATATAATTATTAATTACTTTTCCAGCAATCTATCCAAATACAAACTCATTCCCAACTTATTTTCACTAGCTACTTCCAATATTTTGAAAATGAAAATAAAACCAAATGAGCGCGCCCGTTTTGTTTAATTTTTAAAGCCAATTTTTACATTTCTATTATTCCAGAAATAAAACACATAACTTTTTACCTGTTTTCACCTAATATCATTTTTATTTTCAAAACATTTTCTCCAATAACCTATACATCTTTTCCCTCTCTCTCTATTCCATTACTTCTATCTCTCTCCACTTACAATCTATTAAAACCAAAATAATTATAACTTTTCTAACAGTCTATCAAAATACAAACTTATTTTCAACACATTTCTATTAACTAATTTTTTAAATTTTAAAAATGATAAAAATGAAAATTGAAAATAAAAATAAAATCAAATGGGCCTAGTTACAAGCTAATCTCAAAACTTCCCAAAATGTAAATTTTGATCCTGCCCAGACTGTAGATTTTCTCTACAACTGTACAAATTTGGAAGATCCTTGAGGGTCTGAGGCAACTTTTTCTACAACTGGACGTCATTTCATATTTTTCTGCAGTGTCTACACAAAAACCTATTGACGCAAATAAATGATTCACTTGCCTGATTCTGACGCTATACGGAAATGTGTATAACTTTCATTGGTTGGCGCGTTGCCAAACCTAAAGAAAAATTTATAGTGTAGGGTGCACCTTCTCATGACTAGAAAGGATTATGCTTCTGGTTCCACTCATTTCTGATATTTTCTAGCTAGGCAACTTGCCGACGATGCTTTCTGTAGTCATTTCATGTTATATAATCTTCATCACTTGCAATTCTTTCTGCAATATACATAGTTTGAAATTAGCGTAACAAAATTTCTTGTACATCAGAAACAAGAAAGGACTATGGAAGCAAAATCAATGAAAGAAGTAGATGAAGAAACTGTTGTGGATAATTGTGTGATTTGTGTTAAAATATAAAATAAAGTAAAATAATTCACATGATCATAATTTTATAAAATAATAATTAAGAAAGTGATCAACCAAACCGTATAAATAATGAGGAAATTGGAGCTGGATCAATGGAGAGTCATGACATTTGTCTCTGTCCTAAAGCCATTATTGCCTCCCTTCGTGCGGGTATTAGTAGTTGACCATGACTCCAAGATAAAACCCATTAGCTCACAGCGGTGTCTCATCCCATGTGCACGACCACGAGGAGACTAGGAACCAGTCCATAGTCACGTTGCCAAAAACACAAAAGCTTGTGGAGAGTGTATAAAATAAAACAATCAAAACTCACACCAACTCTATGTACCAAAGAAAGATTATGACCCCTTTATATAATAGTAAAAGTTTGACCATTTAGAAAGGATTAATGGGCTACTAAAAGCATCATAAAATCACCATAAATTCAATTATAATTAGGCCCAATAATTATAAAATAAAGTGGTCAAACATATTAAATAAAATGATATTGATGCCATAAATATGAAATGAATAAAACACATAGGCACATTAGTTGTCATGTTAAGACATATGATAAAATGATTTGTTGGAAATAAAATAAATTAAAGAAATTTTAAAACTTATTTCCAACATAAACAAAGGCACAAGTTGAGATATGGCAGTATGTGTTCGGTTTTACTCCAATGGCAGTGGTGAAGTGTGCCATTGAACTCCAAATACCCGACGTTTTAGAAAGCCATGGTGGATCCATGACCCTACCCAAGCTATCTGCCGCTCTTGGCTGCTCACCTTCCGTCCTCAACCGCATAATGCGCTATCTGATGCACCGTGGAATCTTCAAACAGACGGCCACAGGCCAAGAACCATCAACTTGCTACACCCAAACTCCCCTTTCTCGTCTGCTGATGAAAAATGGAGAGAATAGCATGGTTGCTTAAGTTCTGTTGGAAAGCAGCCCTGTGATGCTTGCTCCCTGGCATAAACTGACCTCACCAGCATTAGCAAATGGAGCTCCAGCATTTGAGGCTGCACATGGTAAGGATCTATGGAAGTATGCTTCAGAAAATCCTGCCCACAGCAAGCTATTCAATGATGCAATGGCCAGCCATACTAGGCTGGCTATACCAGCAATCGTCCATCATTATCCTGAGGCGTTTAAAGGGATCGGCTCTTTGGTTGATGTTGGTGGCGGTGATGGGACTGCTCTTCGCACTTTGATCAAATCCTGCCCTTGGATTCGTGGGATCAACTTCGATCTCCCTCATGTAGTGTGTGTGGCCCCATCATGTGATGGCATTGAGCATGTCAAGGGCAACATGTTTGAAATGGTTCCAAAGGCTGATGCTGTTTTTCTTAAGGTATCTATGTTGGTTTCAGTTTTAGTCCCTTTTTATTCATGTTATGAGGACTAATGCTAGCTACACCTTCTTTTGGTTTACACAGTGGGTGCTGCATGATTGGAGCGATGAAAAGCGTATCCAGATACTGACAAAATGTAGAGAAGCTATTCCTAAGAATATAGGAAAAGTGATCATTGCAGAGGTAATTCTTGATGAAGGAGAAGAGAAGTATAGCGATGTTCGTTTGGCACTGGACATGGTGATGCTGGCTCACACAGAGATAGGAAAAGAAAGGACTATTAAAGAATGGGAATATGTAGTGTATGGCGCTGGCTTCACTAAGTACACTGTGAAACATATTCCATCTGCCATCATATCTGTTATTGAAGCCTATCCATGACTGAAACTTAAAGGCCAATTTTATGCTTTTAAATTAAATTAAGATGTGTTCTACAATGAACACTCATATGCATATTTCCTTCTGTTGTACGTTGAGTGTTATATATGCACAATTATGTTGTGAAGATTATGATACTTGGGATGAATAAAAAGTTGATTCCAATATGAATTTTGATACAATGCCCCACTTGAAAAAAAAAAAAAAAAAAGTTCTTTCATTTGCCAACTGAGGAAAATTAATTGGTGATATAAAATTGACTATTTTGAAAAAGGTGGTACTGAAGTTTTAAATCACCCAATATTTTATAACTTAAAATACAATTCTCCCTAAATTTTAGTTATCCTGGGTCCTAACTTCATTTCACATTGAACATCACACTTAATTATTTTATCATTTGCCCGCTATTAAACTTCAAGATATTAGTACTTTTCCATGTTATTTGATACCATAAATTGATTTTTGTAAAAGAATGGCTAATTGTTTATTATTTTACTTAAGAAATAATCACAATTTGAGGGGTTCTTAATATATAACACCAAACTAGCAATCCTTTTTTGAAATAGAGTATTAAATAATTACTCTCCAAATGAAATGGAAAATATCTAGCAAGTTTGGCTATCAAATTCTATGATTTAACCTCAGACTGAGAGTTTATTTCATCCTCCAAATTAGGGCAACCAATTGAATCTTATCAACTGCAGAAACATAAATAAGTTAGACTAGCCCCATGAAGAAATATTATCAACTAATTCAAAACTTTTCAAACTGTAAAGTGTTATAAAAAATTGATCCTTAATTCCTACAGTGTGAGTAGTATATTCTTGAACCATAACTCTAAATTGTCACTAAAACAAACGTTTCTTCCGTTGCAATCACGAGGAGATAACGGGCTTAGATCGATGGCCATATTTGAGCTTGTTAATTATTTGTTCATTCTAATTATCTTTTATGTATGTTCAAATAGGTACAGTGCTAGTGCTGGATTAACTTCAAACAGAGACAAAGTAGCTAACAGTTGAAACTTGCTTGAATTTCGTATCTGTGTGCCAGTGGATTGACGTGGATTGCCTTCTAATTATCTTTTAATTTCCACATTATGTAGAGTGAGAAATTATGTCTAGCCAGGTGCATTGATACTATTCTAGCTTGTGGGCCTGTACGTACAGATTCCTTATATCTTTGAAGCCTTGAAGCTCTGTGGCAACTTTTCTTGAATTCACTGTGGCTTTTATTTCCTGAGAATATAATGCAGGTCATTTCATTTTCTTCTACTGCTTCTTCAAACACTTATATGTACTCACCAGGCCATTTGCAATCATATGATGCATGATTCATAAAATGATGAATGATTCACTTGTCTGATGTTGACAGTGATATTGTTTAAATTAAGATGAATCTTGTCCGATGGTGCATTGTCTCGATAATAGTAATAGTCCGACAAGAAAACATTTACTATTAATAGACTCAGAAGTTAGCAATGTGATTAACGTGTGTTGGATGGATTGGTAAGTTGCCAGTAATAAATTAACATGAGTAGGAATTACTGAAAGAATTGCTGTTGCTGTTGGATATATTGCCAATAGATACATGATATCCACTCCTTAATTTTTTCGTATTTTATAGGCCACTTGCCCAATAATGTTTTCTTTATAAGTCATATCATGTTATAGAATCTTCACCTGGAAAAATTACAAAATTCGTCCTGTAATTTTACCTCATTTGGTTTTTCGTCCTATAAATTGCATAATATCAATTCTAGTCCTATAAGTATTAAAAAATTGTCATTTTTCATCCTTTTTTCGTCGGAGCCGGTGAAACTCACCGAAAAATATGACGTGGCACACCGGGCATGTGGACATTACTTGTTTCTGCCACATTGGCAGCTGATATGGCAGGCAAAATTACAAAATTTGTCCTGTAACTTTATCTCATTTGGTTTTTCGTCCTATAAATTGCATAATATCAATTCTAGTCCTATAAGTATTAAAAAATTGTCATTTTTCATCCTTTTTTCGTCGGAAAATGTGACGTGGCACACCGGGCGTGTGGACATTTCTTGTTTCTGCCTCGTTGGACTGCTTAGTAGGCATTTTTTGTCTTTTTCTTGCTTAGTTGGCAGCATGTATGTCTTTTTTTTTTTTTTAAATTTCAAATATATTATATAATTTATATACACACACCCACACATATATATACACATCTATTTATATATATATTTATATATTACATATCATCATTTTCCCTCCAAAACACAATTTTTTTTCCTTGAATATCCTTCATTATCCCCAAAACTTTCCTATTTTTTAATATATACATCATATATATATATTATTATTATTATTATTATAACAATAAAAAAATCACTCAATTTCATTTTCACCCCAAAAATCTAACAAAAAAGCATTGATTTGACTGCTACAGTAAAAAAAAATTTCTCCCTGAAACATAAACAAACATACAAAAATTCTCTAGAATCAATTTTTAACTATTTTCCAAAACATAACAAAAAATTAATCACATTCCCCAACACAATTTTCATATTCTATAATAATTTATTTTCCCAAAATACATAATAAAATCACACAAAAAATATAACCAAACAGTCCCCTAATTTGCCATTAACCATATTATTTTAACTCGCATATATTTAAATAATTTAATTAAATTTAAACATATATTAAAATTCTTAACCTCCACCCCACGCCAACCCCCGCCTCGCCACCCCCTCACCCATCCACCATGACGGGTCGGCCATGGTGGTTGGCCGCATGACCTCGCCTGGCCATGGTGAGCTCGGCCAGCCACCCACCGGGTGGTTGGGGGGAGGTGGGGGAATATATCCATGGCCGGCCCGTCATGGGGTGAGGCGGGGGTTGGGAATTATAATTTATGTTTAAATTTAATTAAATTATTTTAAATATGTGATGTGAGTTAAAATAATATGGTTAATGGCAAATTAGGAGAATGTTTGGTTATATTTTTTGTGTGATTTTATTATGTGTTTTAGGAGAATAAATTATTGGAGAATATGAAAATTGTGTTGGCGAATGTGATTAATTTTTGGTTATGTTTTGGAAAATAGTTAAAAATTGATTTTGGAGAATTTTGGTATGTTTGTTTATGTTTCGGGGGAGTAATTTGTCTTACTGTATCAGTCAAATCAATATTTTTTATTTTAGATTTTTGGGGTAAAAATGAAATTGAGTAGTTTTTTTATTGTTATAATAATAATAATAATAATATATGATGTATATATATATATATATTAAAAAATGGAAAAGTTTTGGGGATAATGAAGGATATTCAAGGGAAAAAAATTGTGTTTTGGAAGGAAAATGATGATATGCAATATATAAATATATATATATATATATAAATAGATGTGTATATATATGTGTGTGTGTATATAAATTATATAATGTATTTGAATTTTTTTTTAAAAAGAAGACATGTATGCTGCCAACTAAGCAAGAAAAAGAGTAAAAATGCCTACTAGGCAGTCCAACGAGGCAGAAACAAAAAATGTCCACACGCCTGGTGTGCCACGTCACATTTTTCGGCGAGTTTTGCCTGCTCTGGAGAAAAAAGGACAAAAAATGACAAATTTTTAATACTTATAGGACTAGAATTGATATTATGCAATTTATAGGACGAAAAACCAAATTAGGTAAAGTTACAGGATGAATTTTATAATTTTGCCTGCCATGTCAGCTGCCAATGTGGCAGAAACAAGTAATGTCCACATGCCCGGTGTGCCACATCACATTTTCCGGCGAGTTTTGCCAGCTCCGGCGAAGAAATGACGAAAAATGACAATTTTTTAATACTTATAGAACTAGAATTGATATTATGCAATTTATAGGACGAAAAATCAAACGAGGTAAAGTTACAGGACGGATTTTGTAATTTTGCCATCTTCACCTTAAATTCTTTCTTCAATACAGTTTAAATGTGTGCCATGGGAGTAACAATATTGCTCACACTTGCTTAATATATTTTCTTGTGCATTAGAAACCAGAAACAAAAATGGAAGCAAAACAAATCAAAGAGGTAGATGAAGAAGCAAAGGCACAAGTGGAAATATGGCAAAATGTCGAGAAGTTATTCCTAAAGATACAGGGAAAGTGATCATTGGAGAGGCAGTTGTTGACGAAGGAGAACAAGAAGATAAGTATAGCGATGTCCGTTTGGCGTTGGACATGGTGATGCTGGCTCACACAGAGAAAGGAAAAGAGAGGACTATTGAAGAATGGGAATATGTAGTTTATGGAGCTGGCTTCACTAGGTACACTGTCAAACATGTTCCAGGTGCCATTGTATCTGTTATTGAGGCCTATCCATGATTGAAACTCAAATGCTGATTGTTTGCTTGTAAAATAAAGATGTGTTCTACAGTGAGCACTCATATTTCCTTATATTGTTTGTTGAATTTTATCTATGCAGGCACAATTTGTTGATTCCAATATACATTTTAGTTTCTTTTTTCCCTTTCTAATGCAGACTCATACGAATGAGGTTTTTTTTTCTATGGTTATAGCTAATTTTCTTTACGAGATCTGATTGATCTATCCCCAATTATTAAGGTGTGTACAGTAATACCTTGATGTCCATTTCTTTATTGAGGGCAGAGCTGGTTTGAAAGCAGTAGTAAATTTTTGTTGAAACATGCATATGTAGCTATTTTGCTAGAATAAAATCATTTTCAAAAAATAAAAAACTATTATATTTTTTAAAAAAATTTAAATTTTTCTAGAAATACTATTAAATTGTTCCAATCATGTGAAATTATCACATGACTCACATCGATCAAAGGTAATGATGGAATAAGCAAGTATAGGTATTGACTGGATTAATATATTTATCAGCACTATTTTACAAATGGGGCTTTTCCTCCAAAGGGAAAGAACCCTCCAATCAGCAATGAGTGGACACCTCAGATATTGCATGATTCATGATTGGACAAGGCTGAGCTTATCTAATAATTCATGGTTGGTTAGCTTATCTAATAATTCTAATATTAATTTTCAATAATTAAGAATTGACATATGTAAAATAATATATTAGATGTTAATTTAAAATTTGTATTTGTATTTAAAATTTTATTAAATTTAATTCCAAAAGAAAAATAGTTAATTTGAATTAATACGCTGATATTTATTTTATGCTCAAATCAAATATTGACAAGTGTTAAAAATAAAATGTTTATGTTTATGAATCAATCAAATCAAAGATATTTGATACTATATCTTGATATTTAATATTATCTTATTGAATAGATAACCATCAAAGAAGTTCAAGTCAATCTAGAAATCTCCGATCAAGCATTCATATAAAGGGGTGATCAAAGCTCATTTCACACACAACACAAATCCTAGCAAGTGAGAGAAATTTTGAAAGAGTCTATCAATTCTCTCTACCAAATCTAGGGATATACATGATGTTCAAAGTGTTTTTCACGTTGTTCATATATTTCGTTTACACTGATGTATCGTACTCTCTCGATCAGGTCATCAAAAAGACTGCTAAATCTTTCCGAAGTGAGAGAAGGAGGGAAGGCGCGCTACAACGTTTGATTCAAGACTAAAGTGCGAAGCCTCAAATTGACGTTATTTTATTCAAATCAAATTTAAGGAGATCCACAACTTTTAAAGCATTCTTCACCGAGTTCATTAAATTTCAACATCATATTTGAAAGGAAAAAAATTAGAGGATTAGATTAGAAAAATTCATCACATTCTCTAATCCCACTATTATATTGTCCATTCCCACTCCCAAAATTCATTTTCTCAACACATACAGCCCATTATATCACAAAATATATCCAAACATTTCCTAAAGATTTACAAACATTGGATCCTTTCCAAACAGTGTATTTTCTGTACAATTAATAACCATTATTTTTGCAACATTTTGTAGAGTGGGAGATTAGGTTTAGGCAGCTGCAATGGTGTTATTCTTGTGGGCCTGTCCAAATTTAGGATGTCGTTAAGCCTGAAGGGTATTAGCTATTAGGTAACTTCTCTCTCACTCTCTCTCTCTCTCTCTCTCTCTCTCTCTCCTTTTTCCCCCCTTTTTAATTATAACTAGAAGTTATTGCATGCAATGTTTGGGCTCATAAAACTACTTGTTGAATCATTTAAAATTAATATATAAAATAATTTAAATTATGAGAAAGTTAAAATTATGTTAGATATTTTGATATGATAAAGAAAATAATGGATGATGGAATTTTGACAATACGAATTTGTAGGTTTGTGGATTTTGTGAAAAATATATTGTAACCTTATTGAACCATCACTTCTAAATGACAATTTAAAGAATAAATTTGGAATATTAGTAAATTTGGTATCAAAATCACTTTTTTGGACCGAATTCTCCATTTTATCTTTTAAACTGCATTACCCATTTTAGTTGATGGAATAATTGACGGGTAAATTATGTAAAAAAAACCACAAATAACTTCCACTTTAAATATAAAACAATATTTCTATTTATAATAGTATAAATTATCATGTTTATGGAATTCACCTTAGCGCGCTCGCTCTCTCCCTTTTCCCCTTCTTCTGGGCCTGCACGTCATTTGGTTTCATTTTTAATTCACTTCCATTCATTTTTACTATTTGAAAATAAATTATCAATATAATTTATTATTTTTATTAAAATTCAATTCATTTTTAATTCAAAATATATTCTCTCAATAATATTTATACTTTCTCGCTCTATTTTATTATCACTATATCTTTCCACCTAAAATCTATATACTGAACTCCACATCATCATATTTTTTTAAATAAATTCATTCAAACACAAACTCATTTTCTCTAACTATCTTTCTAATTTTGAAAATAATAAAAATAAAAACATAACCAAAGAGCCTCTAAACCTCTTGACGCAAATGAACGATTAATTCACTTGCCTAATGCACGAAAATGTGATTAACGTGCATTGGTTGGTGAGTTGATAGTGTAGGGTTCCTCTAATTAACTTTATAGTGTGGTTGCCAGAATTAACTTTCTGAAATTGTTTGCTGTTGTCGATGGATGTATTCAGGGAGCTAGAATTTTTCATTGTGGGGGGTAAAATTTTAAATTATCAAAAATATAATATATATATATATATATATATATTTATTTCATCATATATATTAATCATTTAAAATCTATAGTTTCAAAACAATCTATACAAGAAAAATAGAAAGACAATGAAGGACAATGGCAATGGACATATTTTCAATAAAAGCAAAAATATTTTTATAATTTAAGAGATGACAAAATTGTAATATTTTAAAATTTTCAATATAAGAATTTGAGAACTTAAAAATGTAAGAAAAGTTTCTGCGTTTTATTAATGGCAGCACACAAGAATATATATATAGTTGATTCATTACGCATTTGATTTTCTCACATTGAGTCCAATTTTTTGCACATTTCGTTCTTTGGGCTCAAAAATTTTCAATTGAACCGATTTATCTCCTAGTCATTTAAATTTGGGGTTTTTTTTGGTCATTTATTATCCAAGCCCAGTCACCTGTCATGTGTGATGTCATGTATCTTTTATTCATTAATAATAAATAATAAATAAATTAAAAATAGTAAAAATCTAAAATAATGTTACCTATTCAATAATACTTAATAGTAAACATGTATAAAATAATTTAATTAATAATGTTAAAAATTTTAAATAATTTATTTAAATAATTAAATTTATTAATAATATTAAATTCTAAATTTATATATTAATTAAATTACATATTTCATAATACTAAATTATTAATCATATATAAAACAATTTGAACAAACTTAAGTGAATTATTTATTAATGAAAAACAAAATAAAAATAAAAATAATAATACATATTTAATAATCTTAAATAATAAACATTATTAAAAATAATTTATTTAATTTAATTATGTATATGAATAATTTAGTTTAATATATCCTACACACATTCTTCCTCCCCACCCCCACTTCCAAGCCGCCCGCCTGCCTGCAAACATGGGCAGTAGTGCATCGCAGGCCATTGCAGCAAGGCTGCGGCCGTTGTTGCCATGGCAGCCGCCAGATCTGGAGGCAGGTCATGGAGGGTTTGGGTTCAGTGGCGTATCTAGGAATTTAGGTAAGTGAAGTCAAAGTATTAATAAAAAATAAATTCAAAATAATTATTATTTAATAAAAATAAAATTTAAATACATTAATCCAATTGTCTTCAACGAGTTTTCATATTCTGAAACGTTGTTATAATATCATCATTTGAAATGCTCATAAATACATCTCTTTCTTTATAAGTTATCAAACAAACATTAAGGAAGTCATCATTCATTCGGTTTCAAAAATCAGTCTTGATAAATTTCATCGCCAAGAAAGCTCTCTCTACACTTACAGTGGCGATCGGAAAAAGCAACGAAAATTTCACCAGCCGTCGACCAACTGTGCTGGGATCATTTCGATATTAAGTGTGGTCAAAATACTATATATCCATCATTTCTATATAAATATATATAAAAAAAAAATAGCAAGTGGGGTCAACTGACCCCGTATCTTTGGCTGTAAATCCGCCACTAGTTAGGTTGGTGTGGGATGCCTTTGTGTTATATGTGTGTGTGTGTATATATTATGTGTATATATAATAATATATTATTATGTATATATATTATGCATATATACTATATGTTTACATATGTCTATATGTATAAACAATAATATTCTTTAATATGTATTTTATGGGCTTGAGGGAAATTTTTATTGATAATGATGTGGCAGTACACATGGTGAGTGCCAATGACGTGGCATTACAAGATGATAGATGATTTGTGTTAGTGTGATAAATGGCACAAAACCCTCAATTTTAAAGTCTAATTGATGCTGACTTGTGTTAAACGGGCTCAATTGAGAAATTTTGAGGCGAAAGGGCCAAATGTGCGAAAAATTGGGTTCAATGTGCAAAAATTCAATGCATAATAGATCAAATGTACTAACCCCATATCACAACAATGTACTGAAATCAAAATAGACAATAGTGTGTATATATATATATATATATAGAGAGAGAGAGAGAGAGAGAGAGAGAGGGAGAGAGAGAGAAGGTAGAAAACGTGATTTATCAACTAACAAACGAACTATTTTACTTAACTAACATTAAATATCTGTAACAAAAAAGTAAACTAACAACCAGAAAGTGGCGTACGATGCTTGAATTGTTTGTTAATCAAAAATGACTGGACAGTGGACACCTTTACCTCAAATGCGTGGTTTATTAATTATTGGACAAGGGCTTGCTTATCTGATAATTAATACATATATATAATCTTGAATTGCTTAATAATTAATTAAGCAATGACTGGACCCAATTACCTCAAGTGCATGATTCATAATTGGACAAGGCTTTGCTTATCTGATCATAATTCATAATCTTGAATGAAGAAGTACTTGAAAAGGTGAAAAAATTCGCAATATTTAATCTTCTAATAAAAATTCTTAAACCAAACACAACATAAAAGAAAACAATAAGAATCTTTTAGTGCTTAGTTTAGTTTCATTTTCAAAACCCCTTTTCATATTTCTACTATTGCAAAAATGAAGCACATCATTTTTTACACATTTTCGTCCGACATTATTTTCATTTTCAAATCATATTCCCCAATAACCTATTTATCTTATCCCAATTACCTATATATCTTTTCTCTTTTTCTCTCTACCTACAAACTACTAAATCCAACATATAATTATTAATTACTTTTCCAGCAATCTATCCAAATACAAACTCATTCCCAACTCATTTTCACTAACTACTTTTCAATATTTTGAAAATGATGAAAATGAAAATAAAACCAAATGAGCGTGCCCGTTTTGTTTAATTTTTAAAGCCAAATTTTACATTTCTATCATTCCAGAAATAAAACACATAACTTTTTACAGGTTTTCATCCAATATCATTTTCATTTTCAAAACACATTCTCCAATAACCTACATATTTTCTCCCAATAACCTATACATCTTTTCCCTTTCTCTCTCTATTCCATTATTTCTATCCCTCTCCACTTACAACCTATTAAAACCAAAATAATCATCACTTTTCTAAGAATCTATCAAAATACAAATTTATTTTCTACACATTTCTATTAACTAATTTTTTAAATTTTAAAAATGATGAAAATGAAAATTGAAAATAAAAATAAAATCAAATGGGCCTAGTTACAAGCTAATCTCAAAACTTCCCAAAATGTAAATTTTGATCCTGCCCAGACTGTAGATTTTCTCTACAACTGTACAAATTTGGAAGATCCTTGAGGGTCTGAGGCAACTTTTTCTACAACTGGACGTCATTTCATATTTTTCTGCAGTGTCTACACAAAAACCTATTGACGCAAATAAATGATTCACTTGCCTGATTCTGACGCTATACGGAAATGTGTATAACTTTCATTGGTTGGCGCGTTGCCAAACCTAAAGAAAAATTTATAGTGTAGGGTGCACCTTCTCATGACTAGAAAGGATTATGCTTCTGGTTCCACTCATTTCTGATATTTTCTAGCTAGGCAACTTGCCGACGATGCTTTCTGTAGTCATTTCATGTTATATAATCTTCATCACTTGCAATTCTTTCTGCAATATACATAGTTTGAAATTAGCGTAACAAAATTTCTTGTACATCAGAAACAAGAAAGGACTATGGAAGCAAAATCAATGAAAGAAGTAGATGAAGAAACAAAGGCACAAGTTGAGATATGGCAGTATGTGTTCGGTTTTACTCCAATGGCAGTGGTGAAGTGTGCCATTGAACTCCAAATAGCCGACGTTCTAGAAAGTCATGGTGGATCCATGAACCTACCGGAACTATCTGCTGCTCTTGGCTGCTCACCTTTCGTCCTCAACCGCATAATGAGGTATCTGATGCAACGTGGAATTTTTAAGCAGACGACGGCCACAGGCCAAGAACAATCAATTTGCTACACCCAAACGTCTATTTCTCGTCTGCTGATGAAGAATGGAGAGAATAGTATGGCTGCTTTAGTTCTGCTGGAAAGCAGCCCTGTGATGCTTGCTTCCTGGCATAAACTGAGCTCAGGAGCTCCACCATTTGAGGCTGCACATGGTAAGGATGTATGGAAGTATGCATCAGAAAATCCTGCCCTCAGCAAGCTAATCAATGACGCAATGGCCTGCCGTGCTAGGGTGGATATATCAGCAATCATCGATCATTATCCTGAGGCGTTAAAAGGGATCGGCTCTTTGGTTGATGTTGGTGGTGGTGATGGGACTGCTCTTCGCACTTTGATCAAATCTTGTCCGTGGGTTCGTGGGATTAACTTCGATCTCCCGCATGTAGTGTGTGTGGCCCCATCATGTGATGGCATTGAGCATGTTGAGGGCAACATGTTTGAAATGGTTCCAAAGGCCGATGCTGCTTTCCTCAAGGTATCGTGTTTGTTTTCATTTATCTTTTTAGTTCATTTTTGTTCATGTTATAAGTCGTAATGCAACCTATACTTTTTTGGGTAATACATATAGTGGGTGCTGCATGATTGGGGCGACAATGAGTGTATTCAGATATTGACAAAATGTCGAGAAGCCATTCCTAAGGATACAGGGAAAGTGATCATCGTAGAAGCAGTTATTAACGAAGGAGAAGAAGAAGAAGATAAGTACAGTGATGTCCGTTTGGTGATGGACATGGTGATGTTGGCTCACACGGAGAAAGGAAAAGAAAGAACTATTAAAGAATGGGAATATGTATTATATGGATCTGGTTTCACTAGGTACACTGTGAAACATATTCCAAGTGTCATTGTATCTGTTATTGAGGCCTATCCATGACTGAAACTTAAAACCCAAACTTATGCTTTTACAATAAAGTTGTGTTCTACAATGAGTATTCGTGCTTACTTCTATTTAATGTTGTATGTTATCTATGCACAATTAAGTTGTGAATATACGATATAGGGGACGAGTAAGAGGTTGATTCCAGCTAGAGACGAAGGCAATGGGGTGGCTGAGAGGGTCAACCGCCCCACTCAAAATTTTGGAATTTGATCTTTTATATTGAAAATTTGAAAAATATTATAATTTTGCAATCCCTCAAATTTTAAAATGGTCATATCTTTTATTGAGAATATATACTTTGTAATTGTCCTTCTTTGTCATTTTAAATTTACAAAATATTATATTTTGTAATTTAATTGCGCTTCTTGTACTAAAAAATTCTGACTCCATCCCTGATTTCAGTATGCAATTTGCAGAGTCATGTAGATAAGATTTTTTGATATGTGTGTGTGTGTATATATATATATATGTATTAGCTAATTATCATTCTAAAGCATGATTGTTCTGTCTCAATTATTCAAGTACAATTATTCAAGCAATTTAAAACACATAGGTACAGAAAACAAAAATAATAATTGACCATGGACGTGAAGTTTTACCGTCTTGATCGACTGGCTTTTGGATCGTACGCCCCATTTCGATTAATCGACTAGAATGCGTGGGGACAATCGGATTTTTGGATTATCACTCATTTTCCTTTTAATCTTCTCTTATGTTTTGTTCATTTTAATGTATTACTTCAATTGTTTTTCTTTTTTATTTAAAATTATATTTTGATATGTTTTTCTAATTTTTAAATACGAAACTCTCTTAATACTATATATACATGTTTATTAAATTTACCATAAATAAATTTAAAGATTATAATTGTATTAGCTTAAAATATATAGTTTGAAATATAATAATTGTGTATTTTTATGTAATAAGTTTGAAATATTGTATTTCTAATTATATGCATCAAATTTACAAAGAAGAAAAACAATATATAAAAAATTGATAACTATTTTATTTTTCATTTAAATTTTAAAAAGTATGAATCTTTATGAAGAAAATGTAACATTTACAAATAAATTATATATTGATTTGTATAAAATGATTAGAAAGCATTAAAATATTATCATCAGTGTCGTCACAAAGTCAACTATATAATATAAACATTAATAAATTATTTCGCAACATTGCAATGGAATTGAAATAATAACCTCGTTCTGCTCATGCAAATCACATTGGAGCTTGAATTTGAGAACTCAAAATGAAAGGAAAGTTTCTCATATGCTTTATATATTAATGGCAGAACACAAGAATATATTACTTAACTAACTCACATTAATACCTTTAACAAAAAAATAAACTAACAAGAAGAGTCAGTATATTGAGCTAATCCTAGTGTAATTATGATCTAATAAACCAAGAGAAAGAATGTTTCAGCTTGATACGAATCTGTTACATAATCTAAACACTGTTTAATTAATTTGGGGTAATTTCTACAAGTCCAAGCTGTTATTTGAGGCTCCTGGACTCCAGATTTTTTCTAGCTAGAACACAATATATCTTTTTGATATATACATAAGGCATTCTCCGGATAATTCAAATCGAAGCAATTGGATATCGAACTCGAGCATATATGACTAATCAATAGAAATACTACGGGAATATTTGGTTATGTTTCCCTGGAACAACATTGTTTTGGGGAAACATAATCAAACATATCCCTATTTTTCTTCCAAACTACACATTCTCCAATATATACAAACATATATTATATGTATACATCATATATATTTTATTATTATTCTAACATTAAAATAATCATTAAATTCTTATTTCACTCCAAAAACCCAACAAAAAAGTATTGATTTAACTGCTACAGTAAAAAATATTTCCCCAAAAACATACACAAACATACCAAAAAACAATTTTCATATTCTCCAATAACTTATTCTCCCAAAACGCATAATAAACACATAATAAAATCAAACAAAAAACATAACCAAACATTACCTACACCTTTGTCATATATTCCATACATCATACTAGATTTGACCTGGTAAAAGAAAGATTAAAAGGGCGGATAGCGGGTACAGAAGAAAAAGATTAGACTTTTCGTTGGGGCCTTAATTTCCCCAAAAGGGAAGGACCATCCAGAAAGTGGCGTATGCTGCTTGAATTGTTTGTTAATCAGACAAGGGGGTTTGCTTATCCTGAACGAAGAAGCACTTGAAAAAGTGAAAAAATTCGCAATTGTCTGTCTTATGAAAATTCTTAAACCAAGAAAACAACAAGAACCTTAATAGTTACCAGCTAATTTCAAAACTTCCCAAAATGTAAAGATTTATTTGATCCTGTCCAAACTGTTGATTTTCTCTACAATAAACATTAATATTTTTGCCACATTATGTAGAGTGGGAACTGGGAAATAATTGGGTTTAGCTCAGCTGCAGTGGTGTTATTCTTGTGGGCCTGTCCAAATTTGGAATGTCCTTGAGGGTCTGAGGCAACTTCTTCTGGAAATAAATAAAATATAAAGTGTTGGGTGCTCCTTGTCATGTATAGAAAGGATTGGTGTTGCAGTTGGACATATTGCTAAGGATTCATGAAGTCCACTCATTTCTGATATTTTCTAGCTAGCTAGGCAACTTGCCGACAATGCTTTCTTTAGTCATTCCATGTTATATAATCTTCATCACTTGCAATTCTTTCTGCAATATATATAGTTTCAAATTAGCGTAGCAAACTTTCTTGTACATCAGAAACAAGAAAGGACTATGGAAGCAAAATCAATGAAAGAAGTAGATGAAGAAACAAAGGCACAAGTTGAGATATGGCAGTATGTGTTCGGTTTTACTCCAATGGCAGTGGTGAAGTGTGCCATTGAACTCCAAATACCCGATGTTTTAGAAAGCCATGGTGGATCCATGACCCTACCCGAGCTATCTGCCGCTCTTGGCTGCTCACCTTCCGTGCTCAACCGCATAATGCGCTATCTGATGCACCGTGGAATCTTCAAACAGACGGCCACAGGCCAAGAACCATCAACTTGCTACACCCAGACTCCCCTGTCTCGTCTGCTGATGAAAAATGGAGAGAATAGCATGGCTGCTTTTGTTCTGTTGGAAAGCAGCCCTGTGATGCTTGCTCCCTGGCATAAACTGACCTCACCAGCATTAGCAAATGGAGCTCCAGCATTTGAGGCTGCACATGGTGAGGATCAATGGAAGTATGCTTCAGAAAATCCTGCCCACAGCAAGCTATTCAATGATGCAATGGCCTGCCATGCTAGGCTGGCTATACCAGCAATCGTCCATCATTATCCTGAGGCGTTTAAAGGGATCGGCTCTTTGGTTGATGTTGGTGGCGGTGATGGGACTGCTCTTCGCACTTTGATCAAATCCTGCCCTTGGATTCATGGGATTAACTTCGATCTCTCTCATGTAGTGTGTGTCGCCTCATCCTGTGATGGCATTGAGCATGTCGAGGGCAACATGTTTGAAATGGTTCCAAAGGCTGATGCTGTCTTTCTTAAGGTATCTATGTTGGTTTCAGTTTTAGTCCATTTTTATTCATGTTTTGAGCACTAATTCTAGCTATACCTTCTTTTGGCATACACAGTGGGTGTTGCATGATTGGAGTGATGAAAAGTGTATTCAAATACTGACAAAATGTAGAGAAGCTATTCCTAAAGATACAGGAAAAGTGATCATAGCGGAGGCAATTCTTGATGAAGGAGAAGAAGAAGATAAGTATAGCGATGTTCGTTTGGCACTGGACATGGTGATGCTGGCTCACACAGAGATAGGAAAAGAGAGGACTATTAAAGAATGGGAATATGTAGTGTATGGCGCTGGCTTCACTAAGTACACTGTGAAGCATATTCCAGCTGCCATCATATCTGTTATTGAGGCCTATCCATGATTGAAACTTAAAGGCCAATTGTATGCTTTTAAAATAAAGATGTGTTCTACAATGAACACTCATATATATTTCCTTTTGTTGTATTTGAGTGTTATATATGCATAATTTATTTATTTATTTATTTTCTAAAAGGAGGGTCATCCCAAACTGCTTTGGGTATTCTCTACGACCTTGAACCCACCCCATCTAGGCTATGATTGGTGCAACCAAGATTGTTTCGACCGGAATCGTCTCTGCTAGCGTTATAGGCTTGCAGAAATATATGCACAATTAAGTTGTGAAGATTATGATATTTGGGATGAATGAAAGATTAACTCCAATATGAATTTTGATACAGTGCGCCCCACTTGTACAAAGTTCTTTGATCACAAGTTCATGCAAAATTACTAATTTTCCATTGCCAATTGAGCAAAATTAATTGGTGAGTCATGATATGTTGGACAACTGCAGAGTGCTTGAGCTGCCGGATTAGCAGCTTTCTGCACTGGGTGGAACTAATACTCCCTGCAGTTTGGACAAAGTGATGCTGTTGAATTACAAGGGCCTTCTGCATTTAAAGTTCCACACTCACAGCATGTTGTATCCACATTCTTTATTTCTTAAACAATTTAAAGAACCCCCCACCCCCCCCCCCCAAAAAAAAAAAAAATAGCAACATGTTTTTTGGTACACCAAAAATAAATAAATAGCAACATTAGTTTCCTTCTTATATAGTTTAAATAAAAAAATGCTAAGTCCATGAGTCTCCAAAAGAGGCTTATCTGGGCTTATTTGAGGAAATCCTCGAAAAAATGGCAAGAGCCTTATTTGGGTTTGACCTAATATAATTTTAGGAGAAAATTATAATTTTAGTCCTATAATAAGTGGTGGTTTCTAATTAAGTATCAAACTTCTCAAAGTAACTAACTTTAATTTCATATCTTATCTTACAGTTATAACTTGATCTCATCCGTTAAAAATTGAACGAAAAAACAACGTGCATTTAACCCTTATTTGGGTGTGTGCAAGTTTCACTACTAAAAAAATGCTGTTTTGTGATAAAAATTTGCGACGGATTTTGCTATGGATTTTCCATCGCAAAAATTTTAAAAATATAAAAAATGAAAAAAAAATTGAGACGGATTTCAAATGTCAATTTTTGTGACGGATTTGAATCCGTCGCAAAAGTGGAAAAAAATAAAAATAAATAAAAAATCGTTTGCGATGGAAAAATCTGTCGCAAAAGTGGAAAAAATAAAAAATCATTTGCGACATATTTAAATCCGTCGCAAATTATCGAATGGGGGGATTTAAAACCCTCCATCCCTATTTCCCCACCCACAAAAAATTTTCAAAATCAAAATCTTTTCTTCCCCTTCCCCTTCTTCTTCTTTTCTTTTTTCTTTTTTTAAATATTAAAGCAGCCGGCCGGCCAGCAGCTTGTTGGCCGCACCAGCTTCTGGCTGCCGGTCAGATCTTGAATATTATTATTATTATTATTATTATTATTATTATTATTATTATTATTTTATTATTTATTTTTATTTTTTTTGAAAAATTAGTTTTAATTCTTAAAAATGCTAATGTTGTTGTTTGTTTAATGTTTCAGGTTTGGAGAATTTATATTTTGCTCTATCTCCATTAATTATGGTAATTCTCACAATTATATTAAAATTTGATTATGTTTGATTATATTTAGTTAAAATGTGATTATGTTTTAGTTATCACTATTATGTTTCAGTTAATTATTCAAGTTAGTTAAAATTTGATTTATGTGTTAGTTAAACTAAAAATGATTTATTTATTAGTAATATAATTTGATTTAACATAAATAATAATTTATATATTAATTAAAATTTGAGGTAATTTATATATAAGTTTCCTAAGTTAAATCATGTCATACTTAGGGTTGTGAATTATATGTTTGATTGGGATTTGAGTTATATGTTGGACTTATATTAAATTATATGTTGGTTTACGATGAAATGCATGTTTGATTATATTGAATTAAGCATTAGATTTATATGTGTTAAAATTATGCATTTATTTTGAATTATGTGTTAGATTTTGTTAGATTTATATTTTGTGAATTATATGTTTGATTAGGATTTGAGTTATATGTTGGACTTATATTAAATTATATGTTGGTTTACGATGAAATGCATGTTTGATTATATTGAATTATGTATTAGATTTATATGTGTTAAGATTATGCATTTACTTTGAATTATGTGTTAGATTTTGTTAGATTTATATTTTGTGAATTATATGTTTGATTAGGATTTGAGTTATATGTTGGACATATATTAAATTATATGTTGGTTTACGATGAAATGCATGTTTGATTATATTGAATTATGTATTAGATTTATATGTGTTAAGGATATGCATTTACTTTGAATTATGTGTTAGATTTTTTTAGATTTATATTTTGTGAATTATATGTTTGATTAGGATTTGAGTTATATGTTGGACTTATATTAAATTATATATTGGTTTATGTTGGATGTGTGTTTGATTATATTGAATTATGTGTTAGATTTTGTTAGTTTTGTTAATTATATGTGCGATTAGGATTTGAGTTATATGTTGGACTTATATTAAATTATATATTGGTTTATAATGAGATGTTTGTTTGGTTATATTGAATAATACGTTAGATTTACATGTGTTAGATTATACATTTACATTGAATTATTTGTTAGATTTTGTTAGATTTATATTTTGTGAATTATATGTTTGATTAGGATTTAATTTATATTTTATGAATTTTGTGCTCGATTATGATTTGGTTATGTATTGAATTTATATATTGGTTTATTATGTTGAATTGTATATTAGTTTAGTTTATGTTTCTATTTTTTATTATTGCAATTTTGTTTTTATTTTAATATTGCAGGCTTGGATATCTCAAGGCAAGCAATTGAAATTTAGTATAAACCTTGTAAGATAATTTTTTTGGCATTATTTTGTAAATTTTATATTTTAGCTTGATTTATATATTGAACAATTTTATATTATTGGGCTTGATTTTTATTGTGATATAAAATTATTGTGATTTTATGTAAAATAATATTTAAATATTAGTGTATGGGATGATTAGTATGCAATGCAAAGAATTATTGATATTGGGTAATTATATGTTTTAATTTGATAGGATGTGTATTTTTTTTTAAAAAAAAAAACTTTTTAAAATTATGCGACGGAAATTTTCATTGCAAAATTTATTTTTTTTTAATTATGATTAATATTTGCAACGGATTTGTGATGGAAAAAATCCGTTGCAAATTTGCATTGGAAATTTCCGTCGCAAATTCCATCGCAAATTTTTATGACCAAAGATTTTGCGACGGATTTTTGGCAAAATCCGTTGCAAAAGACCTTTTTTTAGTAGTGTTTGGTACCATACATCTAAAAATAGCCAATTTTATCCTAAATATAACAACAAATTTGCAGGTTTGTTCATTTTATTAAAAAGATAAATAAAAATGCCATGACTAGAACATTAAACTATTAACTCTCATTCAATTCAATTTTAATGTAAATATTAAAATTATTTTGATAATTTTATTTCAATTGCAAAATGTTAAATTTTCATAAATAATCTTTAATTTTTATTCAACATGGTAAAAAATTTTACGAATGTGAAATGAACATCATGCAAATAAAAATAAAAATTTAAAAAAATTACGAAAGAATTTATTATTTTCGAACAATTTATCTGCACAATGTCATGATTTAAAATAAATAATAAATCTGTAATTTATCTTTTTTATATTTGTAGCAATATACAAGTTCGTTATAATTTGTTTTTGTGGAAAAAGAAATCAACTGAAGAATAAGAATATAAATAACATACGGACTAATAAGCATATGAAGAAAATACTATTACGAACAAATTATTCTAAGGAAAAGTACAATTTATTTTTATATCATTTTAACATGTTTTGCCTGTATGCTCACTTTTAATTATATAGAAATGATATTATATATATAGAAATTATTATATTATTTCATATGAAAATAGTGATTAATATTTAATTTAATAACAATTAATATTTTTGAAAATTCTTAATATTTGTGTCTTTCAAATTTAATGATATTCAACTCATACATATAAATAAAACTTATGCTTAGGTTTAATTTCAGCAAAAAGTTAGAAAATATTTGTCAAAAAAGAGCAATATTTAAAATTGACACTTGAAAGTAAAATTGACAAAAAGAAATTGATTAAGGAGAGTTGATAATTTACATGCTCTACATGTGGTCTTTTTATCTATTTATTTATGTTTTAAATTGAGAGACTAAACATGCAAGAATATATTTATCTGTGGGATTAAAATTGGTTATTTTTAAAATTATGGTACCAAATATACAAATGAAAATGCATACTGAGGTTAACGGATTCCATCCAAAATCAAACGGAAGGACTACAATTGTGATGGTCAAGTGATATATGAAACTCAAATTGACTATTTTGAAAATTGTGGTGCTAAATTTGCAAAGCATATAACCAATATTTTACAACTAAAAGTACAATTTTCCCTTAATTAATTTTAGTTATCCTGAGTCCCAACTTCATATTTCACATTAAACATCACTTAATTATTTTACCATTTTGTTGCTATAAAACTTCAAGATATTCTACTTTTTCATGTTATTTAATACTCAAAATTAATTTTTGTAAAAGAATGGCTAATTGTTTATTATTTTACCTAAGAAATAATCACAATTTGAGGGGTCAATATGATCAGCCAACGAGTAATTCTTTTTTGAAATAGGGTATTAATAAATAATTACTCTCCAAATGAAATGGAAAATATCTATGAAAATCTATGATTCAAGCACCAATTGAGAGTTTATTTCAGCCTCCAAAGGGCAGCCAATTTAGATGGTGTTTGGCTAAACTTATTTAAAACATCCTATAAGCTCCTATATCTTATAAAATATTTTTTGAGCTTATTATAAGATGTTAAATCTTATTTTTAAAATAAGTTGTTGAAGTGTTTGGATAAAATGACTTTGAAGCTTATAAGATGTTAATAATGACAATTTTGTAATTAAAATGGTTAAAAATGAAGAAGCTTGTTAAGATCATAAAAATATCTTATCAATTACAGAAACATAAATTATAAGTTATAGAATGGCCCAATGAAAAAATATTATCAACGACAGAAACATAAAATGAATGATTCACCTGACTGATGCTGACAATATTGATATTGCCTAGTTTGGGATGAATCTTGTCCGGTGGTGCATTGTCAAGAAAACATGTACTATATATGAATAGATTCATGCAGAAATTAGTAGTGTGGTTAACATGAGTATACGTAGGATTAATTATATTACTAAAAGAATTGCTGTTGCTGTTGGATATATTGCGAATGGATACATGAAATCCACTACTCAATTAATTATTTCGTACTTTAATCTGTGGGCCACTTTTCCGATAATGTTTTCTTTAGTCATGTCATGTTATAGAGTCTTCACCTTGAATCCTTTCTTCAGTACAGTAAAAATGTGTTGGGAGTGACAATATTGCTTAAAATATTTTCTTGTGCATCAGAAATTAACAAGAAACAAAAATGGAAGCAAAGCCAATCAAAGAGGTAGATGAAGAAGCAAAGGCACAAGTGGAAATATGGCAGTATGTGTTTGGTTTCACTCCGATGGCAGTGGTCAAGTGCGCCATTGAACTCCAAATAGCCGAAGTTTTGGAAAGCCGTGGTGGATCCATGACCCTACCCGAGTTATCTGCCACTCTTGGCTGCTCCCCTTCTGTCCTAAACCGCATAATGAGGTATCTTATGCACCGTGGAATTTTTAAGCAGACGACAGCCACAGGCCAAGAACCATCAATTTGCTACACCCAAACATCCCTTTCTCGTCTGCTGATGAAGAATGGAGAGAATAGTATGGCTGCTTTAGTTCTGATGGAAAGCAGTCCTATGATGCTTGCTTCCTGGAATAAACTGAGCTCAGGAGCATTATACAATGGAGCTCCACCATTTGAGGCTGCACATGGTAAGGATGTATGGAAGTATGCATCAGAAAATCCTGCCCACAGCAAGCTAATCAATGACGCAATGGCCTGCCGTGCTAGGCTGGATATATCAGCAATCATCGATCATTATCCTGAGGCGTTTAAAGGGATCGGCTCTTTGGTTGATGTGGGTGGGGGTGATGGGACTGCTCTTCGCACTTTGATCAAATCTTGTCCGTGGGTTCATGGGATCAATTTCGATCTCCCGCATGTGGTGTGTGTGGCCCCATCATGTGATGGCATTGAGCATGTTGAGGGCAACATGTTTGAAATGGTTCCGAAGGCCGATGCTGCTTTCCTCAAGGTACGCATCATGTGTTTGTTTTCTTTTATCTTTTTAGTCCAGTTTTGTTCAGGTTATAAGTACTAATGCAACCTCTACTTCTTTTGGTGACATGTATAGTGGGTGTTGCATGATTGGAGCGACGATGAGTGTATTCAGATATTGAAAAAATGTCGAGAAGCTATTTCTAAGGATACAGGAAAAGTGATCATTGTAGAGGCAGTTATTGACGAAGGGGAAGAAAAAGATAAGTACAGCGATGTCCGTTTGGCGTTGGACATGGTGATGCTGGCTCACACGGAGAAAGGAAAAGAAAGAACTATTAAAGAATGGGAATATGTATTATATGGATCTGATTTCACTAAGTACACTGTGAAATATATTTTAGGTGCCATTGTATCTGTTATTGAAGCCTATCCATGACTGAAACTTAAAACCAAACTTATGCTTTTACAATAAAGTTGTGTTCTACAATGGGCACTCGTGCTTACTTCTATTGCATCTTGTCTATTATGCACAATTAAGTTGTCAATATACAATATTGGGGATGAGTAAGAGGTTGATTCCAGTGTTGATTTCAATCAGAGATAGAGGCAATGGGCTGGCTGAGAGGGGCAACCACCCCCCTCAAAATTTTAGAATTTGATCTTTCATATCAAAAATCCAAAAATATTATAATTTTGCTATCTCTCAAATTATAAAATAGCCCTATGTTGTCCCATCATGTGATGGCATTGAGCATGTTGAGGGCAACATCTTTGAAATGGTTACAAAGCATGCTGTTTTTCTTATAATTAAGGTATCTTTATTGGTTTCAATTACCTTCTTGGTCCATTTTGGTCATGCTATAAGCATGCTAGCTATGCCTTCTTTCAGTATATACAGTGGGTGCTACACGATTAGAGTGACGAAAAGTGTATCCAGATACTGACAAAATATAGAGAAGCTATTCCTAAGAATACAGGAAAATTAATCATCGCAGAGGCAATTCTTAAAGAAGGAGAAGGAGATGATAAGTATAATGATGTTCGTTTGGCACTGGACATGATGATGCTGGCTCACACAAAGATAGGAAAAGAGAGGACTATTGAAGCATGGGAATATGTAGTGTATGGCGCTGGCTTCACTAAGTACACTGTGAAACATATTTCGACTGCCATCATATCTATTATTGAGGCCTATCCATAACTGAAACTTAAAGGACACTTGTATGCTTTTAAAATAAATTAAGATGTGTTCTACAATGAACACTTATCTATATTTCCTTCTGTTGTACGTTGAGTACTGTTATCTATGCACAATTATGTTGTGAAGGTTATGATATTTGGGATGAATAAAAAGTTGATTCCAATATGAATTTTGATACAGTGCCCCACTAGAAAAAAAAATAAAAAATTCTTTCATTTGCCAATTGAGGAAAATTAATTGGTGATATAAAATTGACTATTTTGAAAAAAGTGGTGCTAAACTTGTAAATCACCCAATATTTTATCACTAAAAATACAATTCTCCCTTAATTTTAGTTATCCTGGGTCCTAAATTCATTTCACATTGAACATCACACTTAATTATTTTTATCATTTTCACACTATTAAACTTCAAGATATTAGTACTTTTCCATGTTATTTGATACCCTAAATTGATTTTTGTAAAAGAATGGCTAATTGTTTATTATTTTACTTAAGAAATAACCAAAATTTGAGGGGTTCTTAATATATAACACCAAACTAGCAATCATTTTTTGAAATAGAGTATTAAATAATTACTCTCCAAATGAAATGGAAAATATATCTAGCAAGTTTGGCTATCAAATTTTATGATTTAACCACCGACTAAGAGTTTATTTCATCCTCGAAATTAGGGCAACCAATTGAATCTCATCAACTGCAGAAACATAAATAAGTTAGACTAGCCCCATGACGAAATATTATCAACTAATTCAGAACTTTCAAACTGTAAAGTGTTGTAAACAATTGATCCTTAATTCCTACAGGGTGACGTCGTATTCTTGAACCATAACTCTAAATTGTCACTAAAACAAACATTTCTTCCGTTGCAAGCACGAAGAGATAACGGGCTTAGATCGCCATATTTGAGCTTGTTAATTATTTGTTCATTCTAATTATCTTTTATATATGTTCATATGGGTACAGTGCTAGTGCTGGATTAACTACAAACAGAGACAAAGTAGCTAACAGTTGAAAATTGCTTGAATTTTGTATCTGTGTGCCAGTGGATTGATGTGCATTGCCTTCTAATTATCTTTTAATTTCCACATCATGTAGAATGAGAAATTATGTCTATCCAGGTGCATTGATACTATTCTAGCTTGTGGGCCTGTACAGATTGCTGATATTTCTTAAGCATTGAAGCTCTGTGGCAACTTTTCTTGAACTCACCGTGGCTTCTATTTCCTGAGAATATCATGCAGGTCATTTCATTTTCTTCTACTGCTTCTTCAAACACTTGTGTACTGATCAGGCCATTTGCAATCTTATGACGCATGATTCATAAACTGATGAATGATTCACCTGTCTGATGTTGACAGTGATATTGTCTAAAATTAAGATGAATCTTGTCCGATGTTGCGTTGTCTCGATACTATTAATAGTCCGGAGAAAACATTCACTATTAATAGACTCTGAAGTTAGCAGTGTGATTAACGTGTATTGGATGGATGGTAATTTGCCATTAATAGATTAACATGAGCAGGAATTACTAAAACAATTGCTGTCGCTGTTGGATACATTGCCAATGGATACATGATATCCACTCCTTAATTTTTTCATACTTTATACCCCACTTGCCCAATAATGTTTTCTTTATAAGTCATATCATGTTATAGAATTTTCACCTTAAATTCTTTCTTCAATACAGTTTAAATGTCAGCCATGGGAGTAACAATATTGCTCACACTTGCTTAATATATTTTCTTGTGCATTAGAAACTAGAAACAAAAATGGAAGCAAAACAAATCAAAGAGGTAGATGAAGAAGCAAAGGCACAAGTGGAAATATGGCAGTATGTGTTTGGTTTTACTCCAATGGCAGTGGTGAAATGCGCCATTGAACTCCAAATACCCGACGTTCTAGAAAGTCATGGTGGATCCATGACCCTAGCCGAGTTATCTGCCACTCTTGGCTGCTCCCCTTCTGTCCTCAACCGCATAATGAGGTATCTTATGCACCGTGGAATCTTTAAGCAGACGGCCACAGGCCAAGAACCATCAATTTGCTATACCCAAACATCCCTTTCTCGTCTGCTGATGAAGAATGGAGAGAATAGTATGGCTGCTTTAGTTCTCCTGGAAAGCAGCCCTGTGATGCTTGCTCCCTGGCATAAACTGAGCTCGGGAGCATTACACGATGGAGCTCCACCATTTGAGGCTGCACATAGTAAGGATCTATGGAAGTATGCATCAGAAAATCCTGCCCACAACAAGCTAATCAATGACGCAATGGCCTGCCGTGCTAGGCTGGATATATCAGCAATAATCGATCATTATCCTGAGGCGTTTAAAGAGATTGGCTCTTTGGTTGATGTTGGTGGTGGTGATGGGACTACTCTTCGCACTTTGGTCAAATCTTGTCCGTGGATTCGTGGGATTAACTTCGATCTCCCTCATGTAGTGCGTGTCGCCCCATCATGCGATGGCATTGAGCATGTTGAGGGAAACATGTTTGAAATGGTTCCAAAGGCTGATGCTGTTTTTCTCATGGTATGTGTGGTTCTTTTTCCTGATCTTTTTAGTCCATTTATTCATGTTATAAGGGCTAATTATGCAAGCTATACTTTTATGACAACAATATAGTCGGTGCTGCATAATTGGAGCAATGATGAGTGTATTCAGATCTTGACAAAATGTCGAGAAGCTATTCCTAAGGATACAGGGAAAGTGATCATGGCAGAGATAGTTGTTGACGAAGGAGAAGAAGAAGATATGTATAGTGATTTTCGTTTGGCGATGGACATGGTGATGCTGGCTCACACAGAAAAAGGAAAAGAGAGGGCTATTGAAGATTGGGAATATGTCGTGTACGAAGCTGGTTTCACTAAGTACACAGTCAAACATATTTCAGGTGTCATTGCTTCTGTTATTGAGGCCTATCCATGAGGAAAACTTAAATTTTGCCAATCGTGTGGTTTTGAAATAAAGGCTTGTTCTTTATTTTAAAATAAGCAATCATAATTTAATTTCTTGTGGTGTATGTTGAATGTTGTCTATGCACAATTAAGTTGTGAAGATTATGATATTTGGAAGGAATAAAAGTTCGATTTCAATATGCATTTTGGTTTCAACATAAGGTAATTTTTTTATATAAATTATTTGAATTTTGTTTTCGTTTTGAAATATGATTGATTGGTCTATAACAGTTTATTTATACGACAATAGTTTGGTTTATTTCATTATTGAGGCCAAGGACTCATTAGTTCGAATGCAATGTCAATCAATCAATTGACAATCAACTAAAAGCAGCAACAAGTAAAATAATTTATTTAAAAAATATTTTCATTTTAGTTGTCCTTAGAGCCTTTTATTGGACTTGATGTTATACAGAATACTTTTCAAGAAATTTAATATAATTTACATACCATGAGGGTGCTATTTTAATATTATTTAAATTGTTTATAATAAATTCAAACATGAATAAACTTTCATAAGTATATTGGATAATTTTTAAATTCAAACTTTAAATTAAAAATAATTTTTTTTATAAATTTTTATAATTTTAAATTATTCAATAAATTTAAAATAGTAAAGATATCTAAAATCATTTATCTTATTAATTTCAAATCACTCAATAATGTTAGAATAGTAAAAACATTTAAAATAATTTAACTAAATTTAATTCTTAATTCAGAAATAAGGTAAGTAAAAGAATTTTAAAAAAAATAAAAATTTAAAGAGGCATATGCTGCTTGAATTACTTGCACTACAAAGAAACTGAGGTTTAATAACTGAATTTTAGTGATCGATTAGTGATCAACTTAAACATAATATTTTTAAAAAATTAGTGACTGACTTATGCGGTTACTAATTCGATGTGGTTATTTATTTAGTCATTAATTCCTTTTTTGGTCACTAATATTAGTGACCATATAAAGCAGTCACTAATTCGATCACTAATTAATGATCAAATTATTTTTCAATCATTAATTTGTAACCAAATTTTCTTTCGATCATTGATGTAGTCACTATTAATTAATGACCACATTTTTCAATCAATAAATGGCCACAAATATAATATTTTTTTTTTTTTTTGCATATTCTTGTAATATGCAAGCATACAATTTATATAACACCTATATAAATAATAAAACAATGCCTATATATATAAGTTTTTTATAATTAAACATCACTTAATTATTTTATCATTTTGTTGCTATTAAACTTCAAAATATTCCACTTTTTCATGTTATTTAATAGTCTAAATCAATTTTGTAAAAGAATATAATTATTGTTTATTATTTTACTCAAGAAAGAATCACAATTTGTGTGGTCATTATCAGCAAACGAGTAATTCTTTTTCGAAATAGGGTAATATTAATAAATAATTACTCTCCAAATGAAATGGAAAATATCTATGAAAATATATGATTCAAGCACCAATTGAGAGTTTACTTCAGCCTCCAAAGGCAGCCAATTGAATCTTATCGAATCCAGAAACATAAATTATAAGTTATAGAATAGCTCCATAAAAAAAATATTATCGACGACAGAAACATAAAATGAATGATTCACCTGATTGATGCTGACAATATTGATATTGCCTAGTTTGAGATGAATCTTGTCCGGTGGTGCAATGTCAAGAAAACATGTACTATAATATGAATAGACTCATGCAGAAATTACTAGTTTGGTTAACATGAGTTTACGTGTAGGATTAATTACTAAAAGAATTGCTGTTGCTGTTGGATATATTGCCAATGGATACATGAAATCCACTACTCAATTAATTTTTTTCCTACTTTAAAACAATGTTTTCTTTAGTCGTATCAAGTTATAGAATCTTAGCCTTGATTCCTTTCTTCAATACAATATAAATATGTGCCATGGGAGTAACAATATTGCTTAAAATATTTTCTTGTGCATCAGAAATTAACAAGAAACATAATTAATGGAAGCAAAGCCAATCAAAGAAGTAGATGAAGAAGCAAAGGCACAAGTGGAAATATGGCAGTATGTGTTTGGTTTTACTCCGATGGCAGTGGTCAAGTGCGCCATTGAACTCCAAATAGCAGAAGTTTTAGAAAGCCGAGGTGGATCCATGACCATACCCGAGTTATCTGCCACTCTTGGCTGCTCACCTTCTGTCCTTGACCGGATAATGAGGTATCTGATGCATCGTGGAATCTTTAAGCAGACGGCCACAGGCCAAGAACCATCAATTTGCTATACCCAAACATCCCTTTCTCGTTTGCTGATGAAGAATGGAGAGAATAGTATGGCTGCTTTTGTTATGCTGGAAAGCAGCCCTGTGATGCTTGCTCCCTGGCATAAACTGAGCTCACGAGCAATCACAAATGGAGCTCCACCATTTGAGGCCGCACATGGTAAGGATGTATGGAAGTATGCATCAGAAAACCCTTCCCACAGCAAGCTAATCAATGATGCAATGGCCTGCCGTGCTAGGCTGGACATATCAGCAATCATCGATCATTATTCTGAGGCATTTAAAGGGATTGGCTCTTTGGTTGATGTTGGTGGTGGTGATGGGACTACTCTTCGCACTTTGATCAAATCTTGTCCGTGGATTCATGGGATTAACTTTGATCTCCCTCAAGTAGTGTGTGTCGCCCCATCATGTGACGGCGTTGAGCATGTTGAGGGCAACATGTTTGAAATGGTTCCAAAGGCTGATGCTGCTTTTCTCATGGTACATATATATGTGGTTGTTTTTACTAATCTTTTTAGAGGATATTTGGGTGAGCTTATAAGCTTCTCAAAATATTTTATAAGATGTTTGAGAGTTTATAAAATGTCAAAATGTGTTTGGCAAATTTTTTTTTAAAAAGATATTATAAGCTTTTAAAATAAGATGTTAGAAGCTTATAAGTTTTTTTTAAAAAAATAATGAGTTTCTAACCTATTTTGAAGATCTTAACATGCTAGCTTAATTTTAATCATATTAATTACAAAATTGTCATTACTAACATTTTATAAGCTCAAAGATCTTATTTTATCCAAACACTTTAACAACTTATTTTTAAAAAAAATCTATCATCTTATAAGTTTCAAAAACATCTTATAAGATGTAGGAGCTTATAAGATCTTTTGAATAAGTTTAGCCAAACACTCTCTTAGTCCATTTATTAATGTTATAAGCACTAACGCCCTATACTTTTTTTATAATAATATAGTCGGTGCTACATGATTGGAGCGATGATGAGTGTATCCAGATATTGGCAAAATGTCGAGAAGCAATTCCTAAGGATGCTGGGAAAGTGATCATAGCAGAGGCAATTCTTGATAAAGGAGAAGGAGAAGGAGAAGGAGAAAATAAGTATAGCGATGTTCCTTTGGCATTGGACATGGTGATGCTGGCTCACACAGAGAAAGGAAAAGAGAAGACTATTGAAGAATGGGAATATGTAGTGTATGGAGCTGGCTTCAATAGGTACACTATCAAACATATTCGAGGTGCCATTGCTTCTGTTATTGAGGCCTATCCATAAGGGAAACTTAAATGCCAATTGTATGGTTTTAGGATAAAGATTGTTCTTTATTTTAAAATAAGCAATCATATTTTCTTGTGGTGTATGTTGAATGTTATCCATGCACATCTAAGTTATGAAGATTATGATATTTGGAAGGAATAAAAGTTTGATTCCAGTATGCATTTTGGTTTCAACATAAGATAATTTTTTTGATATAATTATTTGAATTTTGTTTTGAGATCTGATTGACTGTCGATAATGATTCATTTATATGATAATAGCTTGGTTTATTTTATTATTGAGGCCAAGGGCTAGTTAATTCGAATGCAATGTCATTCAATCAATTAACAATCAACTAAAAGCAACGATAAGTAAAATAGTTTATTTGAAAAATATTTTCATTTTAGTTTGTCCTTAGAGCCCTTTATCGAACTTGATGTTACAAAATACTTTTCGAACAAATTTAACATATTTTATATACTATGAGGGTGTTATTTTGATATTATTTAAATTGTTCATACTAAATTCAAATATGAATAAACTTTCATAAGTATACTGGATAATTTTTAAATTCAGACTTTAAATAAAAAATAAAAATAGTTATAAATCTTAATAATTTTAAATTATTCAATAAAGTTAAAATAATAAATATATCTAAAATCATTCATCTTATTAATTTCAAATTACTAAATAATGTTAGAATAGTGAACACATCTAAAATAATTTAACTAAATTTAATTATTCAAAAATAAGGTAAGTAAAAATTTTAAAAAAAAATGTAAAGTGGAGTGTGCTGCATTAATTACTTGACAATCAACAATGACTGCACTGAACACCATTACCTCCAATGCGTGATTCATGATTGGGGTTCGCTTATCTGATAATTCTTGTACGGCAATGTGATTAACGTGCATTGATTGGAGAGTTGCCAAAAATAAATTAACTTCGTTGTTTAGGGGGCTCCTTGTGATCAAAAGCTAGGGGAATTTTTTGTTATATTTTTTGTGTAATTTTATTGTGTGTTTATTATGTGTTTTGAAAAAATAAATTATTAAAAATTGTGAAAATTGTATTCTAATATATTTGTTTATGTTTTGAGGAAGACACTTTTTACTGTAACAATTAAATTAATATTTTTTTTATTATATTTTTGAAGTAAAAATGAAATTGAGTGATTTTTTTATTGTTAGAATAATAATAAAATATATATAATGTGTATATATATAATATGTATGTATATATTAAAAAATGAAAGTTTAGGAAGGAAAATGATGATATATTTAGTTATGTTTCCCCAAAACTTTTTGAACAGCTGAATCAAGACTCGAGCTCGACTTATTATTTCAAATCAAGCTTGAAAAAGTTTGAGGTTGAGTCTGGCTATAATCGAGCCGATTCAAGAGACTCATGAACCAACTCGACTCATCTTATGCTTCTACAATGTTATGTAATCTTCACTTTCAATTATTTCCGCAATACAGAAAAGAGTAACAATTTTCTAGTAAATCAGAAACAAGAAAGGAAGATGGAAGCAAAACCAATAAAGGAAGTAGATGAAGAAGCAAAGGCACGAGTGGAAATATGGCAGTACGTGTTTGGTTTTACTCCAATGTGGCTGTGGTGAAGTGTGCCATTGAACTCCAAATAGCCGACGTCTTAGAAAGCCACGGTGGATCCATGACCCTACCCGACCTATCTTCCGCTCTTGGCTGCTCGCCTTCTGTCCTCAACCGCATAATGAGATATCTGATGCACCGTGGAATCTTTAAGCAGACGGCCACAGGCCAAGAACCATCAACTTGCTACACTCAAACGCCCCTTTCTCGTCTGCTGATGAAAAATGGAGAGAATAGCATGGCTGCTTTTGTTCTGTTGGAAAGCAGCCCTGTGATGCTTGTTCCCTGGCACAAACTAAGCTCGCGAGCATTAATAAATGAAGCTCCAGCATTTAAGGCTGCACATGGTGAGGATCTGTGGGAGTATGCATCAAAAAATCCTTCCCACAGCAAGCTAATAAATGAAGTAATGGCCTGCCATGCTAGGCTGGATATGTTAGCAATTGTCGATCGTTATCCTGAGGCGTTTAAAGGGATTGGCTCTTTGGTTGATGTTGGTGGTGATGATGGGACTGCTCTTCAAACTTTGATCAAATCTTGTATGTGGATTCATGGGATTAACTTCGATCGATCTCCCTCATGTAGTGCGTGTCGCCACATCATGTGATGGCATTGAGCATGTTGAGGGCAACATGTTTGAAATGGTTCCAAAGGCTGATGCTGCTTTCCTCAAGGTATCATGTGTTGTTTTCATTTATCTTTTCAGTCCATTTTTGTTCATGATATATACGAGCACTAACAGGACAGAGCTAGAAATTTTTATTGCAGGGAGCAAAATTGAATTATCAAAAATATAATATATTGTAAATTTGAAATGATAAAAAAGAACAATGGCAAAGTATATATCCTTAATAAAAGGAAAAGGCAATGTTATAATTTGAAGGATGGCAAAATTATAATATTTTAAAATTTTCAATACAAAAAATCAAATTTCAAAATTTTGAGGGGGCAACTACCCACCTTAGCCCCCCTGGCTCCGTCTATGAGCACTAATGCTCAATATACCTTTTAATTTGGAAATATATATATAATCTGTGTTGCGTGATTGGAGCGACAAAGAGTGTATCCAGATATTGATAAAATGTCGAGAAGCTATTCCTAAGGATATAGGGAAAGTGATCATGGCAGAGGTAATTGTTGACGAAGGAGAAGAAGACAACTATAGGGATGTTCATTTGGCGTTGGACATGGTGCTCCTGGCTCACACAGAGAAGGGAAAAGAGAGAACTATTAAAGAGTGGAAATATGTTGTGTTAGCAGCCTGTTTCAATAGGTACAATGTGAAACACATTCCAACGGCCATTGTATCTGTTATTGAGGCATATCCATGACTGAAACTTCACTGTCACTGGTATGCTTGTTTATAAAGTAAAAATGTGGTTATGTTCTAAGTGTTGTTTGTAGCTTTATGCCCTTTCCATAATTGAGGGCAAGGAGGCTGCTTTAAAGCTTAACAGACAATAGCCTGTAATGGGATTGAAGGCAGGTCTTGAAATTACTGAAGCTTATGCTGTGATACTACTTCCTCAAATATCTAGGTTTGAATCATTTTAAAGTTTCCAACTAAACTTCACTTTAGTAAAAAATGATAGCAAGAAAATATGGCCATCTCATATTAAAAACCTTAAGTAGTACATTGACAAATTTATTTTAATAATGTCCAAGATTAATGAAAGAATATTTTCTGGTATAACATTCTAATTTTTCTCAACCATAGTTTTCATATACCTGTCAATTATTCATGCATAGTTATAGCATTTCAATGATGACATTATTCACACTCTCGCAATGGTTGAGACCTTCTCAACTACTAATAAAAAGGTTCAGGCTTTGTTTGGTTATATTTCTTCGGAATAACATTGTTTTGAGGAAATATAACCAAATATATCCCCATTTTTCATTTGAAACGCACATTTTTTCAATATATACACACATATATTATATATATACACATCATATATATTTTTATTATTATTCTAATATTAAAGAAATCACTCAATTTTATTTTCAACCCAAAAACCCAATAAAAAATTATTTATTTGACTGGTACAGTAAAAAATGTCTCCCTCCAAACATAAACAAATATACTAAAACACAGCTTTCATATTTTTCAATAATTCATTCTCCCAAAATATATAATGAAATCAAACAAAAAACATAACCAAGCATAACCTCAGCTTCAGCTTCCGCATATGCAATACATAAAAGACTGATTGTGTCTTATCTGATTGTGAAAGATTAAAAAGAAAAAAGAAAAAAGTGAACTGCCATGTTTTCTTCTCCCATTAATTGGGCTTAATATTATGCCGTTTTCGATGGGCAATAGATTTTGGTGGGCCGCGACATCATGTTGCTGTCATGTAGGTGCAATTGTGTAGTCATAGTTATTTTTAATATTTTTTAGCACAAAAAAATATTTAATTATAAATTACATTCAGCATGAAGTTTTAAAGTGATAGATATGTTGAAATTATTAGAACAGATATCAATATAACAATTGATTCTATGGTTTGAGTGGATTATTATTGGTTCTATAACAAAGAACAACTTTTAATTATTTTAGTACAGAGCTATTCAATTGCAGGGTTAAGTTATTATTGCAAGTAATGATGATTAAGTAATAAGAAAGTTCCAATTATTCTCAGGATGAGAACTTGAAACAGATGTCCCAACTACCAATATTTATTCCCCCTGTTTTTATTGTCAACTGGTGAACTGTTATAAACAAAGGAATGGAATAGCCCAGCTTCCGCCCTGATTGACCACTCTTCACAACCACCAACCACCTCCAATGGCGGCGACCAGAGTGATAATCTCGTTATTCTATTTCCATTATTTTTAAAATTTAAAAAATTAGTTAGTGAAAATGAATTAAAAATGAATTTATATTTGGATGAAATATTAAAAATGTAACGATTATGTTAATTTTAATAAGTTATAGGTGGATAGAGATAGAAATAAAAGAATAGAAAGAGAAGATATATATATTATTGGGAAAAGATATTATGTTATTGGAGAATGTGTTTTGAAAATGAAAATGATGTTGGATGAAATGTGTAAAAAGTTATAGTTTTTATTTTTAAAATAGTAGAAAATAAAAAAAAGTGGCTATGAAAATAAAATCAAATGGGCTCCGATTGCTGTAAGCTGGTGTTGATTATATCATTAAGGATGCATGAAGTCCCAATCATTTTTTATATTTTCTTTAGTTGTATCATGTTATATCATGTAAGGGTATGTAAGGGTGTGAATGAGTCGAACTCAACAAAAATTGAAAATTCGAACTCGATAAGCCTCTTTTTAAAAGTTCAAGCTCGAACTTGGACTCAACTCAATAAAATATTTAACTATTATTATATAATAATGATTTAATATTACATATAAAATATTTAAAAATAAAAGTAAGTAACTTATTAATATATATATATATAATTATTTAATTAATATATAAAAATATTTAACAATAAAAAAAAGGCCCGCAAGTCGATTGGTGAGCTTTCAAACAACTAAATTAGAACTCGAGCTCGACTTCTTATTTCGAATCAAGCTTGAAAAAATTTGAGCTTGAGTTGAACTATAATCGAGCCCATCTAAGAGGCTCATACACCAACTCGACTCATCTTACGCTTCGACAATGTTATATAATCTTCACTTTCAATTATTTCCGCAATACAGTTTAAAAGAGTAACAATTTTCTTGTAAATCAGAAACAAGAAAGGAAGATGGAAGCAAAACCAATAAAAGAAGTAGATGAAGAAGCAAAGGCACGAGTCGAAACATGGCAGTATGTGTTTGGTTTTACTCCAATGGCTGTGGTGAAATGTGCCATTGAACTCCAAATAGCCGACGTTTTAGAAAGCCATGGTGGATCCATGACCCTACCCGAGCTATCTTCTGCTCTTGGCTGCTCACCTTCTGCCCTCAACAGGATAATGAGGTATCTGATGCATCGTGGAATCTTTAGGCAGACGGCCACAGACGAAGAACCATCAATTTGCTATATCCAAACGCCCCTTTCTCGTCTTCCGATGAAAAATGGAGAAAATAACATAGCTGCTTTAGTTCTGCTGGAAAGCTGCCCTGTGATGCTTGCTCCTTGGCATAAACTGAGCTCACGACATTAATAAATGGAACTCCAGCATTTAAGGCTGCACATGGTAAGGATCTGTGGGAGTATGCATCAGAAAATCCTGCCCACAGCAAAGCTAATAAATGATGCAATGGCCTGCCATGCTAGGCTGGATATGTTAGCAATTGTCCAACATTATCCTGAGGCATTTAAAGGGATCAGCTCTTTGGTTGATGTTGGTGGTGATGATGGGACCGCTCTTCGCACTTTGACCAAATCTTGTCCGTGGTTCGTGGGATTAACTTTGACCTCCCTCATGTAGTGTGTGTGGCCCCATCATGTGATGGCATTGAGCATGTTGGGGGCAACATGTTTGAAATGGTTGCAAAGGCTGATGCTGCTTTCCTCAAGGTATAATATGTTGTTTTCATTAATTTATCTTTTCAGTCCATTTTTGTCATGATATATATATTTATAAGCACTAATGCTTGCTATACCTTTTAATTTGGAAATATATATATAATCTGTGTTGCGTGATTGGAGCGACAAAGAGTGTATCCAGATATTGATAAAATGTCGAGAAGCTATTCCTAAGGATATAGGGAAAGTGATCATGGCAGAGGTAATTGTTGACGAAGGAGAAGAAGACAACTATAGGGATGTTCATTTGGCGTTGGACATGGTGCTCCTGGCTCACACAGAGAAGGGAAAAGAGAGAACTATTAAAGAGTGGAAATATGTTGTGTTAGCAGCCTGTTTCAATAGGTACAATGTGAAACACATTCCAACGGCCATTGTATCTGTTATTGAGGCATATCCATGACTGAAACTTCACTGTCACTGGTATGCTTGTTTATAAAGTAAAAATGTGGTTATGTTCTAAGTGTTGTTTGTAGCTTTATGCCCTTTCCATAATTGAGGGCAAGGAGGCTGCTTTAAAGCTTAACAGACAATAGCCTGTAATGGGATTGAAGGCAGGTCTTGAAATTACTGAAGCTTATGCTGTGATACTACTTCCTCAAATATCTAGGTTTGAATCATTTTAAAGTTTCCAACTAAACTTCACTTTAGTAAAAAATGATAGCAAGAACATATGGCCATCTCATATTAAAAACCTTAAGTAGTACATTGACAAATTTATTTTAATAATGTCCAAGATTAATGAAAGAATATTTTCTGGTATATACATTCTAATTTTTCTCAACCATAGTTTTCATATTACCTGTCAATTATTCATGCATAGTTATAGCATTTCAATGATGACATTATTCACACTCTCGCAATGGTTGGGACCTTCTCAACTACTAATAAAAAGGTTCAGCCTTTGTTTGGTTATGTTTCTCTGGAATAACATTGTTTTGGAGAAATATAATCAAATATATCCCCATTTTTCATTCAAAACGAACATTTTTTTCAATATATACACACATATATTATATATATACACATCATATATATTTTTATTATTATTCTAATATTAAAAAAATCACTCAATTTCATTTTCACCACAAAAACCAAACAAAAATTATTTATTTGATTGCTACAATAAAAAATATTTTCCCAAAAATATAAATAAACATACTAAAAAATAGCTTTCATATTCTCCAAAATATAAACAAACGTAACCTTAGCTTCCGCATATGTAATACATAAAGGGCTCGTTTGATACCCACTAATAGCTACATTAGTAGCAGCTAATGTCAACCAATTGCTTGTTTGATGCAGCAAACTAAGTGCTCGGGCCGGCCCACAAAATTGAAGGGGCCCGCTCATGTGCTGTGGATTACTACCTATTCATATCTCGGCTGAAGAATCGCACCCCAATTTTGACTCAGCAAAATAGCCAATTGTCCCTACTACCCTTTAATCTTCACGTGCAATTCCATATTTGGCCTCCGTTAGAATGGGTCTTCAGTTCCCCTCGGCCCTCGTTAATAGAACACAGAACTTGTCAAACTGGAACTTTAGTCTACAATAATCTTATTTGTATAACACTAATTATAATAATAATTCTTATAAATTATTTCTAATAATAATAATAATTTAATAATGGTTGAAAATTTAGTTACTTTCATATAAAATTATTAATTATATAATTTTAATTTATAATCTTAATTTTCAATTTTTTTAGTTTTTATGTATATAATATTATAATTATTTTATATGATATAATTCTTTAAAAGAATTTTTTATGTGTTGGATAATATTTAGTTTTCAAGTCATCCCAAATTTAAGTAAATTAATTATATATTTTTTAATTCATATTCTCAATTTAAATTTTTTTTAATTTTTATGTATATAATATTAGAATTATTTTATATGATATAATTTTTTAAAAGAATTCTTTATGTGGTTTTTTTTCATTACATTACATTGATAGAGACAAATTTGAAAAAATAATGTTAGTAGTGAGTATCAAACACATCACATGAGATTATTGAATATTACAATAGTACATAATGTATATGTTAATCTCTCATATCAAACAGAATAATAAATAATCCAATCTCACATAATCACCCACTATTATTCAAATTCTATATCAAACGCCCCAAAGACTAATTGTGTCTTATCTGATTGTGAAAAATAAAAAATAAAAATGTGAACTGTACACATGACGTTTTCGATGGGCAATATATTTTGGTGGGCCGAATATATATTGGGCTTTTTGTCATGCGACATCATGTTGCTGTCATTTAGGTGTAATTGTGTAGTCATAGTTATTTTTATTATTTTTTAGCACAAAAAATTATTTAATTATAAAGTACATTCAGCATGAAGTTTTAAAGTGATAGATATGTTGAAATTATTAGAACAGATATCGATATAACAATTGATTCTATGTTTTGAGTGGATTATTATTGGTTCTATAACAAAGAACAACTTTTAATTATTTTAGTAAAGAGCTACTCTTAAGTTATTATTGCAAGTAATGATGATTAAATAATAAGAAAGTTCCAGTTATTCTCAGGATGAGAACTTGAAACAGATGTCTCAACTACCAATATTTATTTCCCCTGTTTTTATTGTCAACTGGTGCAGTGTTATACACAAAGGAATGGAATAGCCCAGCTTCCGCCCTGATTGACCACTCTTCACAACCACCAACCACCTCCAATGGCGGCGACCAGGGTGATAATCTCCTTATTCTTCTTCTTCTTCCTCCTTCTTCTCCCCCCATCTCTCTCCGCCGCCTCTTCATCCCCTTACCTGTCCGCCACCACTTTTCTACAAAACTACCAAAACATGCTCTCAACTTTCAAGATTTTCATCTACTCCCCTTCTGCGCCCTACGATTTCTCCGACGGCCCTGCTTCTCTCTTCTACAAGTCCCTCCTCCGCAGTCCATTTGTCACCCAGAACCCCACCGAAGCCCACCTCTTCTTCGTCCCTTTCTCCCCCGGCACCTCCGCGCGCTCTTTGGCGCGTATTGTTAGAGAAATCAGAAACAAACACCCCTATTGGAACCGTACCCTCGGCGCTGATCATTTCTTTGTCTCCCCCGCTGGTATTGACTATTCATCCGACAGGAATGTTCTCGAGCTGAAGAAAAATTCTGTTCAGATTTCTGTTTTTCCCGTTATTTCAGGTTATTTTATCCCGCATAAAGACATCTCTTTGCCTCCCTTTTGCACATCTCCACTCGCGCTCTTCCACGCTCCGGAGGAAAATTCAACGAAGACTCTGTTTCTGGGTTACCTAAAGTGGGATGGAAAGGCGGAACCAGATTTGGTCAACAATTTGAAGCGGGACTCTGATTTCTTGGTTGAGGAAAACTCCGAGGCATTGAATTATATGCAGAGTGTTAAACAAAGTAAGTTCTGTTTGTTTCTTTATCATGGTGAGGTGGAGTCGATGGTGGAGGCGATGGCTGGGGGCTGCGTGCCGGTGGTGATCGTGGACCGTCCGATTCAGGACTTCCCCTTAATGGATGTCCTGAGATGGTCTGAAATGGCTTTGTTGGTTGCTGTTCCGCGCGGCGGTGCTGAGCGGCTGAAGCAGGTGTTGGGTGGGGTAAGTGACGAAAAGTATGCGGAGATGAGAGAATTGGGTATGGCGGCTAGTAAGCATTTGGTCTGGAACGAAGAGCCTCAGCCGTTGGACGCGTTTCATATGGTGATGTATCAGCTGTGGCTGAGACGCCACGCCGTCAGATACGCCCGACGAGAGTTTGTTTAGACGATTAGGAGAAATAATAAAGCTAAATCACGAAGATTGTATTTGTATTTATTCATAATAATCATGCTTTATTATCATTGTTTAAACAAAACATTAACTTTTGGTTGTACAGAGGTTCTTTTTCATTAATTTCTATTGCTATAGCTCTTATTGGAACTGCAGGAATCGTGTACACAAGATACAGTAGAAACTAATCCACCATGCTCATCACCATTAACAGGATTCCATTCTCATGATTTCTGTGAAAACTTCACTTATTTTGACACAGCGCCCCACTTGAAACACAGTTCTTTGATCACAAGTTCGCGCGAAAACGCTAATTTTCCATTGCGAGTTGAGCAAAATTAATGGGTGATACATATTTTGTTGGACCGCCGTAGAGTGCTTGAGCTGCCAGTTTAGAGGCTTTCTGGGTTGGGTGGAACAAATCCCAAAATAAATACTTCCGGCGATCCGGGCAAAGTGATGCTGTCGAGTTACAATTGCCTTCTGCATTTAAGTATCCATATCCACAGCATGCTGTATCCACATTCTTGAATTCTACGACAGTTTAAAGAAAACAAAAAAGAATGTTAGTGTAACATTAGTTTCTTTCCTCTATATATATATTCAAAACCACATAGATGTGGAATTTCTTACTGTAGTTTTCTGGATGATTTATGACATCAAATGTCATTCTTAATGAATTTCCGAGAGCGTACTTCATTCCCGGAAGCTGTGAGGTTATGTTCTGTAAAAGGGTGTCGAGGGCTGTGTGGAATGCAGCCGCAAAATCATTCATTTCAGGGAAGCAACCATCTGTACCAGTAAGGCTATTATAGACAAGTCTTTGAAATGGACAGCAACCCACGGGCGGCACACTTATGATGCCGAATTTTCTTGCTCCAAGCTCGTACAAATTCTAGTGTAGATATGTATCATGCATGCCAAACGTTTGAAAGTCAGTTTTAATGAATTATTAAGATCATTCAGACATGCGATTTTTAGTTTTTTACCACAAAATTAAAGAGAAGATCATATGGCTCTTACTGTGATGTGATCGGCATATGCTGACATGAGAATGGAAATAAAATCTTGTTCAGACATATTGCTTTTGACCGCGAAATAGCCGAAAATGTCATTGCTCCCAATACTGATGAAGAACAAAGACTTACACAGCACTGCTTCTGTGAAATTACCGCTTATTGAGGAAAATTGAGTGATCTGCTCTGATAACGGCACAACTGTCTGTTGGCAAATGCAATACAAATTACAGAGGGACATTAATTAAAAGAAAACATATACATCTATCAGAGAATATATATAAATGGTACTATATATATATACCAGGTTTGCGCCAGTTATATCCAGAAGTCCAGAGCCCCCTGAAGCGAAGTTTACACCTCCACGCAGATGCTTTAGGAACTTATGAGATTTAAGCGCACGAAGAAACAGAAACGGCGGTGGGCTTCTCTTGAGCCCAAAAAGTTTGGCTGATCATGACAGACAAGTCGATCATCAACGTAATAGGTACATAATATTGCAAATATATGTAAGCAGATGCTTTTGTCTTTAGACTAAATTAAACTAACCAAGTTGATCAGCGCTGTTGAAACCATTGCTGAACCGTCCAGTTGGGCGCGAGTTGGGGAAGTCCACGCCATTGTGGGGGAAGTTGGCTGTTGCATTGCTATGATCCAAATAATTATTAGTCCCAACGTCTGCTGTGGAATCCCCAAGAATGAAAATAAGTGGGGGTGTGTTATCAGCCAAGTGAGGGATGAAATTGGTGAGAACAATGAGCAGAGAAAGGAATGAAGGAATGCTTAATGCTTTGGCCATGATACAAACCAGGCTGCTTCAATTTGATGGTATCTGCTTGCTATAGCTTGTGTTTGTTTGGTTTATTGCCGCGAGTTTTTACTAAGTGAACCCAGGACTTAGAATTTATAGGCCCTTTGTGGTTTGACGTTTGGTAAAGTTCAACAAGGTATTGATAACAGGAAAAAATTTCTGATTGGAAATATTTTATAAAAACTAAGAATTTGGTTGGGCGGACTGGCCTAGTAACTTGGATTAAATACATTTATTTACAGTTCAGCTGATTGATTGTTTCACCACAAAAATCTTTACTTTTTGTTTATGTTATTATTATTTTTTTCTAATATGGAAATTCAACATCTGATTTACGCAACTACACACTTTACATGTAATTAAATGTTAGGCTTTGGTAATTTTTAGAAGGATTGGCAAAATTACGATGTTTCAATAAGGTGCAAGCACTTGTGAGCTTTTGTTAGTATCTTACATCAATAAAATAAATAAGTTTTGGTCTCTATATATGGTATTGGACAATCTTCACCTCTTGAGCTAACTTTTAGAGTGAGTTAAATCCAATGTTTATTCTTTAATATGATATCAGAGCTATTCATTCCTGATGTTGGGCTATTCAGTGTGGTTGGGCCACCCATTTCGTATTATTCCATGCTTCAAATGTTCATTCATAGGCATGCGTGGGGTGCATTAGTGTCCTATATCGGTGAAATAAATGAATTGTGGTTTCTATATATAGTTTTAGGCAATCCTTACTTTTTAAACTAGTTTTTAGAGTGAGTTAAATCCAATGTCCATTCTTTAATAGCGTTCAAGTAAAATAGAAGGCAAAATCAATGTCTGATTAGATGCTTAACCAATTAATTAGTGCAATTAGAACCTTGTAACAAGATTCTACTTTGCCCTCCAATGATATTGACATTTAACAAGGACAAAATTGCTGGAACGAGGTAAAATAGCTTTACTATATTAAAAGTGGCAAACAAAGATACTAGTGTAATAATAAACGAAAACGTGAATTTTCTGGAACAGTCTTGTTTATGAAAACGGACACAAAACGCGATGCCACATTTACGTTGGAAACAAAGAACATTCACTAATTTTAGTCCAATGGGTTGGGATCTTTCAAGGGAATGCTGAGCTGGTCAAGGGATATTTCCAAAGTTATATATAAAATACTTAATTACGTGGTGATTAATGTTTTACATCGCCAGGTTAACAGCTGCTTATTTAGTTAATTAAAGTGTTGATATCAATTGTCTGCTTCTCATGAGACATACTACGACAAAATAATTATATTAATGATAACAAATTAATTGAGTTATAGATACTATTATGTATTAAACAATAATTTTCCTTCTGTTTTATATGTAATAATATCTTCTAAATGATAATAAATTTTCCTTTTCACTATTATGACCTAATTGTAAAAATTAACGATTTAAATTATTACTATTGATAATTAATAATACATAATATGAGTTGTCGCTATTGACAATTAGTAATATCTATATATATATATAGATATATATGATTGATGAGGTTAATTTTGGTGTGAGGGATCTCTAGATCTCAACCAAAAAGATGATTTGTGAGGATGTTGACTAGAACCTGCAGCCAAGGAACAAACGTCAGGCTAGCCAAGAGGGTCCCGAGCTAAAACCCTCAAATGATTAAGTCAGTAAATCGAACTGAGGATGTTTGGACAGAGTAACAGTTTTCCGAGTATATGTGCGCTTACCATGGGTTTTGAAGAACGAAGTATTTATAGTGCTTATGTGGAGGTGAAAAGACTAGTATCTCCTTCAACATATTTCATATGCTTATTCCTCAAATAGGGACAAGATAGGTCTTTTTGACTTATCTTAGGAGGCGCACAATTGTTCGGCTAGCCGGAATGGGGGTTCTGCCTAGTGGTTGAGACGTAATTAATACGAATGCGATGGGTGGCAAATTACCATTAAATGTCCTCCCTTCCTCCATCCAATCTGGGGGCCGCATCATTTGACCTTATGAGGTCGAATAGGCCCTCTTTGATCGAGAGGTCGATGTGGTCTTATATGTCAGAAATAATTTTGGGCTTCGGTACTTAGGCCCATTAAACATATTGGGTTTATCTATATCAATGATGATGATAACTTGATGAAAAAAAAAAAAAAAATCTATATGCTATTCTTTATTGATAGAATAAACTCTTATCTATCTTCTCAATATATTTATTATTTTTTATAATTCCTAATAAATGAAGATTAGAATAAAATATGTGATTAAATATTGTGCTAATAATATAGTAAGGGTGCATTTGTTTTATTGGACAAAGTTGAATATATAATCTAATGTTTACGTTCATACATGAAAATTCATGGTTAGTTTAAAATTCAATCAAAAATACATTAAATGCCCGTAGGGTGATCCATCTCATCTATTAAGTGGGACGAGTCATCCTATATATAACTTATATTATATCTATTATTCAAATATTTAATCTATCAAAGTAAATGCACCCTGAATGTCCAATGATGTTTGTGAATATTTTACATAGCTCGATATTAGTGCGTTTTAGAAGGTGTTTGGATAAATTTATTTAAAAATTTTTACAAGTTCTCATGTATTATAATATTTTTTGATTTATAAAATGTTAAATCTTATTTTAAAAATAAAATTTTAAAGTATTTAGATAAAATAAAATTTTAAATTTTATAAGATATTAATAACAATTTTATAAATAATATTGCTAAAATTAAATAAATTTATTAATATAAAAGCTCTTTATTTTTTTTTTAAAATTATAAAATTCTAACATTTTATTCTAAAAATTTATAAATCGACTCAAAAACACGCTCCCAATCAAAAAAAAATACCGGGCCCTACAATTGGGGCAGCAAGTCATGGACAGGACATGGTCAGGCAAAAGTCTACGCTAACAGTGACCCAATACATACTCGTTGGCTGAGTTTTGTTTGCCCCCTCAACCACATGTTAATGGCATTTTTTCCCTCATAAATGAAAATATACTTTTTGGCCCCTATAACTAAAAACCTATAATTTATTTTCTAATTTTACCCCTTTTTTATTATATTTTGAAAAATATTGAAATTAATACATCCTAAAAAATTTCAAATTTTATTTACACTTACTCTATAAAATAATTAAATTAAACTAGAGCAATTATATATAAAACAATACAATTGAATTTATATTTAATTCAACTCTATAATAAATGAGATAAAATTTAATGGTAATAGACTCCTTATAAAAGAGATCGAAATCACAAGAAAAAAAAAACGTACATGCCTCAAAAATCATAGAATGCTTTAATGTGAGTTTGGGTGATCAGTCTTGAGTTTGAGCATGGCGGGGTTACCACACGAGAACCAATGACATAAGTCATTGGTAAGGGCAATTGGATTCAAAAGTTGAACATCATTTAGGAGGGATTGTGTGTGCATCGCCCATCAGCCTCTACTACTATAAATATTCTAATGTTTAACACTTTAAAAGTACCTAATTTTTATCATTTAAATACTTTTTCCGTATATTATTCTCTCTCATGAGTATAATACTGATTTGAATAGTGAAATATTTTTCATTAGAAATTTAGTGATCTTAACTATTTATTGTGAATTTTAAATTTTGATCTTTGATTCACACTTGGATTGAATTTTCTCATATTCATGGTAGTGCTAACAACCATCCAATAGTGAAAGACTAAAGAAGTTTCTGATTTGCCGTATACTTTTATTTTTGAATTTTTATTAATTTATTTAAATTAAAATTATTAATTTATATATAATTGTATAGAATTTAATCACACCATTTTATAATTGGGAATGTTTGAGTAATTATATCACTTTATAATATTTTTTCAAAATATTCAAGTTAAAAAGTTTGAAATTTTCAATTTTTTTTATCTTCATTAATTAAAATGATTTAAATCTCATGTATTTAATTAAATTTAATCCCAAGTATACAATCTTTAATTTAAAGAGACTAACATATCATGCAAGATATTAAAAAAAAAAAAAAAAAAAAAAACAGAAACTTTTTTTTTTGTCCCTGCAATTTGAACTCCCTCTATTGTCATCTAACACAATTGAATGTCACTATTTTTTTTCTTTTTTATTTTTCCCCACAATTAAAAATGATCCTATTTATAATTGGGATATTCCATTTATTTTGTCACCATTCACCAAACATGTGAAAATATATTTCCACTCCTTCATTTGTTTTTTATCGTATTCATCAATCAAATTCTACCTATCCAAACACAGCTCAGACGACTCAATTGGGCCCGTGATTACTGACACTCGAGGCCCATTACGGAAAGAACCTAGACAAGGATGAATACGGAAGCGTATATTTCACGTACACGATGCCGATGAACCTCGAAATTCGCAAAAGTATCAGACAAACAACCTAAGCAAAATGCAAAATAGAAATTCATTACCACGTCCAACTATTATTATTATTATGGTTAAATTCATTTTATCTCTGTATTATAGAATACGTATCACATACCTATTTATATTTTTAAAACCTTCAAATATCTCACTCAAAGGCATCTGTTGTTAGTAAAATAGTTAATGGTATCAAAATTTTATAATAAATTACTGATTTAACCTCATAAAATAATTAAATAGCATAAAAACCTAGGATACATGATTGCTTTCAAATAGCCTCAGTTTGGTTGGTCCCATGAAATTGTTTAATGTTCATTTAAAAAAACGAAATGATTTAATATTTTTGTTGGATTATGAGTTAAATGATGCTTTAGGTGCTAAAATGAAAATAACAAAATTGAAGTAAGAAATTTAAGTATTATATAGTAAATTAAGAGTATTTTGGATATAAAAAATTTCAATAATCATATGTATAAAGAGAAAATAATTTTAGTGCTACATCAACCAAACAACCGTTACATTTCTAACGGCAAAGAAGTTTGAGTGTGGTTATTTAAAGATTTTGTTGGTATGAGTATCAAGTATAAATTTGCCTACAAAAAAGAAAAAAAAAATGCCACATATTTTAAGTTTTTGTGCTATTTAATTATTTTTTGAGGTTAAATTAATAATTTAATGTAGAATTTTAACTTTTGACACTATCAACTATTTTACTAACTACAAATAACTTTAAAAGAGTATTTAAAGATTTGAGAAATATAGAAGTTTGTGATACATAATACATATCCTATAGTACAGCCGTTATTATTATTGTTAGTATTTTATTTTTGTCAAGCCTTCCATTTCTTTGATCGCTAAGAAGGCTTTGGTATGGTCTTTCATGTTTATTCTTTAGAAAAAGTTGAAGAAAAGAAGAAATGGGTGTGGTAATGCATGCGAAGTCCGACTCAGAAGTAACCAGCATTGAAGCCTCAACGCCGCCGCGTTCTCCACGACGGCCGTTGTACTTCGTGCAGAGCCCATCACACTCACAACAGGATCTTGAGAAAATGTCGTATGGGTCGAGTCCATTCGGGTCGCCAACTCATCATTTCCACTACCACTGCTCGCCCATTCACCACTCACGTGAGTCCTCCACATCAAGATTTTCCGCTTCGTTGAAAAACCTCAGAAACTCGGGGGTCAGTGGCGGCGGCTGGCGGCGGATGCAGAGGAAATACGATGAGGTTGGAGATGAAGAGGAGGATGGAGAGGATGAGGGAGATAATGACAGGAGTGATGGTGGGCAAGTGAGGTTCTTTGTGGTCTGCTTCTTGTTCTCGTTCGTGGTGCTTTTTACTATGTTTTCTTTGATTCTTTGGGCGTCGAGTTTGGCTTATAAGCCCAGGGTAACTGTGATGGTGAGCGCAACTTTTGATTTTGAGGTTTTCAATTCTCATTAATTTTGTTTATGCTTGTCTAAATTCAGAAATGCAGCAGAAATGTCGAGTTAGAAATTTTAAACGAACTGTCAGTGGTGATTCAAGTTTTCATTTTTGGGGGGATTTTGTTTAAAATTTTGTCCTTTTCTTGTTGTTTTATGAAGTTAACTCAGTGTCTAGGATCATAAATGCATGGGAATTAAAATTACAGGATGGATGGGTATAAAATTCTTTACGTTGGGGCGGTTGCAGCTGGAGAGGGTCTTTGTCAGTCTGCAGTTTAGTTATTGAATACAATGTACTTCGATGCGGTGTTTTGCAGAACATTTCTTTCGAGAATTTCAATGTGCAAGCGGGAATCGACGGTAGCGGAGTGGCAACGGATATGTTGACATTGAATTCAACGGTCAAGATTGTCTACAAGAATCCAGCCACCTTCTTTGGCGTCCACGTTACATCCACTCCTCTTGAGCTTCACTATTTTGACCTCAAAGTTGCTTCTGGTCATGTAAGTGATATTTGCCCTGGTGTTATTTTTGCCTATTTGTATTTATGGAATTTGGAAACAAAAAAGCTCGCCCCTTTCTCTTCTATCTAGTTCAATACTCCTGCATATATGGTACGAGAATGCTATATACAAGTGCTAGCTTTACCCTGCGGTTGAATTGCGGAATTCATGCATGGTTTTATGTATTGCATGTGCAATTAGTTCCTTGTGAGTAGTGACATATAGAAAAGATAAAATGAAAGCGAAAAGTTAGTCCGGATAATTCCATGTCGCACCAAGATCAATTGTCTTGATGTTGGAGCTAGCCAGACAATGGTGTTTGAGAAGTACTCAAAGTTCACCTCATTGATGAGTGTGAAAGATATAAAAATTTCTCCTCAACCCCACAAGGATTTGCAGACTCAAAAGCTGCAGTGGCTTGTGAATCGTGAATAGACATATGAGGTCTTGATTAACTACAACCATCTTTACTTTTCTGAATGGGCCAGGGTGAAGGTCCACATCCAGCCTCATCTGTTGCAAGCTTGAATACTTCCCCTGATGTTGGTCCTCTCACTATATGTGGCCCATGTTGTTAATGTATGAAGTTGGATGACCCATCCACAGGTGGGTTGGGATGAGTTCATCCTTGTTTTGGGGTGGGGTGGGGTGACCATCCAAAGTTACATTTTTTAGCCCTAAGATATGATTCTGTGACTGTGGACCTGGTCCGCATTTAATGATATAAAATTGTTCTAACTTCTAGTGCAACATTCATATGAAAGGAAATTGTATGAATTTGAACTCTTTGCTGTGCTCTGTATCAAATTAACATTGTACAAATGATTAGTTGTATCTTTTGAACATAGCAATATGCAGTTTGATCCTTAGTACATCATGTCATGCACTCTTTGCACTTAGCTTAACTAGAGACAAGTATCTTAGTCTTCTTGCAACCTCTTTTCTATGCATTTGCTTGCATTACTCTAATCTTATGTCCCCTATTGCTGTATATGATGAGTTGAGAAGATTATAAAGTTCTATCAGCCGAGAAGGAGTTGGAGGAAAGTGAGAACAGGAGTTGAGGGGCACCAGGTACCGCTTTATGGTGGAATTCCAGTGCTTAGTGATGCTAAAGGTCGTCTTGAGAGCATGTCTGTGCCACTAAATCTGACATTTGTAATGAGGTCAAGGGCCTATATTTTGGGTAGGCTGGTGAAGACAAAGTTCTATTCAAGTATTTTATGTCAAGTTATTTTGAGAGGAAATCATCTGAGCAAGCCTCTTAATTCAACAAAATTTGAATCTTGTGTTTATCGTTAGACCTTACCATCTTAGGGGAAGTTTATAATGAGAAACTATGCAATTTTGCTATTATATATGTTGCTGTTGATTTTGTCTCCTATCTATAAATTGTTCTGAAGAGTTAACAATGCGAGTGCCAAGACCAAATTGTTGTGGACACAAAGTAAAATAACATTTGAAACAACTTACAAGAAGAAGAATGTAAAGGACGAGACAAGGAAAACAACCTCATAATAACATTTGAGCTTTGTCTAACATGACTTGGGACTTAGGAAGGGAAGTGAATTGTCTACATCATGTTTAGACTATTGCTAAGCAATTGCCGCTTCAATCCTCCACCTAGTTTTCATTATTCTTATGGTGTCCGGGCAACTTCTCCTTGATCTTCTCTATTATCCCTTTCTTCTCCTTTGCGTCGCTTCCTGGGGAATTGTTCTCACATGCGGGTGGAGTTTGAATGTCTTCTTCATCCTTCTTGTGCTGGCCCGGGAGTTTCTCTTTGATCTTCTCTAGAAAACCTTTGTTTTCCTCCGGACAAGCTGTTTCAGCATTTTCTTCTTTCTCCGTGGGAACGCACTGAGTCTCTTCTCCTTCTTTGTCCCCAGATATTTGTCCCTTGATTGCTTCTTTCAAGCCCTTCTTCTTCTTCTTCTTCTTCTTCCTTTCTCCTCCCTCCTCTACTTCTTCCTCGCTGGACTGAAAGTGCATGCATGAAATAAATTTTACAAATATCAATGATATGATCTTGTTATGAAAGAATGTCTAAATCTTGTGAAACTTACAGAACTTGAGTTGCTACGAGTGCGTTGAAGCTCAACCATCAGATTATGTTTTTCCTCTTTGCCATCTTTTGCTGCATGGAGATCTGTCATTACAAGATCCTCTTCAGTTTTGTCTTCCTTCTTTGTCATAAAATTGAAACAACCAGGCTCTTTGTTCTCCTCGGGGGAGTTATTAGCATGGCCTTGTGGGTATTGCTCTGCCATTCTGTTTTTCTCTGGAAGGTGAAAATGGAATAGCCTCTAAAAATGTGGTAAAAGTTTTTATCAAGTTGAGCGTGAGCTTGGAGGTGGTTGAAAGTACCCTCTTATATAGGTGTAATCAGCAACAGATTTCCATGAGTCTGTCACTCTCCCAAGTTTCTAAACAGGAAAGTTATCCAAGTTCAATGACATGTGCTTGAAGACCACCTCGGACATTGGAATCCAGATGCCTAATGTCGGCCATTGAAGGAGGAAACTCAGAAATGTCGGTTTGGACGGCTTTACACCACTTGAGAGAAGGCTTTGTTTTAATTGTGCACTCTCATTTGACAAAGATTTTGAGTGATGGGAGCTCGTAACTGCACTGGTTATGAGAAGAATCTTTGTGCCGACCAAATTTCAGTTAAACAAGATGCTCACAACCTTGGGAGTTACTAAAAAATCAATTCTAGTATTGATAGTTGAAATGCTTGCCTTTTTCCAAGAATTCTGTCTGTATTTCATCAATGCTAACCCTGTGTTTAAACAAGTGCATGTGTCCAAATCTCTAGTTCACCCCACCATGTTGGGCTGTACATCTTTTTTTCTTGGGCTTAATTGAAGAGAATTCCCAAGATATTGGGCCATAAAACGCTAGTACTTAGCGTCCCCAATTATTCGGGCTGTTTTAAAGAGCCTTTAGAGTATTTGTATCACTATCACATCAAAAAGGCCCATGAATCCTAGCAAAAACATTGAACATATGTAAATTGTAATAGTTAAGATTTTTTACTTGATGATTGAATTGTTTGAATTCAAAGAATAAGAATGATCAAAGAGCATATGCTGGCTTGTTTGAATTTATAAGGCAAAAATAAGAATGATTCTATAATTTACAAAACTTCTTATTACAAAATCTCAGTATCCACATAACAACATTTGCTGGCTTGTTTGTTGGTGATGATAGTAAGATGATGATGAACATCTACTAGCAGCTATTGACAAGATTAAAGCTTTCTGCACATCTTTGGCTGCCTTCTTTTGGATCAAAGAGGTCACATACCCCATGAACTGTGAATCACAAGGCAATCTGATCGGTCCGTGGCTAGGTAGTCCAAATTCTTCTTCAGACATTCTGAGTAGCTCCCTGAAAATTGAACTGTTGAGATAAGCTATGGGAAAGGCGAATCTCACTTTATCGGTTGTGTACACGATGAAATGACCTTTCTCGGCCAGTTCCAAGGATTGGTTACTTGTACCAATTTCCTCCACTTTTCTTGGGAAAGATATACTTTTTCTTCCTAGGACAGCCACCCTTTGCCATTTTCTTGCCATCTTGATGAGTTTTCTTGGACTAATCATCATGGTTTTTGATGTTTTGAGCTGAAAATTTGAGAGGAGAATTTTTCAAGAAATTGTTGATTGTTGTTTGGGTTGAGATGAAGAAAATGTTGAAGGGGTATGGTTTATATACTGCAAGGTCATGGACAATGCAATAAATGTAGCTTTCTGATTGTGGGGATTCAGGGTTGCAAGGCCATGTGAAATTTGGGGAAGAAGGAAGACTTGGAGGTGGCAAAGTTGATTTTTTGTTTTCCATTTTTGTGTTGGTTTTGCTAATTAAGCTTTTTGGGCTTTCTTTTTCTTGTGTTGAGTTGGTGGATAACAAATTGGGTCCAGGCTTCTCAGAATGATCAATAGCTGGAAAGCCTGAACTCCTCAGAGCCACAAGAGCAAAAAGGTGGATATATGTGGATCTTTCTCTTATCCTGAAAAATATTGATACTTCTGCTAATAATCATACTATTTCCTTTTCAAATTGAATGAGGAGGGAGCAAAGGTGAGGCATGATGGACCCAGCATGCAGGTTCAGCTACCAAACAAGGCAGAATTTGTGGCTCAAAGCAGCTAAGTTAATACTCAAACACCAGCATGTGCCCTCCCTTGGATGAAAATATAATATGCAAGGCAGAAACTATAACCACAGCATTTGGGGAATTTACCCTCATAATCATGATAATCTGGCATGCTATGGTTAATGCAGAGTTGCTACAGAAGGATATTCTGCTGTCCATTATAGAGTTGTCATCCCATTAGAAATTGACAAGAATAACTTTGATTGATGTCCAATTGGTGCATTTAATATATCCACATTGCTTTATCTTTCTGCCCCTGTTCTGGAATGGATAAAGGAATTGTACTATTAGATGGTTCACATATGATATATTATGCAAGAACCAGGTTGTACATATGTAAAAGATTATTACTACACTTGAAAGATTTCATTAACTCTAATTGTTTACAATCAGAATCATCTTTGAAATCGAAGGGTAAACCGGTTTTATTGACATCATTTTGAACCCTTTTATGATACAAAAATGGTGATCATTTTGTTTCCTTGAGAAAAATAATGAGGGCAGATGTGAATGTGATTTGTAAGAAAAAGATCTTGAAGGCCAATAAAAGTAAGTTATATATTGTTACAGACTTCATAAAGCTTAGCTCAATATCTTTTTTAAATCTAGGAGAGCAGAACCATGTGCTGGTTGGTCACCTTTCTATGGTGGTTATAAAAGCTTAAATCATTTTCCATTCTGTTATTTGGTTAGATAACAAAAGGGGTCCTGTTAGGTTGGCTGTCAGTTCATCCATAAAACAAATGAAGAACTGCAACTTAATTGCTAATTCTTAAGAAACAGATTGCAGCATAACGAGAAGGTAAATGACTTGTATTCCATCAATTTGACAATGAATGATGATACAATATTTATAGGTTCAAAGCCAGGGGTTCACTGTATATAGCTAAACCACTCATCAACTTTGGAATTTTTTGTCTTCTATGTGCTACAGAGTTTCTTACAATGTTCATGTGTTACTGCAGCCTAGCTAGTCAATGTATAAGCAACTGTTGATTCATATGCTCTTCATGTAAGCATGAACTCAAGCAGCGGCTTCTAGCAACCTTAAGCAATGCTTCTTGAAAATCTCCAGCTCGTCCCTGTCGGATCAGGCGAATGCAATAGTCCATGAAGAGTGAATCACATGGTAATACAATAGGTCCATCACTTGGCAGCCCATACTCCTCTTCAGACATCTTCAACAGCTGTCTGAATACCGAATTATTAAGATAAGATAATGGAACAACAAAGCGCCTCTGATCAGCAGTGTAGATCGCAAAATGCCCCTTGCCCACCACTGATGAGCTGTAGCAACTGTGTGATCCAGCATGGTTGCTGTTTCTTGGAAACGAGATTCTCCTGTGCTGGAGGGCAGCAAATTTCTGCCACTTCTTGGCCATCCTGATGAGTTTCTTGGCACTGATCATTTTAGCTGAAGTAGGGAAAATTGGAGCTAAAGGGAAGTTGTTAGAGATATGTTTGAAATGCTGAAAACTTTGCAACTCTTTCTGCAGATGAAAATGTAGAATTGGAGTGGGATTTATATATGAATGAAGCTGGAGACAGCATTTCAGTTCTTGTTTGAAATCAAGGGCTTGAACACCATGTGCTGGTGCCTTTATTTGACAAACATGTCTGAATGAGCAAAATATTTAGGTAAAGCATGCATGCAAGAGAATTCATACCTTCCACCTTGCTATCTGGTCTGAGAACATGATGGTCCTATTGATTTGGCTTTCTTCTCATACAAACCACAGAATAACAAAGTTACTTTAAGACTCAACAGATATAAAATTCCAAGTTAGACAGCCAGCATTAATCATATTTCCATTAGTTTGTTTACAATCATATTGACAGGCCGGTCCGAGAACACGCACTTCTTGTCAAATTGTCTAAAGAAAGATAGACCATAAGGGCCTTACAGAAGCGGGTACCTCTCCAACTTCCATAGAGAAAACATCGTAGTATAGTAGCACATCCTCAAAAGATTTAGCAGCTGGCATGTATGACCTTAAATAATCTCAATATTACAGGAGTTTGTTCAGCTCAGGCAGATGTTGGTTTGTATATGTATTGCTTAACCAAGCCCATGAAATTATCAAGAAACAAACTACAAAAGTAGAAAGTATAAATCGACAAAGCCCATTAAAGCCTATTAAAGGATCATCTCATCTAAAAGTTTAAACTCTACATTCTTTATATAATTAAAGTCTATGGCATAGAACTTTTTTCATAAATGGATAAGCAAGCTCAAAACTTTTTGAATCGCCTAGTTCTCATACTATATCAAATAATTATTTTCATCTAAAACCTAAGGGCCCGTTTGGTTTTATTTCCAAAGCCATTTCCAGTTTCTAGACTTTTTTAAAAGCTGAAAAGTTAGTTATAAATTTGAAATGAAAATAAAAATGTGTTTGGATGATTTGTTGAAAAATAATGATTAAAGTATGTATAAAATTGAAAAAATAGTTGATTTATATTTTTTTATATTTAAGAAGATTTATTTTTTTTAAATATATGTATATTTTATTAATTTTGAAATGATTGTTGATACTTTATATCAAATCAAATTTAAATTTGATTGATGTGATAATAAGATGATATGGTAAGTTTAAAAAGAGTTTGAAAATAAAAATATGAATAATTTGAGTGAAAATAGAGAAAAGTGATGATTTTTAATTTTTATTTCCGAATGAAAATGAAAAGGGACCGTGGAAATAAAACCAAACAGACCGTAAAACTACACGAAATTTTTTATATCTTGAAACAAAATAAATATTAAAGATTTTAGGTATAAGTGGATGGACTCTCTAGAGTCCTGGTCAATTGGCAAGAACTGTACGACAAATATCTACTTACTCTTTCTCTGCATATAAGTGGCTCCAACTATATTTTAATTGATCTTAAAGCTAAAAAGAGTTCCAAGCAGTCAAGCCATAAGTGGGTAGTTAACAACAAAACAAATACGGGTTAAGGTGCGAGGCCAAATTGTAGGTATAGATCACCATGCACTAATGAAGTTGGTCTAGACTATAATTGTTTAATTATTCATAGCTTTTTGACAAAGATAATCTAGTTTAGTTAACCATAACATCAGTAGCTTCGTTTATTCGTGGAAATTAATAATGTTAACATTAATTTAGAAACCTACTTTCAGTTTTTAGATGGCCAACTTGTCAGTTCCAGCAGTGGATTAGCACTTAGCAGTACATTTTAAGACTGTTCTCATTCCACCCTACAAATTAAATGACATGAGTAGCTAGACATCACATAATCCTATAAAGAAAGACCATAAATTTTTTGGTGTGGAAGAAAAAGGAAAAGGAAAATGGAAAACAAAGGGAAGAAGGCTGAGACAAGCATTAGATATATATATATATATATTCCAATTTGGAATTATGAAACTAACTTGGACAACTCTTGAAGGATGGTTTTTGATGTCTCAGGAAATGACAGTATGTTTATCAATGGTCAAAAGTTGATCAGAGTTGGAGCTCGAGTGAGTGATGTTTTGGCTAAACTGGTTGTCTTGGTCGAGAGTTCTTTATGTTGGGTGGTAGGGATACGAGTGATGTGAGTTTATATCCTATGATTTTCAGATGGTACTTTGGTTACAGTTTAAATTATCTATTTCATTTCTTATTTTATCTTTTATTTCATTTCATGAATACATGATACGTGTATTAAATATTTCTTTATAAAAATAATTAATTAAAAATTAAATACACTTGGCATAAATACACAAGTTGAAATAAGAGATAAAATAAAAAATGAAATAAAAGATCCAAAGTGCCTTGGTTAATAAATGGAGGTATTTATAGTGATCCCTTGAGCATAGTGTGTATTATTGAGGTTGACGCGGATGCCACCTTAAGTTTGCACGTGTCATAAAATAGAGGACTAAGATGGTATCCCCGCTTGGGTGTGGATCGGGCGACCGAACTGACTCGTTTTACAAAGACGCAGATCCTTATATATTTTTTAAGATTAAATAAAATAAGGATATTTATGTCTTTTTAGGAAATCCCCACATCAGTTTTAGATTTACATCCATCCTCGATGATTTTTATCTGTAGTCCTCAATCCAATTTTTTTCCACCAATATAAAGGAGAAAGTAAAAATGTGCCACGTGTAGGCCTCGGGTTTGTAGTACAATCCCCAAGTTGGCATCCATCCCTTTACTTTGTCTTCATTTAATCAATAATCCCTGAAATGTGGGATATTTTCTTTTATTTCAGGGCAACCTTTTTTATTTTCGTTACTATTTTCAGGACTATAAATATAGCTGCAGTTGCACAGTTGAGTTTCCAAAGTACTAGGCCATATATGTGGTATTCTTCTACTGAAAAACAATACAGGAAACAAAGTTGCTCCGAAGTACTACTAGTTTAAAACCAAGAAAAAAAAAGATGGAAGAGAAATTAGTAAAATCAAGATTCAAGAGGGTTTGTGTGTTTTGTGGGAGTAGCTCTGGTAAGAGGGAGTGTTACAGAGATGCGGCGCTCGAGCTAGGGCAAGAGCTGGTATTACATAAAGATTGCCATTTTTGTGTTCTTGGGATATACGTTTAATAACATTAATTTGCGAACCACGAAATCCCTTTTCCATTTTCTGTCTTTTTTTGGTTATGGGAGCTTAATATTTCGTTTTTGCATGAAGGTGGCGAAAAGGTTGGATCTTGTCTATGGTGGAGGAAGCATCGGGCTTATGGGTTTGGTTTCTCAAGCTGTTCATCGCGGCGGCGGACATGTTCTAGGGTAATTCTTATTTTAAATTTTCGCACACTCTTTGTATTAATATTTTGCATGTTTTTTGTGTATGCATAAATCTTCAGTTGGAATTTTTTGAATGGCAGGATCATACCAAGAACTTTGGTTGGCAAAGAGGTGGGGTATATCCATAAATCTCTTGATTTCTTTCTCTCTTCGAATGTAATTTAGCTTTAGAAACCCATAAAGATTGTATTTTTACCTCTGTTTCCGTTGTTGTAATGATGCCCAGAAAACTGGTGAGACTGTTGGCGAGGTGAGAATGGTGGCTGATATGCATCAGAGGAAGGCTGAAATGGCCCGCCATTCTGATTGCTTCATAACTTTGCCAGGTTAATTACACATATATACAGCAACCATGCATAATCATTTTTGCAAGATTTCAGCTCGAGTTTAAATGAATTGAGCTTCAGGTGGTTATGGCACTCTTGAGGAGTTGTTGGAGGTCATAACATGGGCTCAGCTAGGCATTCATGACAAGCCTGTAAGAATATATATTGTCTTGTACTAAACATAGTCCATTATATATAATGTCTTTTTCCTTGATTTTAACAAAAAAATTGAGGTTTGAAATGGACTAATGAATTTCACCTTATACAATTTAAAATTTGTTTGTAAATAGGTGGGTTTACTCAACGTCGATGGCTACTACAACTACCTCCTTACCTTCATTGACAAAGCAGTGGATGATGGCTTCATAAAACCTTCCCAGCGTCACATCTTTGTGTCTGCCCCAAACGCCAAAGAGCTGGTTCAGAAACTGGAGGTGTGTGCTTTTTCTCTTTAATTTCAATCTTTCTGAATTATCATGGGTTATCCTTAAATTTCCCACTTAATTTGTCTGATCATCATATGTATATGTATAGGATTACGTACCTGTGGAAGATGAAGTGGTCGCCAACTTGAAGTGGGGAAAAGAACTTGAACAGCCACACTGCCTTGCAGCAAGCTCGTGAAACTGTTCTGCAAATGGATTTAACAAGAAAAAGTTAAATTAGGGAAAGAGGAGCTTCTTTTACTGAATTTGTATCTTTATATATCTTCCCTGACTCCATAATAATATGCTAATATTTTGCCATTGCCATCAGAGAAATAGAAGGAACGAAAGGAACGCAACAAAAATTTTTGAAGCAGCTTTATTCTGTACACTGAGCATGCCTGCATTTTGCCAGACTTATTGTCGTAGTTTGCCTTTTTATTTCAGGCAGTGTTTTAAGGTATATATTGTTTGTGGTGTGGTGTAAGATGATTTATGAGTTTTGTTTCGCATCTTTTGTGTGGGGTTCCCACTGTAAGTAAAGGACAAGACTTGGACGAGTGGTAGCAGTACACTAAATTTGACAGTTTTCCACAACTTGCATGCATACAAATGGTTGGCCGGATTAGGGTGCAGTCGAGTCGAATAGAGTTTGGGCAGAATTTTTGAGCTCGACGAGTTTAAAATTTTAAGTTTGAGCTCGATTCGATAAGACTCAAATTGACACATAAATTGTAAAAAATTATAGGTTCGAACTCGATATTAAGCTCGAACTCAAAATAAAAAAAAAATTATAATATAATATATATTTATTAATAAAATAAAAAAGTAATATTTAATTACATACTGGCTCGCGAGTTGGCTTGTGAGCCTCGATCCTAAATACAAACAGGTTAAGATTGGCTCGAATTAGAGCTCGAACCCAATTCAGCTCCACTCAAGGCTTGAATTGTTTCAAGCTCGAGTCAAGCTAACTCGAGCTCAACTCGTTTGTACCTTGGACCAGATAAGTCATGCATAAGAACAAATCAACTCTGTAAATAAAAGATCACTTGTTGGACTTGGACAACATAGATTTGTTTTTGATTGGTTGTCGAATTTGCAGGCCTTAATTTTCAGTGAGCTGATTCTTGGCCCAGTTGTTTCTTAAGATGGTTCTTGAACCTCTCCCTGGGCCGAAACTGCTTTGGTTAGAGTTAGCGGTATTCTTCGTTTGCATGTCGGGCTAGATGACCAAGTGAAGCCCATTTGCGCCTGCTCGATTGAAGCCCATTTTGGCCATCCATTCTTAATTTTGCATCCTCCAAAGTGGGTGCCAAGAGAGTGCAAGTTGTTTCATTCATATGTATTACAAAATTATCATTAGTCAATTGATCAAATGATACCATCCTTATATCTATGAATATTAGGTCCAATATTTAATTTTGGAGGCTCATATAATATGTGTGTGTGCGTGCGTGAGGTACGTGTGTGTGGTACAAAGTTATATCTATTCTTTAATGCATATAATTAAAGCAATCTAATATTCACTATCAAATATGACCAACTTACAAAATGTTTATGTATTTATTGACAACAATAAAGTAGGGGTGCAATTGTGTCCAGTCGAGTCGAGTTTTGGCAAAATTTTTAAGTTTGAACTTGAGCTCGAAATATATATATTAGACTCGAGCTAGACGAGCTTAAAATTTTAAGCTCAAGCTTAGCTCAAAAAAAATTCAAACTTGGTTCGATTTGACTCGATAAGGCTCCAATTGGCAAACTAATTGTAAAAAATGGCAGGTTCAAGCTCGAGCTCAAAATAAAAAATAGTAATATAATATATATTTATTAATAAAATAAAAAATAATATTTAATTATACTGGCTCGCGAGCCGACTCATAAATCTTGAATTTAGATATAGACAATTAAAAATCGGTTCAAATCAAAGCTCGAGCTCGATTCAGCTCAACGCTAGCTTGAATTGAGCTAGCTTGAGGTTTCGCGAGTTGGCTTGACTCATTTGCGCCTCTACAATAAAGGTTCGATTAAGTTCCGAAGAAAGCTACAATACTTTGTGGCAAACATTTTATAACAATTGTGCTGGACATTATAAAATTATTTTAAGAACTCAAAAGGTTTCGTAATTTGTGCAGATGATGTTATTATTTATTTAATCCAACACTCTCTTAATTCACTAATTATGACCGATTCTAAGAGGATTTTTTTTCACTTTTGAAAAGGATGGAGCAAAACGGTATGACTAACGAATTAGAAAATCTTAGTAACTAGAAAATGAGGTCGCAAGTCAAGAAATTGACTTGGGAAGACTTAATTTCCAAGTCAATTGATATGTGGGGACAATAGACATAAATTTCCATTGTGTTGTTTCCTTTCCTTTTTATATGATGGCCAAAACGCGTTTTTATTTAGTTTGAAACTTAAATAAGTTGGAAATTTTGGATTAGTGTGGTGTTTTTTCTCCTTTCCCTGTTGTTTTTCCAGACAACGACAATATAGAGAAAACGACTTCTTTGCACATTAGAATCTCTATTTTAGTCAAAATGAATTCATCGGGGAAATTAAAGTTTACCACAATTCATGAAATGAGAATGTTGCGCAGGTTGTTAATGCCGAATTAGACCTCAAGGGAGTCAAAATTCTTCATTAAAATTGGGATTTCATGAAAAAGAAAATTTATTTGCAATCGACTTCTTGTCCAAACTTAAAATCCTAAAACCCAACTCAATTTATTAGGAAAAAGAATAAATTACATCCAAAAAAATCACGCTGCTTGAGGTTGACTTAGAGGGTGTTTGGCCAAACTTATTTAAAACATTTTATAAGCTCTTACATTTTATAAAATATTTTTGGAACTTATAAGATGTTAGATCTTATTTTTAAAATAAGTCGTTGAATGTTTGGATAAAATAAGATATTGGAGCTTATAAGATGTTAACGAAGGTAATTTTATAATTAAAATGATTAAAAATAAATGAGCTTGTTAATATCTTAAAAATAAGTTAGGGTCTTCTTACTGTTTTTAAAAGAGCTTATAAACTCTTTTTCGAAAAATATTACCAAATACTTTTTATCAACTTATAAGCTTTTGAATATCTTATAAGATATTTTGAGAAGCTTATAAGCTCACCCAAACACCCTCTTAATTAATATTTATTCATATTGATTAACACAACTTTAAGTCAAATTTAAACATAATTTTTGAATTCCGTCAAGATTGTATCTTTACTCGATTCATTTACATCTCTATCTCTGCCTGGAAAATAATCCTCCTCAAAACTAGTTTAAGTCCACTAAAGAGTTGGATTTTCTCGGGATGACCAATTCAACGTGTCATAAATCAGAAAATTTGACCCATTGTTCACGGAATAACGCCATAATGAAAAATGGAAGAATTCGATAAGCATATTGCCAGTTTTGATTGGAACTTACAGTCTTTCAATTATCAAGAGAATCAATCAACACTAGAATGGTACAAAAACCGCGTAAATTGAAGTTGAGTCATTGTCCGCCAGTTCGCAAGACTTCCAGAAGTCTTGGACAAGAAAACATACTGTTGATCCACATATGTTGCATATAAATTGACCCTCCACATGTTGATGTTATAATGCAGATTTTGTACTCAAACAATACAGTATACAGAAAGAAAGAAAAGCAAATCTCATTGCATTTATCACAGTATCATCCATGGATGAATCATCATCAACATCTGAGGTTAAGTTGCCTGGATTTCGGTTTCACCCCACTGAAGAAGAGCTTCTCAATTTTTACCTCAGAAGTATTGTCTATGGAAAGAAACTACGTGGAGATATCATTGGATTATTGAATATTTACAACTACGATCCTAGGGAGTTACCTGGTAATAATACTTCTACTAGTTCTTCTCAAACTGTTATGGGGTTCCATGTTTCTCATGATTCTAATGCAACATTCTTGTTCCTAAAATGAAACAGGTCTGGCAAATATTGGAGAGAGAGAGTGGTACTTCTTTGTACCTAGGGACAGAAAACATGGCAGTGGAGGGAGGCCAAACCGGACTACAGAAAATGGGTTCTGGAAGGCAACCGGGTCTGACAGGAAAATCCTGAGCACATCCGATCCGAAGAAGATGTTGGGGCTAAAGAAAACACTGGTTTACTATGAGGGCAGAGCGCCACGAGGAAGAAAGACTGATTGGGTCATGAATGAGTATCGGCTGCCTGATTCATGCTACCCCCTACCCAAGGTAAACTCCATAGTTGATAGTAGTAATGGGATTCGTGTTTTTTCTTAAATCAGTGTTTTTCTTACAGTCCTTTTTTTTTTGGCTAATTTAGTTGCATGTAATAATGCAGGACATAGTGTTGTGTAAAATATACAGGAAGGCAACTTCTATGAAGGTGTTGGAGCAGAGGGCTGCAATGGAAGAAGAAATCAAGACGTACACTTGTCCATCTCCAGTCACCCCCTCAATGGATTCCATCTCATTTTGCAATGAATTTGAGGATAGTACTGAAGGGAGGGCGTGGAGTTGCACTAGCCTAATATTACCACCAAATGCGAGGGAGAATTTAGCAGAGCTCCAGGTGCCTAAATTCAGCCTGGACTGGAACCAGGACTGCATCTGGACACTTGAGAACCTCACCCCTTTCTTGCCAATGTGCTAATTCAATGTCTAAAAAGTTGAATTAAGATACAAGTTATGGATGCTTACGTCCTAATAATGACCACTTATTCATTGAGTTTGTAGATTGCTCATTCCTGGTTGAAAAGTGTACATTAATTTCTTTAAGTTTTCCAATAAGGTTAAAGTTGAGGAAATTGAAGGAGTTGCAAGAAGAATTTGTGGTTCTCTTTCTATATATTTATTAACTGAAATATACAAGTATACTTTCATCTATATGTATCCACAGATAGTCTCATACTACAAGCAAAACTTTGGTCCCTGATTGCATCACCATTAGCTAGTGATTAAGAAAGTTGAGGAGGACAACTCTGGTTTTGATCAAACGTCTAAACAAGCATTCCAGCCCTTGTTCTAGAATTTGAATAGTTGATTCCATCTTTCTCAAATGATTCACGAGGCCATCAACTTTAATATCATCTTCTTTGTTGGTTTTTTGGTCGATGAATGAAAGCAATGCATTATCCACCTTGTTGAATTCATTCAATTCTGTTTCGTGGCTCGATGCTTTCTTTGAAGCCGACACCCAAGCCCAAGCACATGCAAGACAACAAGCCAACCATCAAACCCAAGCCTGACAACATTGATTCTTTCAACTTTGTAGAATTGTAGTTATGTTTTATGTTTTTCCTTTGTATCGAACTTCAAGAATAATAAATTTGGTCAAAAATTTTATACAGTTATAATCTGTTACATTTCACTTACATACTTAAAGAATAAAACCCATACATTATTTTTTAATTAAATAGTGAGTGTTACATATTAAACGCATAAAAATTAAATATACCTAAATCCTAAACCCCAATATTCTGGCTTTGTCTTACGGAATAGTTGAAATGCAAATTTGGACTTTAAAATTAAGAATAAATAAAAATGATATATGATATTAATCATTTTCATTCAAGATATATTGGCATTGACAATGACCATTTTTTTCTCTTAATAATCATGTATATCCACGCTAAAAAAATGAATCATCTTCCATTTGAGTTTAATTATAAAAGACAATATATAGAAGTATATATATATATATATGATAAAGTTATATGAATGGTAGGTTTTATAAGTGGAATAGATAAATAGGACCGATTAGATAAAAATATTATGTGACAGTTTCATATGCCAAAATAATAACATACCTTGACATTACAAGCATCATTTATGATTAAAAAATATGATAATGCTTGATTAATGTATTAATATATAATCATATACTGTGGTTTTACATGTTTATTTTGACCAAGGTTCAAACATTACAAGCATTCATTCACGAGTTTATATATTGCATCAATTGAAGTAAACATAGAGTATAGTAAATTTATAAAAACATGCTTCAATCACTTACATTTTATAAAATAGTACATTTATAAAAAAAAATTAAAATTTATACTATATTTTATGGCTCATTTTTAATATTTCAAAATATCAATGAATTAAATTTTTAAATATAAGATAAAATATTTTATATTAAATTACTTAAAATAAAGATAAAACAAATGATGCTATGTCAACCTTAATATTATTCCCAAAAGAAAAAAAAATTCAAACATAAAATTAAAGAATTAAAATATATATATATATATATATATATATAAAACAATACCAAAAAGAAAAAAGAAAAAAAATTCCCAAAGAGGAGTGGCGATTGAAATAAAAAAAAAAAAAAGATAGTTAAAGGCGTGGCTGCAAGCCACGCCTTACCAGAATTTTATAAATTTTTTAAAACTACGATATTTTTGTAAAAATTATTTTTTCTCACTATATTTTTATAAATTAGCCTCATCTTCTTTGTTGGTTTTTTGGTTGATGAATGAAAGCAATGCATTATCCACCTTGTTGAATTCATTCGATTCTGTGGCTCGATGCTTTCTTTGAGTTCGTTAGCTTGGATACCAGAGACCAGCTGCTCTGCCAAGATTGCACATTTTTCTCTATCACATATGACAAAAGAGACTGGAGCACGTCCAAAGTTTCTGATTCGACTTCCATTAGCATGTGTGCAGTTTCATGTTCTTTCTGCAAGACTTGGAAATTTGGCTTGTTTCTGGCACTTGAGATTTTTAGGGACTCATGGGCCATCTTTTTTAACTTCCTTCTAGAGGTCAGGTAACCATGAAAATCCTCTGCATCCTTTCTTCTTCTAAGAGAAGAAAGAAGCTCTTGTACATCTTTCTTTGCACTTGAGATAAGATCTTTAGCTGTTTCACAAGCATCCAACAGCCTGATATAGCCATCCAAGACGTCATCCACAATTTTCTCTTGTGAAATGATTCATTGAGTATGAGATAGTTGAAGCAAATTATCAACATTCTCATACAAGTTCTGAAGGCCATTTAATCTGTCACTCAGTGATGACAGAATTATTAAAGAGGTGGTCTCAGGAGACAAGTTTTCATCAACGCGAATTGCAGCAGGGTGTGATACAGAGGGAAAGCTATGAGAACGTGTATGGTGAAGGGCCATTGTTTTCTGTTTTTTTCTGCCATATGAGGCTTTTGTATAGAGTGTCAACTTGAACCAGGCAAGTTGGGTTGCTTCATCTTCCATTTGACGGTATATATATCAAGATGGGCGCTGAGCAGAAGAAATGTTTATTGTCTTTATTGCTGTCCTTGAAAAGGAGTAACGTGGTTTTATTCTGGATCTAACAACTGCAGTGGCAATGTTTACACACTGTCTCCCACCTTCAAGAAATAAATGCAACCATATAATCTCATCTTGATCGTGAACTAGAAAAGGATATCAAGCAATATCTAGATCTTAACAGATTGTAATAGGACAATTTGGTGATTAATTAGTGCACGGGTGCAATTATTGTCCTGCCTGACCAACAAAGAAAATTCCAACCCATTACTCATCTTGAGTTGGTGGCTTTTCCACAGTGCCTGGAAGCTGCATTGCTTTATGTTTTGCGCAAAAAGTTCTAGGACATGAATCTCATGAAATTGTCTTTTCTTGGTTGAATTGCCACTTTTGTGGAACTGATGGTATTGAGAAGATGCCAATGCCTCAGTTAGTAGAACACAGGCCCACCAGTGTAAAAAATTGACAGTTGCATGTCCAACTTGTACCTTACAGCCAAAAACAGCATACAATTAAATCAGGTGTGGAGTGAACATGTAAAAAATGGAAGAAAAAGTCACCAATTTTCTGAAAATTCATTAGCAAATACAATTCTGAAACTGTTACAGCCAGTGCTCAAGAATATAGCTTCCCCTATCTTAAGACTCTTTTCTTTTTAGTGATGATCAGCACTTTAATTCTTTTTTAAATTTAATACCTGAAATTCATATGCAGCAGTCTGTCTCCTTCATCTACTCTCAGGCACCCATTATTAAGAAGTCTTATTTGTAATTTGATGTGATTTTCTTTGAGTTATAATTGTGCACATGTACATATACTAAATACAGAGCACAAGTGGATTTGATGCGGGCACGGGCAGATTGTATTAGTTGCATAGTTTTGGCGATATTACTCATTATCTGCGGACAACAATTTGTGGCACCTATGTAGAATATAAAGTTTGATATTGTATATTCAGTGGAAATCTCCAAAAGTAATTGTAAAATGGGTTGTTAGGATCATCTGCATTATCTTTCAAGTTAGGCAGAATATGGTGATTTGGTTGTTGAATAGATTAATTCAATTTGCCACCAGACAGGCAGACTGCCAATGTAATTTTCATTACTGAAACTTAATCATAGAACAGAGGATTTTTGATTGATTAGTCGATAAATATATCTCGGCTACCAAAATCCAAGTGGGAAAATAGCCATCACTCTTCCATACAGATCAGAATAGGCATCTTGACAACTTTGTTACAATCAAATTTAACATCATTTTTGGCCTTAACTAAGCCATATAACTGTGATATACTAAATTTTGATGAGGTTGTTAAATTAAGGGATATCTTTTAGATTCAAGTAAAAGAGCTAATTCCTTTGTTTGTATAAATATTTCTCTTGTAATCCTTCTCCATGTTGCCATATGATCGTTTTATAAACTAGGAATTTCAAGCAATAGAGTGGTAAAATTTTCTATATTATCTATGGATTAAGCCTTATTCTGTAAATGTAATAAACTTTATATGGATTCTTGATGCCATCTCAGACAACTGCTTAGAAGTAAAAACTGTTCTAATAGATCATTAAGAACTAACCAGACCTTGAAAAAAAAAATCAGCTTCAGGAATTTTTAAGGATTGAAGTTTTAGTTATTTTATTGTCATATTTTCATCAGTGTAATAGAAAATGAGACAAATCTTGCAGAGCAGAAGATTGTCAGATGTCCAGTTGTTTTCATAGTGTATGAACAACATATAAGATCAAGAAATCAGACAAATCATGTAGGAGAAATCTGTGTAATTTCTTTTATAGTAAATCATCAAGGGAAATGTACAAGTATATTTTCACGTACAAGTATAAACAACCTATTTGTACAAAACTTTTTATCCTGTCATGAGTCTTAATGCCTAATGGTTCAGAATGTTGAGAAGGGAAACTCTGGTTTTAATCAACTGCCTGAACAAGCATTCTAGTTCTTCTTCAAGATCTTGAATGCTTAAGTCCATCTCTTTTGAGTGAGCCATAAGCTCCTCCACTTGTATACCTTCTAGGCTCGTCTGCAACAAAGCATTCATCTTCTCAAATTCATTCAGATCTGTTCCTTCAACTTGATATGATACTTTCTTGGAATGAATCAGCTTTGATACCAATGACCAGCCTCTCTGCCTTGCTTCCACCTTACTGCCAGCTAAGCAGGACAACGAGGATTCAAGAATGGTAGTAGTGACTGATTCTGCTTCTTTTAGCATATATACAAGAGCCATCGTTTCGTCGTCTTTCTCCAAGGATGCAACATTGTGTTTACTTCTGAAACTCCTTAGATCTTTCAAAGACTTTTGGACAATCTTCCTTGACTTCCTTCTGGAGTTCATATAGCAGCGGATGCCATCCACATCCTTTCTCCTTAGAGCGGATAGCAGCTCTTGTACGTCGTGTTTTGTACATGAGAAGAGATCTTTAGCTGCTGTGCAAGCATCCAAAAGCTTAATATAACCATCCAATACTTGGTCAACCCATTTCTCTTGGCATTCTGATGAAATGATCTGTTGAAAGTGAGGCAACAGAAGCAAATCATCAATGTTGTTGTACAAGTTTTTAAGGCCATTTAGTCTGTTTTTCATTGATGACAATGAAGAACAGGGGGCCTCAGAAGCTTTTAGAGTGGACAAACTATCTTCAAACTGAGATTTGCCTGGATTTAGTTTTGAAGGCAAGCTAAGAGAACGGCCGTGGTGAAGGGCTTTCGGTCTCAAAGGGGAGAATGCCATTTTGTTCTTTCTCTAGTTGTAATTGAAGATCTACGTGAAGTAAGAAATTTGTGATGTCTCATGTTAAGCATTTGGTAAGTTTATATAGTGGTGAAGGGGACAAAAGGAATCATAATTCTCTTCTCAATGAGTAACAATGTGATCTTGATCTGGATTCACTATTATTCTGGCGGTGTTTGGGCAATGTTTCCCACCTTCAGGACCAAGGAAATGTATTGATGCACTTGTTTTTGAGGGCTGATCCATATTATTAGCCAGTGCACGAGTGGCGTTTGTATTCTATTCTGTCTTGTCTTCTTTTTAAAATTTATCAGTGCATGGGGAGCCGCAGTCGGTTACATCTTACACATGATTCCTCCACGGTTGGATCTGCACTCCAATGTGGACGACAGATGAGCTGGTAATGTTATGAACTCCAGGCTGCATAAAACAAAGTCTTCCCTCTACAAGAATTGGCCCTTTGCATACATAGCCTTATCTAATTGTGTTATCATATGTTTGGGGTCAGAGTTTTCTTAGCATAATTGCACATGCAAATATGTTATTTAATGTATCTCACGGATCGCTGTGAGCGTTATCGATGCACACAACATGGTGAGGCCACCATTATTATGACCTGATCATAACAATTTTTGGCGTTCATGTCTGATTATTTGCTGGCCAGGACAGTGCCAACTCTTGCATCCCATTTCTAATTCCAATCTGATAGATTAAACTGCTGCTTGTATCTCTAAAAAATATTTCATTATTTTGGCAGGTAGGATTTGAATATCATTCTCAATCTTGTGCAGATGCACACGGGTGGATTCAAGTTTTATGACTGGCAGAAAAGACAAAACTTGCAATTTCTTTTCCCTCAATTGAGGAAAGCGTAATTCAGGATTGTTCTTTAAATCGCCTTAATGATTTGGTCAGTCATTGTTCTCTCCTAACAGACAATTGGAATCTGGACAACTCTGATATCATCAACCTATGCAAGGCCCTCGTGCGGCCTTAATTATTGTAATATCCTGAAAATTGAGATGTCATAGTTTGAGTGGATCAAGTCCCTTCACATAGAACACCAAACTAAAAAGAGTTGAAAGTTTTTTGGATGCTAACTTTCCTGAAACATAAAGCTAACATACTTTCTTGACGATGAGTTTAGGGCTTTAAGCTATTTCTTAACTTTAAGTCTCGATTAAGTCTCTAGAGTAACTGATTGAGGACGAGCTAAGAACTTAAGTTTTTTCTGTCAATAGTTTCTTTTCACCCCGGTGAAATCATATAGTATGAAACAGTCTCATTATGAAACAGCTTATATAAAACAATCGAACAAGTGTGTAAAAACTGATATGGGATCAATGTAATTCATCATTTCATTATATTGGCGTAATATTGTACAAGTCTATTTCATGTACAAAGTAGAATTTAGGAAACAGCAAGACTATTTTGTCTACTACTGGCTCTGCATGTTGAGTAGTGAAACCCTTGTTTTGATGAGACGTTTGAACAAGCATTCCAATGATTCTTCGACAACTTGGATGCTTGCATACATGTCCCTTAACTGCTGCTGTAAATCATCAATTTGCATGCCTGAATCAAATTTTGATGTCCTGAAACTGACGAGCTTGCACAAGATAGCATCCAACTCTCCAAATTGAAGTGTAGCCTTGTGATCTTGGCCTGGAATTTTTCTGGAGTGGATCAGCCTGGAAACAAGGGACCAGCCGCTTGGCCTTGAATGGCCCTTCATCCCAGCAATACTGAACAACAGGGCCTCAATCAGTTCTATTGTCACTGACTCGGCCTCCTTCAGCATGCTTATGACAGCAATGGTTTCTTGCCCTTTGTCCAATGCTAAAATAGAGGGCTTACTCTTGAAACTGCTGATATTTCTCAAAGACTTTTGTATCGTCTTCTTTGCCAACTTTCTTGAGGTCAAGAACCCATAAAGATCATCTGAGTCTCGTCTTCGCCTTAGGACTGAGAGAAGATCCAGCACATATTCCTTTGCGTGGAAGATGAAATCTTTGGCTGTGGCACAAGCATCCACAAGCTCGAGATATCCATCCAATGTTTCTTCAACCCATTTTTCATGGCTTTCTTGGGCAAAAACTTGCTGTGTATGCGGCAAAAGCAGCAAATCATCAACACAATTGTATAGGTCCTCGAGATTATGTAGTTTTTTGCTGATTGATGACAAGGATGAAGGGGTGGAGTCACCAGCCTTTATCCTATGCATATGCTCATTGAATTGAGGTATCAGGGGGTGTGATCTTGAAGGCAAACTAGAAGAACGAGTATGGCTTAGAATTTTAGACCTCAAAGGAGTGGAAATCATCTCTACTTTTTCTTTATTGTGAAAGGTTCTCACGGGTGTGGTTTTCTGCAACAAATTTGACATTTCATCTTTTTATATGGTGGAGTTGAGGAGACATAGGGAATCCCCACAAGTAAAGTACTGTAATATTGATTTGGATGTAGGATACTGTCGAGCAGTGTCTACGCCATGTCTTTCCCACCACGTCTACTGCAATATCATGTAAGCTTATGAGTTGTTGGGGAAAAAATATTTATAAATTTTCTGTGAAATTATTCGATGCACGAGTGTCACCGACTGTCGCTTGTACCAAGAAAGGGTGACTCCATTGTTTTCTCATGTTTTCTTTTGTTTACTACTTTAGAGGGCCTGTAAAAAAATTTGCTGATAAAATAAACAGAGAGTACAGTATGGGGTACAACATAGGAAGGCACTATCTGCCATTTTAAGCAGAAAATATTTCCTGAACTACAATATTCCCACTCCAGGTCTCTGGAAAACACCAGGAAAATTTCATCCTGTGTATATGTTTGTTGTTGTTGAAGACTAGTTTGGAATTTATCAATGCCTGAATTACGTATGTTTTTGGATCAAAATGGTGCACCGAATAGAACTTTTGCAAGAGTTTTTTGCCTTCATGGGACACAAGACAACCGAACAGAATCTATCAGGAGGAGACATAAAATTAGCTACATCTGCGGTATCATTTACATTTCTATGGTTTTTCCTGCCAACGACTACAAATACATGATGTCAATGCTAACTCAGCTATGTCCATGCAGTGTTTCCCTCCCACCACGCCTGCTCTTTCTCAATATCACGTGCCAGTCCGCTCAAGGAATTGCCCCCTTAGATGAAAGATGAGGCCAACATGTCAGATTCTTTTAATGGTTTTTCTGTAATCTGTTATGCATTACTATTATTGCAATAGAAATTGGGATACTGCAGAAATGTTCCCTGGTTTCACAAGTTGGAAGAAATATTCTAATATCCAATAGCTTACGTTCAGCGAAGCACCTTTCAATATTTGAAGGGAAAACACTAAAATTCGCTCACAGTACGGCCAATACCACAGATATTGAAAATGGGATGGAAACTGTAGCTGAAGATTAAGATTATTTCTGATTATCCATGATTAGCAAAGAAAGGGGTTCGCGTAATTCAAGGTACATTTGACTTTAAGCAGTAAAGAATTTAACAAAACAGCCAAAGAATTCCTATACAAAAATTGGAACATAACCACCAAGTTTATGGATTTTCTACTTCTATACATGACCTAACTTATAACGACTTACATGACTTGTGTCGGCAGGCAGCCTTTATGCCCTGATGATACAAAATTGAATAAACAACATCTCGGAGCTGGGTTGCTTCTTCTCTCTTCATTCAAGATATGAATCTGTAAATGTGTCACACAACGGTGCCAAGTATTTCAATCAGAGAACCCAACTCCGAGACATGGTTCATTATTTTTCACTTAAAAAACAGCAACTTATCTTCATTTTACACTGGTTTTAAGCAGCAGCAGCAGCAGATTAGCCTATACTCAGATTAATGGATAAGAGGAGTCTCATGAGCATATAGGAGCTCGCTCATAGCTCACCTCTCCCCTGTCTGGAGCCCAAGTTCCAGAGCTCTCCATTCATCTGACAGCATGCTGCCTTTTTAAGCTTTCCACTGCATTGGCTCTTCGGATATCTTTTGGCAGCAATTAATCTTCATAGAAGTAATCACACCAACCAAAATCTATGTACCTCAAGCATAGTTATTTCCAAAAGTCTAGAATCCAGCACGACTCCACTACTCTTTTAACAGGACTAAGCCCCAGATTCAATGAACAGAAAATCTGAGTTTTACCTCATGATCAACACTATGAAACTTTATTATGCTGGCGAGCAAGATGGTCCTCTTCAATGCGCTGCAATAGCTCCTCATAAACTTTCAATGAGTTAGCAGTGAACTTCTCCATGGCCTCAAGAACATGTTGCAGAGTTGCCTGCAGACTTCCCCCTTTAGTAGTCTCACTCTGATAAACAACATGCCCAGTTAAGGGCATACCATTATCAGTGGCCGGAATGAGTACCATCCTTTTATCCAATGCCTGAATCTCCTTTTGTATCCTCTGGTCTTCCCTTTCCAGGCTCTTAATTCTCCTCTCATCCTTGTTTGCTAACATCCTTTGACGCATTTCTGCCTTATCCCGGTCCCATAGCTGAAGGACATTCGATGCAAAGTCTCTCATAGAATCGACCACTTCCTTTTCAGAAATTCTATCCAGGGATTGTGACCACTGATTACAAACAACAAACACTGGAGGGGCACCCATCCTACCAGGAGAGAATGGAACAATCCCATCAGGGGTTTCTTCGGGAACGTAGAGGAGACATTTCATAAGCCAGTTATTCAATGCTCGTACACAACTCTTTTGTGCACCAACCCAATAAGAGAACCCTAGAGTCCAATTAATAAGATCATGTTCAAGCTGATGAGTCGCTTCAAAATGGGCATCACTAATGTGCTTGCGGATTGCAATGGTATCTAATTCCTTGGCTTCTCCAATAGCTTGACACTGATTATGATGGCACTCAAGCATGGACTTCCACATTCTAGTTAACCTTTTGTTAAAAGAAAAAAAGAAAATACACCGTCAAAACTATATTATTTTTAAATAACATGTCCAAAGAACCAAACAAGTTAATTTCAAGCGCTTCTGAACGCTCGTAGTAAAAATCATCAAAACCCAAATAACAGTAAAAGGACGGAAAAAGTAAATAGATAAGAATAAAGTTAAAATGCGAATATGCATAATGTCACAAAGACAGCTAAAACCATGGCCTTATTTATGCAAAATTTACTAGTAATTACCCTTCTACAAGCAAAGCAAGGGGGGGGTTCCAAACTAAAATAGGAGATGAAATCCTGGCTGTCATCATTTCCAATTAGAAGCTCCTACACCCTGCTGCCCAATCAGCCCCGACAACAACAATAACCACAGAAGGAACTCTCCATGGCCATGGACTTAATTCAAGTTCGTACCAATAATATTTAGTCTCATTTCTCCCACATGAAAGCATGGAGCAGGAAAAAACGTATCACTAGGGCATGAAAAATAGCAAGTAAGCATGCGAATCACTCAAGTAAACAAGAATCAACCATAAGCCAGAAATGACAAAGTGTGGAAAGAAAATAAACAAGAACAGAAGGAACATTAATGTCAATCTTTCGAGCAACATGCCCATTGGGATTCACTTACCCTTGAATGAATTCATTTAGTAGCGACCACAATTCATCATCCCTCAAGGCATTTATCTTCACTGAGATCTTATCAACTACCTGAATTGCAAATTTTATTTTTGTGGAGAGACTCCTGACCAGAGTTCTAGTGGCATCAATTTTATGAGCATCAGCACCTGTTTCATCCAAATGCTTCAGTTTTCTGGATTTACGCTCATGGAAGACTCTCATTTTCTCCTCAACCTGCAAAAGGAGCATAGAAAAAGACTTAGGAATGCAGAACTATTTTAATCAAAATTTTGGCCTTCAGTCATATGATCAGAATTTCGTTAATTTAATCTGACTTTATTATGAAGACAAAGAAAAATCAGGGCTGGTCCCCCTGAATAAAAGTTTGTGTGGTGTACATTTGTAGAATCCTCATTTTCAGCCACACTATCTGGCAATCAACGAACAACACAAGCTCGTATCAAGAACAAGAAACACAGAGAAACCAGAAACAGAAGATGCATTTTAGGGAAAGGCTCATTGAAGAAAATGACACGAATTTCAGTTTACTATAGTAATACTTGTCAGGCAGTTGAAAACATACCACAATGGATATTCAGAAAGCACTGCCTATGTGTTAATCAGCAATTATAAGATTTACTTTAATGGTCATAAACCCTCAAGGTCCAATCAAAAATATGGGTGAGGAATTAAAAGCAAGTGATGTTATTAGGAGAGAAGAAACACTGCATTCAATCCTTGACGTGCCTTCTTGGACAACAGTGGCAAAGGGGGACCACATACAATATGGTCGAAATAATATGCCGGCATAATGAAACAACTACAATTGTCCCAAAGGTTTAAAAGCAGAGAATATTATAGCAGAGAAAAAAGAAAGAAAGATAAAGGAAGATGGAGTTAATGAAGGGAATTAACAGTGTACCTTAACTTCGTCATACAGTTTTTTCTCCCAGAGATACAGCTTATGTAAAGTGGAAGAAAGAGTTCTGGACCTCAGCTCCACATCTTGATCAACCTCTAAGAAGGCAGGATCAGCATTATCAGAGCTTTTAGACGATGAAGGCTGTGAGGACGCCACAGGTAAATGCAATATCTTGGAAGAAACTGCCGCAAGATACCATAAAGTTAATCGTTATATATACATACAAAAGCTCTTAAATTTCATACAGATCAAGCATATCCTAACATGATATTTTGTCGAATGAAGGAAATTAACTAGAACTCAATCCTTTTAAACCAGTCGGGAAAATGGCCTATGAAATAATTAATTCTTTATATACCAGAAATGTCCATAGACAATTGCTTACCCGAGAAACAAAGACATTACATCAATCAAAATCAAATCTTGATCGACATCAGGCATAAAAATCAAATCTTTACCGTGATGGCTGCTGTGTTTCCGCTTATATGGAAGCTTCCCAACCTCAAGAAACTTGGCTAGCTCACTTCCAGACTCCGATGCACGCTCAAATTGAACTTGAATCTCTTTCACAACTTCCAAATCAACCTTGAAGCCGCCACGAGGCGTAAATCCAGTGGCATTGCCTTGATCTTTCGGCCTCTTCTCAGCATCGCCCGCATTCTTAGACATCGTGTACTCCACCGGATCACTCGCCTTATGCTGTAAATTTGCATCGTTCGCCCTTCTGGCACCCTCTTCCGACGTCATCTTCTTTGAGTAACTGCTTGTTACACTATCCACAAACTTCTGATCAACATGAACTTCCTTGACGACCTCGTCATCCTCATCCTCCTCCAACTCCGGTATCCCCTCTTCCTCCCTTACCCTTGAGTCGTGGCTTGGAGTATAAACAGGATAATGCTTCTCAAAGGTCTCGAACGGGTTTAGAAAATCCCACGTCGAGCTTTTTGGTGGTGAGGGCGGAGGTGGCGGCGCTTTTGAACTTGAAGCCCCCGCCGAAAAGCCGGCACCGTAAGGAACCGGTGGAGAAGAGCCACCAAAAACTCCACCTCCAGCATCGTAATTTGGATAGCCATTAAAATTATAATTGAGATTGGAAGGAGGATTATAGTTCTGATTATTATTAATATTATTAGCATAATTAGGATAAGGAGAGTATGAAGAAGCGGAAGCAGAAGATTCACCCACATGCATAGTCTCTGCACTCATGGGCCGTTGCGTATACACTACAGACGGCGTCGTTTGGTTTTTCATATAACTTATATTCATAAACCCCCCACCACCGCCACCGCCGCCGCCGCCGCCAGCTCCAGGGAAATTGAGATTGAGATTCCCATAATCGGGCACGTAGCCGCCGTAGGGATGCTGTTGGTGAGCCGGCGAGCTGGCATCATGGTGATGCAAGGTCTCCGAACCCGAGCCATCATCACCGTCGGAGTCGGAGTGGAAGTGGAGATGCGAACCGGAGTCGGAGCGGGAGTGGAGATGGTGCTCAATTTTGTCCTGAGGCGAATCAGGCGGATGAGGGTCCCCCTTCCTCCGAGGCGGGAGGTTGAGAAGCGGGGAGGGGGGCCCGATAGCCGAAGAGTCGAGATCTTGGTTGAAAAAGCGGTTGATAGACAGGCCAAGGGCCTTGAGAGAGAGCAGATAAGCAGCATGGGCTTCGGCAAAGGCATAACGCTGCCGTATGGCTTCATCAAGAAAAGCGCAGCGTTCACGGCATAAAGCGACGGCGGGCAAGTCGTCGAGCTTGGAGTTGCCGCACCCCATGAAAATGAAAATTCTTTGAATAAAATTCAGTGGTGAATTCGCCTAAAGCATAGTGGAGAAGAGATTAAAAGAATTTTAGGGTTTGAAGGAAAAGCAAAAAGTATGATGGAGAAGGAGGAATCTTTTCCTTCTTTCTTCCTTTTGATTTTTGTTTTTATGGGTTTTGCCAGCAGTGAGACTGTCGTCGGATAGTAGCAGACAAGCAAGAAAGCAAGCAAGAGAGAGAAAAGAACGAGGGAAGGTCGTATAAGGTGTAGACTGTAGTAGTATTATTAGGCTTTGACTCGTATTACGTATAGCCGTCACTACTCACCAGTCCACACGGCTAGAATTTGGGCAGCATGTTTGTTTTTTATTATTATTTATCATGTAATAAGTTGTATATTTTTTTATCATTATAATATAATTTAATTAACATAATAAATAAATTTATGAGACGTGATAAATTAATTTATCATAATAGATGCATATATAAATAAGGACTTTTAATATTCATTTGGGGCTAAGTATTTATTATTATTCTAATTAAAAAATAAAATCAAATAAAAATATTGTATTTCATTTTATTATTCCAATCAAACTACTAAACCTTAGCCTTCTCTTTTGCTCTTTGTATTATTTTTCTTGGACTGCAATTGACCTAAATTATATATGTATACTACTATTTGACCTTAACAGTGCCCCAGTATTCTATTCCACCTGCTTTTAGTTTTAGATTTGTTAAATCGGAACTATATATTCTATATATTATTATATGCAGAAAGGCGCTGTTGACTTATAATGTGACTAAATTTTAAGTTTTTCAAAAGTTTAATTTATTTTTTTTTTATTCTATGAACAATTTTCTGAATTACTTATTGTTACTTATAATTTTTTTGATTTCTTAAATTATTAAATATACTAACCAATCAAATTGTCAACATTTATCCCTTTTTTCTTTTAATTATTTCATTAATTACTTTATCCACTATTCCCTACTGTATTTTATTTCATGATTACTATATATTCTTTTGTTTTCTTCCTTGATCTTGCAGTGTGTTATAGGAATTCATAACATTTTTCCCTTACTGTATTTATGGTAAATTCACAGTAATGAAAATTTTACCATAAATTAATAGAAAAATTTATATTCTCATCAAATATAGGGATGTCATTAATTATTGATTATAGAAATTCATAACATTTTTCCCGTATTTTATTTATGATAAATTTGTAGTAATGAAAATTTTGTCATAAATTATAATGAAATTTATATTCTCATCAAATATAGGGATGTCATTAATTGTTGATTATAGGAATTCATAACATTTTTCCCGTATTGTGTTTATGGTAAATTCGTAGTAATGAAAATTTTACCATAAATTATAAAAAAAATTTATATTCTCATCAAATATAGGGATGTCATTAATTGTTGATTATAGGAATTCATAAAATTTTTCCCGTATTGTATTTATGGTAAATTCGTAGTAATAAAAATTTTACCATAAATTATAAGAAAAATTTATAATCTCATTATATATAGGGGTGTCATTAATTATCAACAGTGACAATTTAGAATATCAGTTTTTATCATTATTGAATTATGCCCTGATAAAATAAAAATTATGTCACTTAATAAGTATCAAAGTGACAAAATAAATACTATTATCAGTTAATACATGTATTTATTATTTTATTTTTTTCTTTAGTGATGATTAATTTGTACGGAAATATATCAATTGTTTTGAATTTTGATCCATGTCCCATCATTAGAAAGATTCACCAAATAGTTATATGAATTAGCAATTTTCAAGGATTAGTCCATGTAATAATTGAAGGTGGCCAAAGCTACAATATAAAGCAAATTCCCCCTTTTTTTTTCTTTTTTTTTTTTTTTAATGAGGAGTCCTATTGTCCGAACGCATCCAATCAGTGCATGATAAGTTTGTCTCTCTCCCTTTGTTTTTAGTATATCCACTAATCATCGGACCCGCAATCACTCAATCGAAGAATAAAAGTGTAGTAGATAGAATCTCGTAATTTAATTCATCATAACAAAGACAAAAGTAAATCCTGACATAGTTAATTATCAAATTCTCATAAATAAAAAGTAGATTTGATTTTTGGGATACTGTTCCTTTTCTGTGTATAAAATTTCAATAATTAAATAATAAGTTTTGAATGGAATGATATGAAATGAAATAATTGATTTTAATATATAAGAAAATATTAGTTAAAAGTTGTGAGGAAAAGAAAAAAAATAAAGAGGAAATCGGATGTAATAAAATAGGAAAAGGGAACTAAAAATAATTTCTTTTTAATATTATTGAATGGTCAATTAATTCAATAACGTTATTCTCACGCGTATAATTATAAAGTTAGGTTTCGAATTCTAATAAATTTCAAGAACCCATGTAATTATGTAATATTTTTTTTTAATAAAATATATATTATACTAGTCTTAAAGATTAAATTCTAGTGCAAAAAAATGAAATTCAGAAATGGATTAATAAGTGCAATATCCGTAGCTTTTTCTTTTTCTTTTTTAAATAATAATAACAGTAATAATTTGTTTCACCTGCGCATACTTCCAAGTGCAACGATCTTTGTCAAGAAACCTTTTTCATTTTCAGAAAAATAATTATCACTTTTGTCATGATAAAAGTAAATTTCCAATCACACCTCATGATTTTATGGTAATTATTAACAAATTAGCAACTTGTAGCACATGGATAATATTGATTATTGAGGTTTGGGTTCCACTGAAAATGCTCAGTTTTTTTTTTACTCTTGGCTTGCGTTTGCATACTCAAAAAAAAAAAAAAAGGTTGTATTTATATATAATTAGGATGTTATTTGTTAGGCCTAATCAATAGTTAAAATGATGTTGAGTGATTAATTAGTTCAGTAACACTGTCTTTACATCTGTATGTGCAAGGTTTGAGGTTCAAATCCTAACGAATTTTTGGTGTGTGTATCTGTAAATTAAAGAAAAAATAGTTGAAATGTTGTAATCCAATGCATTTATTTTCTCACTAATTATGGGTGGTGATATAACAAAAATATGATTAAAAGACAATTTTTTAAAATTATTAGGGTTGATTGCAGTCACCCTCCCAACATATGACCTCATTTGCACATTGCCCCAATTGTTGTCAATGTACAATTTTACCATCTGAAAACTAATTAAAATGTTCTTTATACCACATTTACTCATTTTCGATGGAATCTAACAAATGAGGATTGGGTATGTGGGTTGAAAGAAACGAAATACTCTTGCTGGATTCCACCAGAAATGAGCAAATATGGTGTCTGATAATATTTTAATTAATTCAGGTGGTAAAATTGCATATCGATAACAGTTGGGGGGCAATGTGCAAATGAGACCATACGTTGAGGGTGACTGCAATTAACCCAAATTATAATTAAGAAAGCGCACCTTAATATGATGGTTGATGGACGTTTGCAACAAGGACACAAATATGGGCTTGAGCGTAAAACCCTACTCTAAAGTTTATAAATACTCCCAAAATTAACTAAAGAGATATCTAATTACTGTCCCACTCAAGCAATTTTCTAAAAGCAAGTGTGTTTTTAATTTAGAAAACCACTACTCTTATAGTCTTATTGATTTCCCTCATGAAATTCCAAGAAGACCCTCGAAGTAAAACTAATCATGTATCAATTGAAAATTGAATGGATCAGATTTTAAATTGAATTATTCGAATACCACCTATCTAAAAGTTGAAAGGCTATGAAGGTAAATAACAATAGTTGCATAACAAACTGATTTAGGAGGTACAATTTGGATGGGGTCCTCCAATATGTGGGAATGACTGTGGCCATGTGATGCAAGTACCAAAATGTATCCATTTTAGTGGTAATTCCTTTTGGTCTTGCGGCAAAAAACTCAAGGCAGCAAGCAGGCAGGCAGTCAAGAGTTGATGTGAAGTGCATGTAAGATAAGTGGGGATTGGATTCATCATAAAAAGAAACAAAGATAAAAGATCAATGAGATAGGAAATATAATGGGGTTAGAGATTGACATCACTTTGAGTTTCCCTTTGTTGCTCTGCAACATTTCCAATCCATACGTCATCAATAGATATTTTTAGAGATATTTATATGAGCCCATCATATCAATCTAATTAGGAAATAATATACCTTGATATATTGCTTTTATATTTTTTTTCTTTTTTCATGTTTTATCATACATAATTTTTTTTCAATATCTTTTTTGTTGTGGCAGAACAGATTCAAGATCACATAATCAAAACCTGAAAAGTGTATTAGGATGTTAAATTCTAATGAGGATAATAATAAAAATAAATATTTTTGTATTTTTTAAATGAAAGTAATAAAAATAAATCAGCTGCCACGTAGGACTGGATTGAAAGAAAATGAAATTCAAGCCCAATTTGTTCTTAAATTGCCAAATTTTTTAAGGTGATGAACCAATTTTGCCGTCCAAAAAATTAAAGTTTTATTTTGCCACTAGGGTCAAGTTACAAAATCAATTTTACATTTTTCCCAATGTTATATTTTATTTTTCATACTATAATGTTGTTTTTCCTCATTAAATTCTTATCCGAACATAGTAGAAATGCCAATCAAGTAAACGAGATGAAAGTTGGCATATGAAATAAAATAATAATATTATATATATATAACTTGCTGAATTTGTTTATGTATATATACGTATCTTAAGAGTTTGTTAAGTTCGAACTTTCAGTTTCACACTTTATATGGGACATTAATACTATTAGAATAAACGAACACTCAAAAAAATAAAATGAAATGAAGCTAAATAAAGTGGGATGCATAAGAATATCCATAGATAGTGCATTCATCGGCCAGTACTCTTGTCAATCTTAATTTATTTGTACCAAAAACTTGAAAAAGATAGTGGTAGTGTAGTTTTACTAACTTTTGAGCAGGATTTGGTAATGAGGGATCTGCTTTACCACTCCCCACCATATCCACGTCCATCTCATTCTCAGACTTATAATCATGTCGCCCTCTTATAGGAATATGGGAAAGTTCAATTAAAGTTGAAAATAAAGACCAATTCATATTTTCCATGCAAGTTTGGGAGCAGCTGGCCATGAATATATATATATATATATATATTGTAAAAGGTGCAAATTAAAGGGTTCATTGATTCCCATGCTAGCTACTAGCTAGCTAGCTAGCTAGTGCACTGCAACATGCATGGGGTCCTATCAATTTTGGTCTTGTTTTTGTCACTTTGAATCTTCTATTTCATTTCGTATTTCATTTCATATTTCAATATGATGTATATATACTAAAAGCTCGTTTGCTTAGTGTGTTAAAATTAGACATGATACATATAACTAGAATAAATAGTGAATTATTGTGTATCCTATCTAATATTTGTCTGTATATTTTAAATAATTTGATATCCTATTTTAATTGTTAGCTTGGCATGATTATCTCGTTTGATAAACTATAATTTATTTATAACTTGGGTTGAAAAATATATTGCACCCTATGGCATTGATACACAAATCAAGTTTGGTCTTAAATGCATATTGGGACTAACTGTATCAAGAGCTTCTAAAAATGAACAAAACATTGGAATTCATGAGTTGGACAATATATCTATCATGCAATATCAAAGAAAACAAATGAGCTCTAAGTGTATTTGAATCTCAATTAATTATTTTTAGAAGGAAATATTTAATACATATGTTATACATTCGTGCAATAGAATATGAGATAAAATATATATTGGAATAAAGAATGTAAACCGTGTTTTTTGACCCACCACCAACTGTTCAACAAATTGTATTGGCATTTCATATTCTTGTGAAGATCTAAATCAAATAATTTCTTTTTTTTTTCCCTATGCATATAAAATCTTGTCACACACACATATATATATATAAATATATTTTCTTTAATTTGTATGGCCATTTCTTCTCATATATTATTATTACCAATATTTACAAGCAGTCAACTTTCATGATATATAACAATTAATAATGCATGTGTTGCAGTGTGTGTTTGTCTTGGCCCTTTTGATGCAATTCTCAAAATTCAAAGAAATATATAATTACTTGTCACTTTTTGGTACGAATAGTGCATGTGAATTCCAAATTAGGACTAGCTACGTACTAACTAGTCAAATACTCAAATGTACTATGGCTCTGAGGAATTGTACGGATCCATACTCCTGTATTTGCATATGTTACGGATACGTATCAACTCTGGAAATACCAAAATCGTATGAATTACGTTGTACTAAAACCTAGCGTAGTTTTTTTTTTTTTAATGTATGATAGTGTTAGTACTTAAAGGAAATTAATTAATGTAGTTTTTTTTTTTTTCCTCTCTTTTTTTTTTTTTTTTTTTCTTTTTAAAGCGAAAGGCCCCTACCCGGCCCTGTGAAAAGGGCGGGGCTTCTTTGTTGTTTGACAATCAATTTTCTTTCTTGTTTTTGTGTTTTCATAATTGACAACAAGATGATTATAATGTTGTTGGGTTGTGGTTTTCGGTACCCTATTACCGTAAATGATTAATTCTTACATTGTACGAGGGTTGTTTAACGAGTTGGATTTGAATCGGATCAATTATATTTAAATTTAAATTTAATTATTAAAATTCATGTTTGAATACGATCAGATATTTTAAAGGATTTATGTTAGTCAGTGATGTATTTGAATCCGATGGATATCCAAAATTTGATAAAAAAAATCCAATCAAATTTAATATCTTTTTGTTCTTTTTTTTCCTCCTTTTTTGATTTGTACAAAAATATTGTATTTATAAAATAAATTTACGTCATATTTGAATTTTTAACAACTTTTTATTCTGTATTAGTCCAAAAATTAAATATTTAAATACTAAACTCATATTTTATATTTTATTAATATATAGGTGACTATTATACATTATTATATTTGATATTTTATCAGTATTTTTCTTATTTTTTAGGCTAAAGACTCGATATTAATAGCATAATATAGACATTAATATAAATATTATGTTAATATAATATATAGATTTTATTTTATAATCTTTATTATTATTATATATAAGAGTATTAATTTAATAAAAATTTATTAAAGTTCGGATCCAAATATTTAATGAATCGAATTGCTTAATTCCATATTCAATCATCTTATTTCGAATTACGAATATTTATAATCAGATTTCATCCATTGAATATTTTAATTGGATAAAAATTATAAAAATTCTGATCGAATTCAAATCAATTTTAGACTAAATTTTGATTAATTGACTGCCCTACATAGGCTACATTGTACAAGGAGATGAAATCCGTGTCATCTTTCCCTCATCAATATTCCAAAAATTGGAAAAAAGAAACTGTAATAACTCATCAACGGTAATGAAGACAATGCCGGTTTAATAATAATAATAATAATTGTCTATTGATTCAGTTTAAATATTTGTATATATATATTTTGGATCTATCCCTGGTAAGAAATTAAAGGCAAGGAAAGAATGTTGGTTGGCCAGAAATCAGAAGCTGCAGGAAAATAATTTAAACTAGAGCAAATGATGAAACATTAATTGAGGTTGGCTACTTAAAAGTTGAGCTATTGGATTGGCTCTTTGCAATTTCATCACACAATGACTGCAATATCATTTTGAATTCTATATATATTTTAATTGATATTGCATTCTTTGTTTCCATTGTAAAAATACATATTAAATACATGTGTGTATAATTTCATAATTAAAATATTTATTTTAAAATATTTAATACATTTGATGTATATTTAGAAAATAAAATAAAATTTAAAATAAAAGATATGTGTTGATATAATACTTCTGTTGTTATCTTGCATTCATGCATGCACGTCTCTTTTCCCTCCAACCCAGTGTTTGAAAAATCAGATCGTTCATTGAATTGAAAAACTTATCGGTTCACGGTTCATTGTTCAATCGTTGGTCGGATTATAATTGAATTGCAATTGAACCGTAACGTTATAATTACGAAATATATATATATTTATTTATATTATATATTACTTAAAAATTAATAAAATACCAAAATATAAAACATAAAGAGTTTAAATGATATTGTCTAACATCACGATCCAAATTTCACAATTCATATTATAAATGATCACCACAATTTAAATATATCAAGTCTAAAGTTTAAAGTTGAGAATGTGTGAGTTAATTCTAAAGTTTGAACTCTAAATCAAGATTTTTTTTTACTTTTAAATAGCTTGTGAAGTGCACCTTATTATTCAAACTTTGACTTAGATAAAAAAAATTAATTTCATTAAAAATTAAATGAAAAAACCACTGTGGTTCAACTGAATCGTGAGCAGTTCACCGAATCACCAATCTGACAGGCTGATCTGACTAGTTTTAACAAAATATGGCTTTTTTTCAGTTTTCTAATCTTTTGAGAAAATCAAACCGATTCGCCGGTCGATCGAACGGTCTGACTGGCCGGTCGTGTCTGATTTTTTAAACCATGCTCCAACCAAGACATTCCTAAATTAGAATTGCATTTTTCTTAAAATTAATTTGTTTCTCCAATTTTTTTTTCTGCTTTTAAGTTATAATAGTCGTGATTCAAACTATAAAAAAAAAAATGATAAATCTAAAGTGTCACGCATGCACATATACATACATGTATATAGAGAAATAACGAATAACTCAACGATTAATTTTTATACGTGTAAATACAGATGACGTAAATTAAAATCATGATCATCATTTATATATATATATATATTAAATAATGAATATGACAAGCAGAGCCAGGCGGACTTCCTAAATTCGATTTTCCGCGTTTAAAGTTCCATTTTCTTTTTTAAAGTTCAATTGTTTTGTTTATTCCTATTTAATTTATGTGCAGACTTAGGTCAACTGCTTCCCAATTCTCAACCAGGCAAAAAGGAAACAGCCAAAGAAGAGAAGTTATTAATTGCGTGAAGACATCGATATCCGTTACATTTGCAATTAATTAGCAAAAACTTTGCCTGTAAATAATCTGTGCATGGTCTATGTGGATTAATTAGGGTTGGCCATCCACTCCGCAAGCCACAAATAAAAAGACGTTTTAGTAATTCTTTTTAAACTAAATCTTCACTAAACTAATAATTCAATTCAAGACTTCCACCAAATTATCATTAAGGTTTTGCCCAAATAATTTAGTTTAAATTTCAAAAATTTTAAAGTTATATATTCGAATTCCTCAAAATGTGTCTTTATTGATTTGAGTAAGTTGATCATCGTTAGTGTCCCACATCGGTGAAATAAATAAGTTATGATCTCTATACATGATTTTGGGTAATTCTCACCTCTCGAGCTAACTTTTGGGATTGAGTTAGACCTAGGCCTAAAGTCCATTATTTAACAATCATTATTCAATTTCAAAATGCACATAACGAATGAATTCAAAGGCAGTTCTCACACTCAATGAATTACGAACTTAAGGTGTTCGAGTTAAAGTAAACGACAAGGTGATATTTATTTTGAAGATTGATGAGGCAATGAGTGTGCAAAAAGTTAGAAACCCATAATGGTCGTTTGAGTAGGCCCAGCCACTACTTGCACTCTAGAGTTCTAAATCCAATTTGAAAAATGCAGATTCCTAGTACAAACTACAGCCTAATTTGTCCCCCCACCCCTGCTGTCTTAAAGTCCAGCCTTTTATCATTACACAGCTATTTTTACCTTTAAGTTCATCAATCTCGAGCGATGTAGCGACTCTTAGATGGAATCCAAGTTCATAGTATTTGCTAAAAGTTCCATGCCTTGCCTACCGTTAATTGTGTCTCATTTGGAGTATACTGTGTAATCAAAAGCTACAATTCTTGAATTATAACGTCTTCACTCAAACAAGCATCCAGTGTATATTTCAGTGAAAATAGCTACATTGTGCATGGGTAGAGAAGAATTTCCAAAGCCATTTCCAATTTCTAAACTTTTCTAAAAATTGAAAAGTTAGTTATAAATTTAAAATAGAAATGAAAATGTATTGAGATGATTTGTTGGAAAATAATGATTAAAATTGAAAATATGATAGATTTATAATTTTTGTATTGAAGAAGATTTATTTTTTAAAAATAGAAGCGTATTTTATTAATTTTGAAATAATAATTGATACTTTATGTCAAATCAAATTTGAATTTAATTAATGTGATAATAAAATAATATGATAAGCTTAGAAAGATTTTGAAAATGAAAATAGAAATAGTTTGAGTGAAAATAAGGAGAAAGTAATAATTTTTAATTTTTATTTCCAAATGAAAATGAAATGGGGTCGTGAAAATAAAATCAAACAGGTTGATAATGTCTCATAATGCCACTTCAGCATGTATTCTCCCCTTACAGTCTAAGTCGCATTTTATCCATCATTGTCATGATCTTTTATGATCTGTACACGTTATTGATTACCCTCCCTTCAGAGCGAGAAGGCAACGTTGCAAGTGCGATAACAGAGAATTGTTCATATAAATTTGTAGCATGTGCATGCGCCTAGTCTGAGTGGCAAAACAATGACTCAATGAGAGGCCCCAAAATTTCCTCAGCTACCAAAGATAAGAGAACAAAATCCTCATTTGGGAAGATTATGATTGACATTAGTTAAAAAAATATAATAATAATCAAATTAGGGCCCGGACACCAAGTTGCTGCATTTCTCTGAGCTTCCATATGGAGTAAGGAGCGCCTTCTCCAAGTTCCTCTGGATCCAACTGCTGCATGGCCCAGGCATAATACACCGTATGGATGGTATCCTGATCGGCAACAAAATTTGAGTGATCTATCAGCAGACTATATCATCGAGTGAAAGTTCTAAACTATAAATTCTCCTAGATGCATGCATTCTCAACTCTTAGCCTCACCCTGGTGTACTGCTAGATACTTGAGGGTGTGTGTGGTGGGGGGGGGTAGGGGGTGGTGGTGGTGGTGGTGTTGGTGGGATGGGACTGGGAGGAGGGACCCAGGAACACCAAAGGATCAATTTCAAGATTCAGCAACTAAATCTGAAGGTCATCAAAATGAATACACAAGCAGACAACCCAAAATTTTGTTCTCTACTTTTATCTATTTAATTTGTGGAGCAGCACTGAAAACACAACCGAAATATGAAAAAGCACAGTATTTACCTGGCCACCTTCTGTTATTGAGCCAAGTCTATCACGTACACAGTAAACTTGCTGTGTCTGGAACTGCAAGAATTTTTAAGCAAAAGGATAATCAGCAACAATAGTGAGCATTTTTCCTTTTATTTATTTATTTTTTTTTGCATGCAGTGGTAATTGACAAATGGATTCTGCAATGGGCAGACCAGAAAGATATTTATGGGCAGACTGGCACAAATCTCCATCAATATGTCTAGAAAATAAAACATTGAAAAGGGAAGCAGTGCAAACAGACTTTTGTTTGAAGGGTTTTAGAGCATAAATGCTAAAAGCTAAACCCTAAAACATAAATGATAAAATCCAATGATCAGGAAATGGATATCCATGTTTTACTTTCATCTTTTTAGGGGGGGGACTGGGGGAGAAAAGTGTGTTCCAGGAGGGGTCTGCCCCTGATTTTGCACATGAAAGGGATAGAAAGAAAGGAGAAAAGTAGGTTCTTACTGCCACAATGATTATGGGAGTTTCGCCCATCATTTTGGTCTCTCGAACTTCAACTTCTGATATATGTAAAATCTGCATGCAGGACATAAATTACTTTTACTGCAATGGAAGTGAAATTAGTAAACAGCCCTATAATCAAACAAAACTGACAGTTACTTCCAACCACAGAACTAAATTAGCAAAGAAGCCACCAACAAAAGTATCAGTCAGGCAACTGAATGAAACCCTTGCTGATGTTGAGAATCAGTTATGCAAGCAATTCAAGCCATCTCTGTGCTATCTGTAGATGGGAAGCACTCGGCTCCTCAGCAGGGGAGCTAATCAGCTACATGCTGATTCACAAAAACCTTTCCCTCAATTCCATACAGTATATGTCATATCACAACAGCACAACCATTCGGGAATGATCTCCACTCTTGGTAACCAAAGAAACAGAAAATTTCCATTTCATTATCCAGTTCCAATTAAATTATGCTCCATGCCTCTACCTTGCCACCCTTTCACCATCATAAGGCATCAAAATTAAGATGGTTTTTCTTTTTGATTTTCTTGAAATTAGACAGTATTCATGGGTATGCACAATAATAGTGAAGGTTGCTGTGAGGGGCCAACATTATCAATAGGACCAAGCTCCAGATATACTTTGGAAAGTATATAGAAAGTTAAAAAGACTCCAGAAACAGAATGACAGATGTATGATAGGAATCCAGAAACATATCAAAAATTGGGGAAACATACACACACAAAATAGAAGACTGCATAAGAATGCAAACCAAATAGAATCCAAGCGGTCTCATCATTCCACTGAATTCCACTAATCAAAATATATTTGGCCGGTATGGTTCCTTCAACATATGAACATTATAGACTATTATACTTTTTACACTTCAGATAACATCTGTAAAGAAAATTTTGAAGGAAGATTTTAACAAAACTGTGCAAGGAGAAAAATCACAAGGTGCAATTTTTGCTCCGTTCAGAAGTCACAAATATGGAAGAATCTAATCTCTTAGGATGAAATGTAACCAGAATGGTACATCTATGTATTCTCACCTTGTTATCAAAGAAGATCCCCTGGCTTTCAAAAGCTTTATGCTCTGCTTTACACCGCTCAATTACATGAGAAGTACAGTACTTCGCTAAAACATCAGTATCCCCCTGACCACAGCAGGTCAAATAAAATTATAATGTTATAGAAGATAATATCTAATGTCAAGATGTTGCTCGTACAGACGCAACGAAAGATCATATGCCACCATAGACTTTCTAACACATTTAAGTTTCTATTTTACTTCGTAATAGTCTCTAAGAGAGCATGAGAGGACTGCCATAAGGACTACATTATAAATAGCTAACATCTTCTCAAAATTTTAGACCCATGGACCACCTAAGTATGCAACAAGTTCTCCCCTGTAGCATAATGAAGTTGAAGACTTACTTTGAAATAAGCATTGAGCACTGGTTTGACCACTTCTTGAACCTCAGCCACAAATTCTGGTAAAGAGAAAGTCCTAGCACAAGCCATATTTTAGATCAAATATGTAAGGTCTTCAGGAAAACATTATTATTCTAGAATTGTAAAAAGAGGACATGTAGTATTACGGATCTCTGCGACGAATCTCTTTAAATGACATGGCAGCATCTGATTCTCCAAGAACAGTTTCACTAATACTGCAAGACAGTGAAAGAGGATTATTATTTGGCAGTTGCATTGGTAGTCATCTATTACTAGCACTGAAATATAAATTAGGGGAAGAGGCCGACAGCATACTCTTGGATTTTGTGAACAACTGGATGATCACTGGTCTCCCATCTCTCCCGCATATCTTCTGCAATCTGCAGACCAACCAAAAAGTTTCTATAGCTGAAGATATAAATTTGACAAAAATTATGTTATTCAGACATAAGTCCACACTTTCAAGGATTAATATCTCTTTTCCATGATATAGGAAAATAAGGACATGGCAGGATCCTCCCAACCTAACTACCTTGTGAGCTTATGGCAGCTACAGGCAGAAATGGCTAATCGAGATAGTGTTTGGAAAGTACAAAAAAAAAAGAAAATTAAGTAGGAGGATACAGCTCATATCGCCCAATTGAAACTATTAATATTTTATCATATTCACACATCTGCAATCCAAAAGTAATTTACAAGAATGCAATATAACTGAAAAGCAGGAAAAACAAATTCACACATGAATATGCAATCACTCTGTGATGCTAGTAACCAAAATAACTAAGCCAACAGCAGTTTATATCAAGAGGACAATTTTTGCAATACACTATTGACAACATACTAATTCTGTAATACAATGTGAATAACAAACAGTGCATATAACTATTCAAGTTCACAGTGCATGCACATGAACACCAACATATGTGAACCTTCCTGGTATAAGAGGAAATATTAATCAAGGGGAAAAAAATGAGGGGCTTCTACAGACATATTTTGATGCTTCACAAATAGCCAAATGGATGCTTAGTTGCATTCCGAAATACGAAAGAGTAAACTACAATAAAGCATTTTAAGTTGCAAATTACCTCCTGGCTCTTTTCAATTACAGGCTCACTGAACCCACTAACACGTTTGAACATAGGATTTCCTCGCATCTGAGGCACAAGACAGCAATATCAGGTTAAAAGGGTGAAAAAAAGCTACAAGCAACCATTGGAGGTAGAGAACAGATGTGATGGGCATATCACCTTACTCTTGAAAGCCTCCCATTTCTTGCTCCATCGAGACTGCTTTGAAGGTAACACAACGATATCAGTCCTTGTACTTTTCTCAATCTTGGTTGAAGGAGCAGCTGAAGAATTATCATACTCAAGGCGCCTTCTCCTACTTGGATTACCTTTCAATTCATCTTTCACAATGTCATAGCCCTTCTTCACAATGTCGATGGGTTTTGCTTCCTTCAACTTCTGAAATGCAAATGAAACCTTCGGAGAGATGGAAGAAACACCAGACCTAACCTTGCCAAATAGGGTTTCAGCACCATCACTAGATTCAGATTGCTGCTGGTGCTCCTGTTTCTGTTCTTCACCAAATGCAGCCTTGCTTCCATCTTCGCCATTTCTGCTGTGACCAGCTGAAGTTCCATTGCTTCCTGTAGACTCTTGCTTTCCACTTCCAAAACTTTCTTTGACCTGAATCAAAATTCAGATAGTTCTTAGTTCTCTATTACTCAATTTTTGCTGCACAACAATGGTAGAGCACATTTCTTTTAGCTCTGGGAAAATAGATTCACAAACCTCCTCTTTGGCAACCGAAATCTTTTCTCCCACATCAGCATAAACCTTCAAGAAAACAAAATAACCCAATTAGTAAAATATGCAAACACAATCTCCAACACTCAGCCTTTTAATACTATGTCATTTTTCAAGCTTATATCACATACAATCACATAAGTTGCACAGAACATAAATGGCCAGAAAACAATATAAAACATATCCAAGCAAGTACCAGGACTCTGCCAAGGTATATAAAAGTATCTAGATTTCTTAGTGCTTCTCTTCATTAGCAAGGAGTTGGGATTTGGGAGAAACGAAAGGCTAAAACCACTAGAGAAGCATTTATACCTTTTTGGCCTTTGCTTCGGCCTCCGTCCAAACACCATCTACATGCTTGTACAGCTGCTCAGTAGTCTGCTTCGTTCTGCATTTCGCCATTTCACCATCTCAGAGCTCCCATTGGAAGTGTCTGCCAGCTTTGACATACAACAGTATGTCTCAGCCTCTAATAGTTAAACAAGTGCCCCACAACAACAAAAGAATGAAATATCGAGGAAATTTGGAAATATTACCTAGTTTTCACATCCTCTTTCATGCCTTTCAATTCCTCTGCTTTCTCCTTAATATCCTTAATGGATTGTTGAAATTCCTGGTTCCTGGAACCAAATGAAACAGGGTACCATCTTGAGTTCTTAGTAGAAATCAAAGTCATGTCAAAGAGCTGAAAACATTGAAACCCTATCTAGGAGAAAAAGTTTAACTTGAGAAACTCAAAAGGAAATACATACAACTTCAACATGAAAAAAACAAGATACATAATTTCAACTTTCCGCTGCAGTTCCCAACTTACAGGTTTGCCTAATTGATCCAGTTTTCAGAACATCAAAACTTCCCTCAAAAGAGTGAAAGACCATACCAATATCCAAAAGAATAAACAAGAATGCCCTCCAAGTTCAGGAAAAGAGTTCCAATGCAATTGACTGTAAAAGAGCTATTCCTGAGTTTACCAGAGCGAATATCATGTCAACCAATATCTAACCTATCCCAGTACTAAACAAGAATCCCGGATAGAAAAGGACTAAACTATCTAGAACTCAAACGACAAGCAAAAAGAACGTCCTCTGCATCAAGGCGGAAAAACTTCAAATAATTGATTGTGAAGAATGCTCTTCACAAGTCAACCGCGACAAATTTAGGTATAGACAACCAACATAAAGGCAATTACATTCACAGAAAGAATCACAAACTAATTCAAGCATCAAGCGAAAGCAAACGAAAATAAAAATCCAAACTTGGAAGCACAAAAGAATACCTGTCGACTTCACCTTTAATCTTCTTGGAGAACTCATTGAACACACTGAGTTCACGTCTAAACAAATGTCCATTCGGCGGTACCAATTGCAGCCTCGGCCATCTACTCGAAACCTACAAAGAAACAATCACCACACGAAATTAATCAGAAAAAACAAAAAAGCAAAGAAAAGAGAAGAAGAGCGATGCAGATACACACCTGCTGAGATGCTAATAATTGCCGACGAGGAAGAAAAAGGTGTTTGGAGAGGAACAAATCTCTAGCGACTTTTCTGCTCGCCATGGCAATGTTAAGAGATTATGATATTCCTCGAATTTAATAGTATATATGTAAGAAAAAAGAATGAAGAAATTGGGTTAGGGTTCTATGATATTTTGCTTTGTTACATAACCTTCTTGTTGAAATGGAGGAAACTTGGGAAAGGGACTCTCTTTTCTTATTCTCTTGCCCTAGTTGAATTATCAGATTTTCTTGTAGGGCCTGTTTGGGTTGCAGGATAAAGTCCTTCAATATTCTTTCTTTTTTTCTTTTTTATCAGCTTTTGATAAAAAAAAAAATAGAGAGTATTTAATTGATAATCATTCTGAAATCCAATCTGATCTTATTTTATTCAAGTAGTAGTATTTTTTAATTAAATACATACGATTCTGTAAAATAGAAAATCATCACGATTTATATAAAAATTAAATAATAATTTTTTTTAATCACTCAATTATATTCATCACATTGGCTCTTAATTAGGGGTGTTCATAGTTTGATAAACCAACAGAACCAAACCAAATCGAAATCGAAATTTTGGTTTGAATCGAATTTCAGTTAGGTATTCGATTATTTTTTTTTAAAAAAAACTCAATATTCGGTTCAGTTTCGATTTTTTGTACTGATTTACCCAATCAAACCGAATTACTGAATTATTAATTAATATATTAATATTAATTAATTGTTAATTAATATTAATATATTAAAAATTAAAAAATTCGATAGTTTGGTTTTTAATCAAATCAAATCGGGAAAGAAAAAAAAAATCAGTTTTAACTTAATCGAACCAAATAGTTCGACTCGGTATTTGGTACAATATTTTGGTATACCGAAAGTTCGGTTCAATTTGTACCGGATGAACACCTAGCTCATCTGCTAGAGAGAGAGGATACTTTTATTCAGAGTAAGGAGCGGCGATGGATACCTTATCTACTAATAATATATGAATTCGCGAAAAAAGAAAATTAACTTCTAAATCAACGCTAGGTATGCTATTTTAGAATATAGACTTTTAAAGTAAAACTACCGAATAGAACTGTCTTAGTCCACAATCAAACCAAAATACATTCAAAAAATAAAATCAAATGGTTATGACATGTCCTACACCGTTAAAGATATCTCAACATAAGACTGCGTTTGGATTTAAATTAAACTGCGCAGCTCATCCATCATCTTGCCTCAAATTCAACTGCAGCTTAAAGAATCAACCTTTAGGCCAGCCCGCAACAACCATATACAAAAAATTGTCCAAGAGAAAGGTTAGCTTCAGCAGAACCAATATCTGAGAACTTTCTTGTTAACAGAATCTCTATCTGTTTTGCTTCTGTCTCCCTGGAATTCCATTATCATCATAATGTTCTGTTTCTGATAAATCTTGTTTGTCTTCTGGAAACACTTCATCATCAGTTTCTTCAGCATTATATGAGTACAGGGTCCCTGCTTCAGAGCTTTTTTGGCATATGCAAGAGAATGGATTTTCGTGAAACGCACCCCTCCCAGGCTGTACCTCATTAGGCTCTCCCATGAAACCAATTTGGAATGTTCTCACATGTGAGGAAAATTCTTCCCATTTCATGTTATCTTTGTTGAGGAACAACCGATGTAGTTTCTTGGCATTTGGACGGATTGTTGGTTTGTGACCGAAGTATCTCCTACAATGAATAGAACAAGTGAGTGACCTTATCACAAAGAGTTAGACTTCTTGAACAGCATATAATCCTATTGAAAAAGTGAAATACCTTCTTCCCGCGAGTATTTTGGCCATGTTTCCATTGTTATTGGCGACAAAAACATCACTTTCATCACAAACAATGAAGTCCAATGCAGCCATGCGGGAGGAATAGGATGAAAATTCTGCTAGCTCTTCCTTGCTGGCAATGCTCTCTTTAGTATGGATATTTGGGAAAAGAGCTCTGAGGGGTGCAAGTGCTTCTTCACCTCCATATATTTCGCCCGACGCAACATATATATGCACATCATTCCCAAAACCCAATGCTCTCAACATTAGACCAACTTCCTCAGGACTCAGTGGGCATTTCCCGTTCCTTCTTTCCCTGTCAGGATCCTTTCTCTGCAAACATACCAATGTAGTCATATGTTGTTAAATATTAGATTTTTGTTCACCACCTTTAGTTCTCCAAATCAGGATTGAAACTTCACAGGAGCTTAGACAGACTCACGCGCAAAGTTTTCCATCTCTTTCGCAGTGCACCTAGTTCTTTCTTTTCTTTGTCTCCTCCACCATAATAGCATCCAGAGAAAGCTAGCATATCGGCTTCATATCTGTCATTTTGATAACTAATCCTCAGCAAGATAAGAATCCATTACTGAGAATTTCAGGAGGCAATCGAGATTGATTAATAGTCTCTATACCTTAAATGCAATGCAACAAAATGTTTGCTTTTCATTCTCATCCTCTCAACTAATTTCCTACCCATCTCAAGAATGGGATCAGTAAACCTCAAAGCGTGGTAGTTAACTCTACATCTAAGTTTCTGTAAATCCACATCAAGCCAATTGGACAGCCTGTAGTCATACTTCGTAAGCTGAACAGCCTGCACCTGAGGACAAACCAATGTAATTTCCAGCTTAAGTTTTCAAGTGTCATGATATACAATTCAAATTCTTTAATGCATACACAGGATTTCCAGCATAAAAGCATCTGAAAACCAAATGTAGCCGGAGATACAAATATTTGCTGGTTAGGAAAGACATTACAATGTGTACCAGTAGTGAAACACATACATGCTTTTTATCAAGAATAGGCAAGATACGAGTCTGGTAGCATTTCGGATCGCATTTCCTTGGAACACGAGTAGTTATGACTTTCCCTGTCTTTTCAGGAAGCTGTTTTATGATTTTGACATCTTTTGACAGATGCATTATAAACCAGTCAACATCGAAGATCTCCGAGAAGTTGCTGCAAAACTTTCTGGCCGTCAGTTAATGGCATTTAGGAATTAATGTGACTTGATTTTCAGGAATCAAAACAAGTGTGTTGTGATTAGCAAACCTGGCATCATTCCAAAAAGATTCGTGGTCCAGCTTAGGCACCACCAGCGTAGCATTCAAGATATAGGCAGCAACAACAGCATCTGTTATCTGTGACCATAAGAGATGTGATTTGGTGAACTTATTATTAACATCTCCAATCTGTTTCCTGTTTGGCACAACAATAGTTTCCAGATGTTTGGCTGATAGAGAACAGAGATGATGAATATATATACCCCTGTTCTTTGTTGATTTAAGCCTCCGCTGGTTGCAATCAACAAGTACCTATTGGTTTCTTTTGCATTCTTTGCCGCAGCTGCAACATGCAATTCATCACATGCATCAGAACAAGCCTGCAACAAGTAATGCATAGTCTTGATATACACATAGAGACTAATTATGACAAGGAATTAGAGTATACTTATATAGTTGTCGCTGGCATTACTGCATCCATAAAACAAATTGGATTGGTTTGTAGTCCACAATTCCCGGCCTAAGCTTCCTCCTCCCATCTACAAGTTCATCAAAAAAACTTCAGAATTGGGGAAATTTCATTTCAAAAGTGTGAAGGATTATCAAACGGATTATATATATTCAGAATTCAGGCAGTACACACCTGAACGTGAAACACCTTTTCTTTCTCGACCTTCATCCCAGCTCGGACTCCATTACTAAGCATGAGGTGGTGGGGATGGTGGCAGCCGGTGATGGGAGGGGAGAGAAATGACAAACCTGCAATAAGAAGGAAAGAACAACAGACGGCGGAGAGCAGCGGGAGGAAGTGATGGTGGCGACCGAAGATTAGACCTTCTAAAATGTGGAGTACTCCGATCATCAATTCATCCCCGTGCTTTTTCTTCTTCATCATGAAGTAAAGTTCTAGAGAGAGAAACTAAGGGCCGGGCTACAACATCAACACGCCCACACATCTCTGATTCTTGATGCGTACAGTGTGTTTAGCAATGGAATACAGCAACAGCACAACAACTTCAAACTTCCAACTAACCAAGAATTTCAGTTTTACTTAATGGTTGTTAGTACAGCATATATAGTTTTCTTAAGTTAGAAGGCAATTAATGTATATATACGCTGCAAGCCACCAGCAATTACATGGATTAGTTTGGTTGAACAAATTTGTTAAATCACATATAATATTAAGAGGGCTTGAGCTACTTGCAGAAAATTATTTATGGTTTTGTGACAGTCAAACATATATACTACTAACTCTCTCTCCTTGTCCAACTATGAGGAAAGACATGGAGGCCACTAAGAGAATAAACTAAGTATTTTGCTTTATCCAGTGTCTCTGTATGGATCGTGCTTCGAACTCTCACAAATTAAAATGCATTAGTTGACATATATAGTGTGTCTGCAACTGCATGCCTCTTGTATGAACTTAGATCTTGAATGTCTTTAAAGCTGATTCAAAGGCAATCCAATAATCAATTCCCTAGATTAGGATAAACTAAAATAAAAAAATATGCTAATTGGGTCAACTCTATAAAAAATTTAAATCAATAGAATTGTTAAAAGTACTTTAGCCTAATTAAGATGATTCAAATAAATTGTGGCCATTTGATCCACTTACATAAGTTCGAAATGTATATATAATGTGAGATTGAGAATTTGAACCTACCAATCCTTGCCGTGTGTGTATATTAATAAAAAAAATTTAAGATGATTCAAATAATCCACTATATTGTATCTAGCTAGTTATGGTAATGCGGTCATTTGTCGATTTAATAAAGTGTCTTTTAATGATAAATTACTCTAATTTTTAAGGGAATGTTTGATTATGTTTTTTGTTTGTTTTTATTATGTGTTTTGGGATAATGAATTATTAAAAAATATGAAAGTTATTTTTTGATATGTTGGTTTATGTTTTGGGAGAGAGATTTTTTACTGTAGCAGTTAAATCAATGTTTTTTTAGTTTTTTATTGAGTTTTTGGGGTAAAAATAAAATTGAATTGTTTTTTTAATATTAGAATAATAATAAAATATAATGTGTATATATAATATATATGTGCATATTAAAAAGTATATATTTTGAAAAAAAAAATGGAGATATGTTTGATTATATTTCCCCAAAACAATATTGTTTTAGGAAAACATAACCGAACAAGGGTGCGTCTATGATGAGGTTTAATTGTACTTACTTACATGAGGTACCTCTTATATAAATGACACATGTATTTTACAAAAAGTTATCTCTAATTTCACAACAGGTTATTGCTTTATAATATGGATAATTCCAGCAACCTTTCCTAAGATTTGATGATCCCTTTAAATTTTGAAAATTATATATACCTTCTTTTTCGTTAATAAACATAAAAAAAAAAAAAACCAATTAAAAGTGTTAAATGAACAAATCACTCTAAATAATTTTTAAAAAAAACATCAAAAAATAAAAAATTTGAAAGATAAAAAAACCCATCTATATATCAATTTTAAAAAAATTAAATATTTATATATAATACAGATTTATTTACACATTATACATATATAATCATACGTATATATATAAAATATAAAACATATATATGATATATATTACTACATATATGTACACCTTCATATACTTTGAGAGGTGAGAGTAAGGGAGAGATAGTGGTGCGGCTGCCATGGCCGCCGACCACAGCGGCAGCTGGTCAAATCTGGTCAAACCAAATCTGGCAAGTGCACAAAATAAAGAGGAGACCATGGCTGCCATGGTCTTTGCTGTGGCCACCAGCAAAAGTACGCACATGCCTGCCATGGCCATGGTCGACTGCCATGGGTAGGGTTGGAGAGAGTGGTGGGATGGGGTGAGTTGGGGAAGATGAGTGAGAAAATTAAAAAAAAAAAAAAAAGATTGAATAATTTTAAAATTATTTTGAAATTATAAGTTATTTAATATTTGCATCAATGTAAATTTATTATGAGTAATCTAAAATTATTAAAATGATACTAATTTAATAAATAATAAAATTGTTTTGTCTTCAAGAATTATATTAAAAATTGAGTATTTATCTAAAATTGCTAGAGATATATTGTTAATGTTTTAACAAATTATTTAATATTTTTGAAATTTTATTAATATCTAATATGTGTAAATTTATAATAATCAATTAAAAATTATTAAAAGTATACCAATTTGAAAAAAATAATAAATTTGTATTTTTTTTAAAAATTACTAAATAATTTTAAATTATAACAAAAAGAATGGCTATGATTTTGCATTTTAAATCTAATGGCTCATATTAAAAGTACATGTACAATCCTCACATGAGGTATGTACAATGAGATTTGCACGGTAGAATACTTCAGTTTAGTAACCAAAAACTTTGTTACAATATATTTTATTTGTAACAAATATTTTGTTGTTACAAAAGGTACCAAATTTTATTACAAAAATATCTTTTTATATGACGAAAAATGTTATATGTAATAAAATAACATTTTTCGTAATGAATTATTATTTAGTTACGAACATAAAAAATTTAAGGTAACAAATTCGAGTTAAAGGTAACAAGACTTTTACTTTATTACTCAAGAAATGTTATTGTAATAAAAAAATCAATTTCATCACAATAAATCTAACATTTGTAACAAATTTTACTTTTGTTATCAAAAATTTTATTATGCGAAATGCAATTTGTTGTAGTGAAGCATGTTGGTCTTAGTTAGCATGGCAGCATTATCAACAATTTCAGCATAAGAGATGCTAACCTCTCTTTGTTTTTCAACCATCAAGACCATCGAGTAAGCTTTGTTAACACTTGGAAATGGTTCCATTATTAATTCCTGGCTCCTCACGTGATCATAGGTATCGTTGAGCCCCATTAGGAATTGCATCAAACAGCTGGAAGAGCTCACCTCTGCCATGCTTTTCGCTGCTCCACATCTACATTCAGGAATTGGTATCAACATGCTTAACTCATCCCACAGCTTCTTTAACTTTGTATATGTTGGTCGTAGGATTCAAAACAACATGTAGTAATCCAAAGCAATAAATAAATATTGCAAAATAGATTATCAGGAATGAAACAGATAATCACAGTAGAGTAATACGTGCATTTTTATTAATATGAAATTCAAATAAAGCATGTGTTATCAGAATTCAAACATATAGCATGCGTAATCAAATTTAAACATTTAACATGCGTGATCAGAATTTAAACATACAGCATGCGTTATCAGAATTTTAACATAAAATATACGTGATCAGAATAAGCGTCAATTCAAGGCAAATCAGAATTTAATACAATTAAACAGATACGAGTCCAAGAAAAGCCAAAATTCATATATTAATCGAGGCAACAATACAATAAAACATGCTGTCAGATTTATCTAATATAAATACTGAATTTTAAAGTAAACTTATCTTAAGAATTCTGTATCGTAACAGAATTAATAGGGCGACCAAATCACAGAGAAATTCTGTTTGCCTTGAAGAAACGAGCGGCCCGACTCACCAGTGCAGCGGGAACAGCGCAGCTCCTCCCAGGATGAGATGGTCCAGAACGATCAGGTGCACTCCGTCTCGTTCACCTCGAACAGTACTCAGTTACCCGGATCAGAATGTGACAGCCGTATATCAAGATTTAGGAAAGAGAATGATTGTGGGGAGAATATCAGAATATGAGAAGGGAAGGAAGGAATTTATGAGAGCGGGATCAAGAACTGCAGCAGTGTGCGTAAACGTGAACAGTGTAGATGGCAAATGTTGTGTGTATTGAAGACTGCCAGAGGCACTCTATTTATAGGTGGGATTAGGGTTAGAGTTTGCCAGTTAATGGCCTCTAACGCGTCACCCCAGCGAATAGCATTCCGCCACATCAACCACACACGTCCACCAGCAGCCAATGACGTTCTGAACACGTCACACACGTTCACAGCCTCACGCCACGTGTCCCACGTCTCCACCAGCATCTCGGTCAAATCCCACATATCAGGGTAATCTCCAACGGGTCTTGACCAAGTCAGCCCTTATCCGATTATCCCTATCCGGTTAAGTATTTTCAATTTTAAAAATTCAAAATTTAAATAATTGTCAATTGAATTTCGTCCAAAAAGATAAGACTGAGACTGAGACATTCGCCCTAACGCCCGCGACCCGGATCCGGAGCCGGGCCGGGCGGCGGCGGCGGCGCGCGTGTGGTCCACTTTTATGAACCCCTTAAAGAACACTTTATCAAGCATTCTTACTTGAGTTCAATATAAACTACACCACACTTGTTTACAAAACCAATGTGGGACAAGTGAAGGGTTAAAGACCCTTCAACTCCTCCACTTGGTTTTATAGGTCACAAGAGGGTCTCTTTTCTCATAAGCTTACAATGTGGGACAACTCAATTTATGATACTTAACCTTTTTCCCTTCCTCTATTTCACCAAAATCAATACTTTAATTATCTATTGGATTCCAACCATAATTGGCATCCATCCAATTAATAATTAACCATGTAAATGCGCAATGTGCCAATTACAACAATCCCCCACAAATCCATAGATAATGGCTATCAGATTCAACATAGCTCGCTTTCAGAAATGGTACCTTCCGGTTTGAACCACTCCCTAAGTTATCCGACTTTTGCAATCACCGAGACAAATGGATCTAAGCCTTGAATTTATACCCGTGATGTGATTGCGTCCATCAGTAACAACGAACTAAAGGCTATGTACTGATCTTTAGGGTTGACACATTAAGGCCATGTGTCCCGATCCTGATTCATGAATGTTTGTCAAGGAACAGCCCAATTCCTTTAGTCCCGGCCAAAGGACTACATTCACTTAGTTGGGCGTCTCCAGGGATGCACTGCTTGCATCTCGTCCAAAATTGACTTGACCCCATTCAGAGTTAAACTCTTACTCTAACAGCAGTAGTCAGCACCTATCAGGCAATCAGGGGAGAGACACCAGATACAAAGTATCAATCTAATTTAGGTGCAACTTGATATGCTCAGCAGCTTGTTTATACCACATTGAACCTACCTTGTGGGATCTCCACTTAGTAGGTTGGGTTGCCGCTGTAGGTATATCACTGATGGGTTTCCAGTCCCATCCCCAACCTGAATTTATGAACTGAGGACAAATCAAGTCCTTTAGTTAAAGGGTCTGCAATATTGTCATTGGATCCAACAAAGTCAATTGCAATAACCCTATCAGACACTAACTCCCTTATAGACTTTAGTCTAACTTGGATGTGTCTCTTAGTCTTTTGATTGAACTTTGAACTACTTATCTTTGCAATTGTGGTTTGATTGTCACAATGTACAGCAATTCCCGGAAGAGGTTTGGTTACCATTGGCAGTTGTACTATCAGCCCATATAACAATTCTGCCTCTGTCCCAGTTGTGTCCAAAGCACACAACTCAGCCTCAAAGGTGGACCGAGTTATCAAAGTCTGTTTGGAAGACTTCCAGGAGACAGCGCCTCCACCCAAGGTAAATACATACCTTGTACACCCATTACTTCCGGAGTTTTTGGCAATCCAGCTAGCGTCACTAAACCCTTCCAGCACTGCAGGAAATCTCTTGTAGTGCAAGGCTAGTGATGCTGAGCCCTTTAGATATCTAAGTACCCTATCCAAAGCCTCCCAATGAGTTCGATTAGGGCAGCTTGTATATCTAGCAAGCTTAGAGACCGCAAATGAGATATCTGATCTTGAGCCATTTGCAAGATACTGCAAGCTACCAATTATTTGAGAATACCTCAACTGAGACACTGGTACACCAGTTTCATTCTTAAAGAGAGCCACTGAAGGATCATATGGTATTTTTGCGATTCTACTTTGTTTATAGCCAAATTTCTCAATTATCTTCTCAACATAGTGAGACTGAGAGACTGCTATACCTTCAGTTGAACGAGTCAACTTAAGTCCAAGAATCATTTCCGCAACACCCATATCTTTCATTTCAAACTTGTTCTTTAAGAAACTTTTAGTCTCATTGATAATCTCAATGTTGGATCCAAATAGCAGAATGTCATCTACATACAGGCATAACACAATACAGTTATCACCTTTAACTTTGCAGTAGACGCACTTGTCATTATCGTTAACTATGAAACCAAATGACAATATTGTTTTGTCAAACTTTTCATGCCATTGTTTAGGAGCTTGTTTCAAACCATAAAGTGATTTAACAAGCTTGCAAACTTTCCGCTCATTTCCAGAAGCTACAAATCCCTCAGGCTGATCCATATAAATTTCTTCCTCAAGATCACCATACAGAAAGGCTGTTTTCACATCCATCTGGTGAATGGGGAAATCATATATGGAAGCCAGTGCTATTAGCACTCGGATAGTAGTCAAACGAGCTACTGGGGAATAGGTGTCGAAGTAATCTATTCCCTCCTTTTGCCTAAACCCTTTAGCAACTAGCCTGGCCTTAAACTTATCAACAGTTCCGTCAGACTTAAGTTTCTTTTTGAAGATCCATTTGCTTCCTATAGTAGTACACCCCGGAGGGAGATAGACTAATTCCCATGTCCCATTCGAGACAATAGAATCCATCTCACTCTTAATGGCTTCCTTCCAATGCTTAGCCTCAGGGGAAGCCATAGCATCCTTGAAGGTAACAGGATCACCCTCGACATTGTAAGTAACGAAGTCACTTCCAAAGTCCTTAGTGATTCTAGCCCTTTTACTTCGTCTGGGTTCATCCAGTTCTTCATGAACAGTGTCAGTACTACTAAGAGCAGCCCCCACATTTGACATCTTTTCCACATGATCCAGAATTGATGTAGATTCAAGGGTTGAATCTAAAGAAACATTTTGTGGTATCCCAGTCTTCATGGGAAACACGTTCTCAAAGAACGTAGCATCACGAAATTCGACTATAGTGTTCGCATCTATGCCCAGAATTTCTGATTTAATAACCAAAAATCGCATAGCATAAGATGTTTCTACATAGCCTAGAAAGACCGCATCAACAGTTTTAAGACCTAGTTTCTTCCTCTTGTGTTCAGGGACTAGAACTTTTGCAAGACAGCCCCACACTCGGAAGTATTTTAGACTAGGTTTCCTGCCTTTCCAGAATTCAAATGGAGTGCTTTCTTTATGTTTCAAGGGAACTCTATTCAGAATATGGCAAGCCGTATTCAGAGCTTCCCCCCACATGTACTTGGGCAATCCAGAATTCAAAAGCAGACTGTTAATCATGTCTATAAAGGTTCTATTCTTTCGCTCAGCTATCCCATTCGAAGCGGGAGAATAAGGAGCAGTTTCTTCATGAATTATGCCAAAATTACGGCAGCATTCATGAAATGGGTTGGACCCATACTCTCCTCCCCTATCTGACCTTAACCGTTTAAGTTTTCTACCAGTTTGTGTTTCGGCTTCATTTTTAAACATAATGAACTTATCTAGTGCTTCATCTTTATGTTTCAATAGATAAACATAGCAATACCTACTGCTGTCATCTATAAAGGTGATAAAGTATCTTTTATTGTCTTTTGTTAAGACCCCATTGAACTCACAAATATCTGTGTGCACTAAGTCAAGAATTTCAGTTTGCCTTTCAACCGAGTGGTAAGGCTTTCTAACTTGCTTGGCTTCAACACAGATTTGACATTTATGACCATGTTCAATTTCATGTTTAGGAATCAAATTTAAGTTCATCATTCTTTTGACCGAACTATAATTCAAATGTCCTAAACGGTTATGCCAAACAGATGAATTCTCAATAATGTTAATAACAGGAGAATTAGAAAAATCAACTTTATTAGAACCAATAATGTTCTCAACTCTCAACTTAAACAAACCATCGGAAAGATAGCCTTTACAAATAAAAGTGCCGTAATATAAAATTACAACTTTATTTGATTTGAAAGAAATTTCATAACCCTCCCTAACTATTACAGAACCACTTATTATATTTCTTCGAACTGCTGGGACGTGATGCACCCTTTGCAGAGACAGTGTGCGCCCCGAAGGAAATTTCAGGTCCACACATCCTATCCCATACACATTGGCAGCACTTGAGTTCCCCATCATCACAGTCCTTCCTTTAACAGGCTGGTAAGACACAAACAGTGATTTATCAGCACAAACGTGCACATTAGCACCAGTGTCTATTAGCCAATCATATGGTTCATAGATAGAGAATAATTCGGGTTTGCAAGAAACATACTCGTCAATGGATGCATCAGGAACTCCAGCTTCGCTGGTGTCTCCAACAACCATGTTGACCACTGGTCCAGCAGACTGGGCTTTAGCCTTGGCTTTCTTGGAGGGACACTCCTTAGCCCAATGCCCCTTTTGTCCACAATTCCAGCAAGGCCTGTTTGCCTTTGGTTTCTTATTTATTTTGGCTTTTCCCTTATCGATGGATTTAGAGTTTGAGTTCATGTTGACTTTCTTCTATCCTATTATCACATTAGCCTTAGGATGATATTCAATAGGAACAGTATGTGATTGATTTCTGTGCTCCTCTTCAATACTTATGGCAATCATCAGATCATCTAGAGTCAGTTTCCCTTTTTGATGCTTCAGAGTCATGCCAAAACTTTCCCAAGATTTGGGGAACTTATCGACAATCGACATGACCATAAATTTTTCAGGGAGTTTCATTTCAGCATCAGCCAGGGAATGCTCTAGATTAATCAATTCATATGTCTGTTCAAATACAGACCTGCCCTCAACCATCTGATACTTCAGGAATTTGGAAACCGAATACTTTTCGAGCCCTTGCTCTTCAGTATTGTATTTCCTATCCAGTTCATCCCATAAAGATTTAGCCGTATAGGAATTAGAACAGTATACATCAAAGAGTGTATCAGACAGAGTTGACAGAATCACTCCTCGAACAATCTGATCCTTAGTTTTCCAATCAGCTATTTCTTTACTTTTGGGATCAGTTTCAGTTGGTTCTGGCATGGTCAACTGAATCAATGAAAGAAGACCTTTCATCGTCAACCAGATTTTCATGCGCTGTTGCCAACGCCTAAAATACTGGCCCGTGAATTTTTCCGGCAGTCCGGAAAGGTCAACTTTCGCTGACACAATATCACCAATAGCATGCGAAGTTGAAGCCATCACAGAAGATTAAATTCCTATAACAGAATATCTAGGCAAGATATGCAGGCAAGATTCCTAGATAGGATATCTACTCAGAAAATCAGGCAAGATTCCTAGACAGGATCTCTAAGCAGAATTTCAACAGATACTTAAACACACGAAAAAGGATCGTTTCTTCAAGATTGTTGGTCGTAGGATTCAAAACAACATGTAGTAATCCAAAGCAATAAATAAATATTGCAAAACAGATTATTAGGAATGAAACAGATAATCACAGTAGAGTAATACGTGCGTTTTTATCAATATGAAATTCAAATAAAGCATGTGTTATCAGAATTCAAACATATAGCATGCGTAATCAAATTTAAACATTTAACATGCGTGATCAGAATTTAAACATACAGCATGCGTTATCAGAATTTTAACATAAAATATACGTGATCAGAATAAGCGTCAATTCAAGGCAAATCAGAATTTAATACAATTAAACATATACGAGTCCAGGAAAAGCCAAAATTCATATATTAACCGAGGCAACAATACAATAAAACATGCTGTCAGATTTATCTAATATAAATACTGAATTTTAAAGTAAACTTATCTTAAGAATTCTGTATCGTAATAGAATTAATAGGGCGACCAAATCACAGAGAAATTCTGTTTGCCTTGAAGAAACGAGCGCCCCGACTCACCAGTGCAGCGGGTACAGCGCAGCTCCTCCCAGGATGAGATGGTCCAGAACGATCAGGTGCACTCCGTCTCGTTCACCTCGAACAGTACTCAGTTACCCGGATCAGAATGTGACAGCCGTATATCAAGATTTAGGAAAGAGAATGATTGTGGGGAGAATATCAGAATATGAGAAGGGAAAGAAGGAATTTATGAGAGCGGGATCAAGAACTGCAGCAGTGTGCGTAAACGTGAACAGTGTAGATGGCGAATGTTGTGTGTATTGAAGACTGCCAGAGGCACTCTATTTATAGGCGGGATTAGGGTTAGAGTTTGCCAGTTAATGGCCTCTAACGCGTCACCCCAGCGAATAGCATTCCGCCACATCAACCACACACGTCACACGTCCACCAGCAGCCAATGACGTTCTGACACCTGGCCCTCACACGTCACATACGTTCACAGCCTCACGCCACGTGTCCCACGTCTCCACCAGCATCTCGGTCAAATCCCACATATCAGGGTAATCTCCAACGGGTCTTGACCAAGTCAGCCCTTATCCGATTATCCCTATCCGGTTAAGTATTTTCAATTTTAAAAATTCAAAATTTAAATAATTGTCAATTGAATTTCGTCCAAAAAGATAAGACTGAGACTGAGACTGAGACATTCGCCCTAACGCCCGCGCCCCGGACCCGGACCCAGATCCGGGCCCGGCGGCGGCGGCGGCGCGCGTGTGGTCCACTTTTATGAACCCCTTAAAGAACACTTTATCAAGCATTCTTACTTGAGTTCAATATAAACTACACCACACTTGTTTACAAAACCAATGTGGGACAAGTGAAGGGTTAAAGACCCTTCAACTCCTCCACTTGGTTTTATAGGTCACAAGAGGGTCTCCTTTCTCATAAGCTTACAATGTGGGACAACTCAATTTATAATACTTAACCTTTTTCCCTTCCTCTATTTCACCAAAATCAATACTTTAATTATCTATTGGATTCCAACCATGATTGGCATCCATCCAATTAATAATTAACCATGTAAATGCGCAATGTGCCAATTACAACAGTATAGTACTGCACAACTGATAAAAGTTCCTTGAGTAATCGAACTAATATCTCGTTGCAGTTGATAGAGGAGAGGTCCATTACACTCTCCAAAACTCTCAGTTATTTCATCCCATAGTTCCTTCGATGATGTAGTGTATAGAAATGCATCCACAATTTCTTTAGAAATAGAATTAAGAATCCAAGAGGTTACTATGCAGTCGACCCTAATCCACTGCATCTTCATCAGGTGTAGGGCATTTCCCATTGATAAACCCTAGCTTGACTTTTGCACCTAGAGCAATCTTCATTGATCGGCTCCATGACAGGTAATTGGTGCCTGTCAAAGATGTAGTTACCAGCACCATACCTGGGTGATCAAAAGCTTGAAGGAACAGCGGATCTCCGTTCTCGATAGTCTTGTTCTAGCGTTGTTTAAACTGGCTTCAAAGTCTCCAATTCCTTCCTCCATGGCAGAAACTTCAGGTTGACAGTCGAAGATTTTGATCTGGTCCAAGAATGGTAGATCTTCCGGCGATCATCAGAGCCACAGGGATGTGACTCCGATACCATGTTCAAATCGGATTGGAGGACAGCCACAGAAAAATCTGAATTGATTAAAAATGAAAAGCATAATGTTCAAACAATGTCCAGCTTATTTATAGACCAAGAAGGGTTTGTTAACTAACTACTGGAACCTCTACCTGTCTAACCAACTTGCTGACTCAGCAAAACAGAAAACAAGAGAGAAATAAACATTCTAATTGAATAGCCTCTTCTGTTATGATATATCAACAGTCATTCTATGACCCTACTACTACTAGCTACTTCATCATGCTTCTTTTATTTTTTATATAAAAATTTAAATACATCCATTAAAATAATAAAAAATTATACAATTTAACATATATAGAAAAATAAATAAATATTCTATTTATTCTATATTATTAAAATTTTATGACATGCACGTAAAGGTACCAGAAGAAGGGGGTTTCTACCGTCAGGTACCCTCATACGTACTTGATGGTAGAAACCAATCAAAAGCCACAATTTAAATTTTGATACGAGATGTTGACAAGATAGATAAAGAGAATTTGACTGTTTTAGCCTAAAAAATGTGCAATGACAATATGCCACTACTCTGAAAAGAAACTCAAGTGGAAAAAATAGTTTGTGGTGCATTGAAAGAAAAAATCGCTAATAATAGTAGCGATTATTGTATAAATTGTAATATTAAAAAAAAAAAGAAGAATCACCGATTACTATGTAAGTTGTAATATTCATAAAAATAAAAAATAAAAAGAATCACTACTATTATTAGCGATTATTTTGTAAATTGTAATATAAAAAATGGTACAATTTATTGTGTAAATTGTAATATTTAAAAAAAAAAAAAGAATCACTACTATTATTAGCAGGGAAAAAAAAGAATGCCTACTATTATCAGCGATTATTGTGTAAATTGTAATATTAAAAAAAAATCGATACAATTTATTGTGTAAATTGTAATATCCATAAAAAAAATTCCTAAAAATAAATTGTTATATTAAAAAAAAAAGTGATATTAAAAAAATCCTTACTATTAGTAGCGAAAATCGCTACTATTAGTAGCGATTATTGTGTAAAATCACTACTATTATTAACGAGTAAATTGTTTAAAAAAAATACTACAATTTATTGGGTAAGTTGTAATATTTATAAGAAAAAGTAATTGCTACTATTATTAGCGACTATTGTGTAAAAAAATAAATCCATATAAAAAATTGCTGATAATAATTGTAATATTTTTAAAAAAATCGCTAGTATTATTAGTGATTATTGTGTAAGTTGTAATATATATATATATATATATAACTGACCATTAGCAATTATTGTGTAAGTTGTAATATAAAATAAAAATAAAAACGCTACTAATAGTAGCGATTACTTTATTAAAAAAAAGAGAGCATGTTATAACATTTTGTGCCTTTTAAATGACAGATTATTTAGGTCAGAATTATTGGTCCATTCGTCCCCTTTTGTACTTTCTAGATACAATTGAAAATTTTTAGTGTAGTTTAAAATTATGCCCTGAAATATCTTGAGTATTTGCTTTAAAAGAAAGAATATTTTTGAATGAAAAATCATTTTATTTATTTGATGGTCTAATACAATTATTAGCGATTACTTTATAAATAAAAATCATGTAAATATTAAAAAAAAAAAAAAGGAATCGCTACTATTATTAGCGACTATTGTGTAAATTGTAATATAAAAAAAATTCACTAATAATAAATTGGAAAATTTCTATATACAACCAATACATGGATTAATTTCGTTCAAACTAATCACCCTTTGAAGTGGTAAAATAATTGGTGTAACTATTTGTAGGCCAGTCACCAAAACAAATATATATATATATATTGTAAGCAAATAAAACTATTCGCTAACTTAGAAGTGTCAAAGAAATTGTAGGATTTTCTAGTTGTTTTTAAATTAATATGGTAGGGGTCATGATGTTGCTAAACAAAATGTATGAGTAAATTTTTGAATGGAAACACAACACATTATACATTGTCGTGGGCCAAACCTAGGCCCAGTATGAAATGGTAGTAACTAGTAATAGTTTTCCATGAGCCTTCCTCTCAAGGTAACTGTAAGGGAACCTCATTGTTAGCCCATTTTTATTGATAGTTGTTAAGAATTAAATGGCTACTCAATCTAGCTAGGGTCGTCAATGGAGCGGATTTTAATTCGAATCCAATCTGAATTCGATCCAATAATTTAGGATCTTTAACCAATAAAAGATTCGACAGATATGACTCGATTAAAAAAATTCGTAATTTGAAATAAATGAAGCGAATATGGATTTGACTCGATCCGATCCATTAATAATCCGAATTCGAATATATATAGTATTACATGTATATATAGTGTTATACATATATATACATAGGGTTCTATAGCAACACCAAAATGAATTTTTTGGACGAAAAAAATAATGAGCTCATATGCAATATATCAAATCAATTGATTTTCATATAAAATGTTAGATTTTGAGGTTATCTATATCATAATTGCATCATTTGTTTCTCTATTTTTATAACAAAAAATAATGCAGGAAAAATAATGAGTAGGAGTTGAATGTTGTGATATAGAAGAATGCAGTGCAAATCTCAATTTGATCCAAATGAGTTTCTTTTCTTATAAAACTTTAAGTTTGTATTTAATTTATTGAAAAATCAAGTATATATGTATTTATAATGTCAAATAAGTACAATTTCAGCAGCAAAACCTAAAATACAATGATATGATAAATGAATATGATTAAGTTATATTCCATTATTGTTTTTATATGATAAATAGACTTGAAAATTTATTTGTTAATATGTTGTGTGTATGTTTTTTTAAGGATGAACGAATTGAATTTAGATTCTACTAATTTTTTAGAAAAATAACAAATATATTATTTTTGGGAGTATTCGAATTCATATCTTTTTTTGGATATCCAATTTTTATATGGATCAGATATGGTTATAACAACCAAGACCCTATAGGATCTTGGGTCGGATTCGGATCCAGCATGATCCGATCCGAATCCGACCCATTGACAGCTCTAAATATAGTCATTTGAGTATTTTCGTACTTTAAATTGATTCAAGAATAGCTTGTCAAGAATTGACAAATTGTATGTATGTATATGTATATATATATATATTAAAATCATTATATTATTAAAACATAATATGGCCAAGTTGAATAGCGATTTGTACGAGAAATTTTTTTAAAAAAACTCTATAAATGTTTATTAAAATATTCATATTACTCAAACACACAATTGCTAGATTGAGTGGTCATTTGATTGTAAAAAAATACAAAATCTCTGTCTACATATTTATAAAATATTTAATTATTCAAACATGATATCGCTAATTTGAGCATGAATATTTAATTATTTTAAATGGTATAGATCTATACCATTTAAAAAATATAGATTTTATTCAAACATAAAATGGATAGATTGAGTAGCAATTTAATTGAAAAAAATAATAAAGCTCAGTGTATATATATTAAATTATTTAATTATTCAAACATTATTTTGATAGTTTGAGTAGTGATTAAAAAAAAAAAAAAAATCTCTCTCTCTCTCTCTCTCTCTCTCTCTCTCTCTATATATATATATATATATTAAAATATTTATATTGGTGAAACCAAAAATCGCTAGACTAAAAAGCGATTTAATTGGAAAAGGAATAAAAAGGTTGTGTGTATATATATGTAAATGTTATATATACTTTGCTTGTTATCACTAATTAGTCGCCACCTCAAGAAGCAACTAATTAGTGATTTTCCTTTTTTAAATTATGGTAATCACTATATATTGCTTATTGTTATATTTTATAATACTCAACATATTTTTTGATAGCGTTTTTTTTTTATTTCTTTTTGTAAATTATTGTAATCATTAGACATTTTGTATTATTATATTTTATAATAATCAATTAATTTTTTATAGCAACTTTTTCTTTATTTATTATATTAATTTACATATTTATTTTTTATTTTCTTTTTTATTTATTATATTAAGTTATATGTTAATCGTTACATTAAGCAACGATTTCATTGTTCTTTTCTTTCTTTCTTTTTTTAAATTATTGTAATCATTATAGATTATTTATTATAGTTATTATTTATTTATTTATTATATTATGCCACATATTATATTACGTGTTTATCTATTTTCTTTTTCATTTATTATATTAAGTTAAACTTTAGTCAATACCTTAAGTAACGATTAGTTGGTGTTTTTTTTTAAATTAGTGTAATAATTATACTTTATTTATTACAGTATTTTATAATAATAATTTATGATAGAATTTCTTTTTTTTATTTATTTATGACACGCTTCCTTAAGTAGCGATTTCCTTATTATTTTGAGTTACTGTAATCATTATACTTTATTTATTATCGTATTTTATAATACTCAACAAAATATTGCTAGGTAGACCTTTTCTATTTTCTTTTTAGTTTATTACCTTTTCGTATTTTATGGATTGAATTGGATTATTTTTTTTAAAAAATCAGATTGGATCGATTTTTGATTTTAATCTCAAAAATCGATCCAATCCAAATCAAACCAAAGTTTATATACTAATAATTTAAATATATATATATATATATATCTTAGTTGTAAAATATACAAATAAATTAAAATAAACTAAACCTAGGATTTTTTTCACTTTCAAAAATCAAATACATAGGAATAATTATTGTGGACTTACAATTTTATAGTTGTGTATTCTTACATAATTTAACTTAATTCCACAAGATTAGTGTGATATGATAGCTAAACGAAATTTACAAATTAATTGATTAAAATAGTTTAGTTATCAAGAGTAACTTCTCAAATATTTCAATTAACAATTTAAATTGAAAAATCGAATTAACCGATCCAAGCCAAGTTGATTTAAAATGGATTGAATTAAATCGGATTTACGATAAAAATTCAATCAATCCAAACCAATCCAATATACATTATATAATTTGAATCCATTGGTTTTTTGTCCCAAAATCGATCCAAACCTAACCACGAACACCCTATTAAATTTTTTTATAACAGAACACTTTCATGGCCAAAATTATTCGTCATTCTTATATTATTGATGTAATTTGGAGATTGATATACGCATTTATCAATTTAAAAGTAAAAGGACTACCAACACAAACGTATATATATTAGTAGAAGAAAAAGATATTCATCATCATATATAGCAAAATAAATATTAGTATTCTAATTTTTTTTCCTCTCTCTTTCAAACTGGTAATTTTGGTTTCTGGTCACTGGCCAAGTCATTTCTAAATTTAAATTATATTTTTATTAACAGGTGGGTTGTGGGAGGGAAATTGACGAGGCCTAAGTTATGGTACCAAAAGTGCGATTTTTAATAAAATTTGAGAATTTAATAAAAAAATTAGATTTTAAATTATATGTTATTAAATAAGTCATTTCTAAATTTAAATTATATTTTATATTCTAATAATTTTAAATTATACAGAGAACTAATAAAATTTCAATTAATTTTGAATTTTAATTTTAATTTGAATTGATTTTTGATCTTTATTTAATGATATTAATTAATTTAGTTGGTAAAATTATCATAAAAATTTTCAATAATTTTCATAAATTTAAATGTAAAATATTCCTAAATTAAATGAAACAAATATTCAATTTTTTAAACATTATACATTACAGAATTTATTGTGTAAATTTTTTTATAATATTCAAAAGTATTTAGAAAAACTAAATTAAATAATTCTTTTCCAAACATGAGAATATATGATACAGAAATTCCTGATTAATAATTTAACTATTAGTTTATACTACAATAAGATTATTTTGTACTTATATTTATAAATATTTTCTTTCAAATATTACATAATATAATTAGATTTACATAAAAGAGCAATTCAATTGAATGCACCAAGTAAATTATCTACACACCATTTCTTTGCAATCCTATACCAAATATTAAGTATACATATATACATACATCAATCATTTATCTATAAATATAGATACATATATTATAAAAATAATTTCTCTGTACAGTCCTAATAAAAAAAATAACTTAATATCTATGATAAAATTTATCTCCCATAAAAAATCCCAAACAAAGAATTTCTTTTACAAACTATTTTCACGTTTTCACAAAACAAAAACAAATACTTGGCACATTCCCCGATCTAATTTTGAAAACTTATTCTCGCAAAACAAATGCCCACAATATAACCAAACAAAGCCTTCAATTTTACATAAAATCGATCCCATCCAAACTAATGCAATGATGAGAATTGGATTTGTTTTTTTAAAACTGCTCTGATTGGATCGATTTTTAGTTTTAATCTCAAAAACTGATTCAATCCAAATCGAACTGAAATTTATATACTAATAATATATATATATATATATCTTAATTGTAAAATATACAATTTAATTTAAAATAAGCTAAACCTTGAATTTTTTTACTTTCAAGAATCAAATACATAGGAATTAATAACTATTGTGAACTTATAACTTTATAGTTGTGTGTTTTTATATAGTTTAACTTAATTCCACAAGATCAGTGTGATATGATAGCTAAACGAAATTTACAAATTAATTAATTACACTAGTTTAGTTATGAATAATAACTTGTCAAATATTTCAATCAAAAATTTAAATTGAAAAATCGAATTAACCCTTCCAAGCCAAACCGATTTAAAATGGATTGGATTCAAACGGATTTACAATAAAAGTCTAACCGATTCAAACTGATCCAATATACAATACATAATATAGATCCGTTGGCTTTTTGTCCCAACACAAGTGCATATATATATTAGTAGCAGAAAAAGATATACATCATCATATGTAGCAGAACAAACATTAGTAACATTCTTATTTCTCTCTCTCTCACTCTCTCTCTCTCAAACTGGTAATTTAGATTTCTAGTTATTACCCGAATCATTCCTAAATTTAAATTATATTTTAATTAACAGGTGGATTGGGTTGGGGGAGGGGTTGATGAATCATAAGTTATGGAACCAAAAGTGCGATTTTTATTAAAATTTGAGAATTTAATAAAAAATTAGGTTTTAAATCATATTTTATTAAACAGGTCATTTCTGAATTTAACTATTTCAAAATTATAAATTTTAAAATTTCCATGCTTGTTCCAAATTAATATTTAGATATAATTTTGAAATATATTTTAAATAAACAAATTTTTTATAAATAGAAATTATTATTTTAAATAATATTAATTTTCTATTATATTTAGAAATAGTGAAATAAAAAAACAATTTTTTAAATTATTAGTTTAAATTACATTTTTTCCATCTAGCCATGTGGGCAGGCCCCAACGACACAAATAAATTAGAAAAAAAATATCACAAAATTCCTTATGGCCGATTGCGAGGGTCCACTACCTAAACCAACAAAAACGAAATGCAAAACAGCCAGCAAAGCACAAATTGCATTTTGCAAACAAAAAAAAGGCACTCATTTCTCAAAACGATGCTGTTTCGCAGCCAACCAAAAAAAAAAAAAAAAGGTAAAAAAAACCACACTCTTCAAATGCACTGTTCACACGTGCTTCATAATAATAATAATAAATATATATAATATAATAATATTCATACAATAGTCTAATATATATAATATAATTATGAATAGTAGAAATAATAAGCACATAATAATAATAATAGTGATTCAATAGTTAGCAATTTGGATTTGGGTAGTTCACCGAACATTTTTTCAGTACTCCCACCATCAATGTAATCGCCTCCTCCTATGGCACACAAAATGACACAATTGAACTGACATAATACTAAAGCAAGGACGATCCATATTAATTCCATAGCTACCTAGGATGCCTGGTGAGGCATAGTGCTTCTAACATAGCATATTACCATAGATAATAGCGACAAAGGATTCAGTCTTTCTATGTTCCAAATTCATTTCTTTTAAATATTATTAACAAATATGCTTCTCATTTCCATTTCCAATCTCCATTTCCATAGACGCATGCTTCGTTTGGATGTGAACTAGGGCATTCTCCCAAATTTTTTGGGGAGAATGTATTTTGAGAAGGGGATTGGGGAATGTAGTGGTCGTTTGTTTGTATTTTGAAAGGTAGGTAGAGCACGCATGAGAGAAAATAGTTTGTTTGTTTGTGTTTTGAGGGAGGACAAGATGTCATATCATTAACTTTTTTTTTGGATTTGTGGGGTGAAATTAGTATTTTAAAATTATTTATATGTGTGTATATATAAATTATATGAGTGGTAGTATGTATATATGTCTGTAATGATGAGATAATTGATTGGAGCCTTGGGGAATGTATTGGGAGTGTGAATAGTAGGGATTTTTTGGGTATAAATTTTGTATTTCAAGAGTGAGATTGGAGAATATATAGTGTCGGATTGATTGTGTTCTAGACAACTATTTTCTCATTTTACACTATTTCGAAAACAAAAAACGCCATTTTCTGTACCATTTTCAATGAAAACACCATCCATTTTTATTTTCATACCTATAAAAAAACCTATAATACCTACTAATTTAAAAATAATTAAAATCCACCAACTAATTAAATATTATTTTTTTCCATCATTCCAAGACAAACAGGGCCCACATATAATTTAATACTAATTTTTCATCACATTGATCCACTAACTTATTAAATGATTATTTTTTTTCCATCTTTTCAAAAAAATGAGGCCCACGATAAATTAAACAATAATAGTTAATACTGTTACATTAAAATATTTAACACTATTATATTAAAATATTATTTTTAATCTACCTTTATTCAAAATTTTCACAATTCACAACCAATCATATTTTCATTTCCACACGCAAAACAATGATAAAATAAAACTAAAATAATGAAAACAAAAAATGAGAATGAAAACACAACCAATCCAAATCGTACTGTTTGTTTGTTTAAGTTTTGGGAGTTGAAAATTTATTGGGAGTTTGTAAACAAATAAGCCCATAGGTTCTAAAATTTGAAAAGTTAATTAGTGGAAATGACTTGAAAATGTGTTTATATTTGGATAAAATGTCGAAAATGTAATGATTATATTGATTTTAATAAATTGCAAGTGGAAAGAGATAAAAATTTATAAAAGATTATGGTTTTATTTTCTAGAACAGTAGAAAAAAGAAAAAATGGGTTTGAGAAAAAAACCAAACAGGCTATTAGTCTTTTTGTTTGTGTCCTTTAGTTTTAATGATTATTTTTAATTTATGATGTCTTCCAACATGTGTTTCCTAGCATTAAGAAATATTATATTTAGTTTGTCATTACTTGGTTTTATTTGAGTGTAGCTAAAGGTATGAATATCATTATTGTTATTTTTTTTTGGCATTAATACAATGCAAGAAGAAATGAATTAAAAATTATATGTTAAAATGTCACAAAAAGTTCATTAAATAATAGGGCTACCATGCCACAAAAATTACATGTAGTGACTTATTAAATGACCACAAAACATAGTGACGAAAATGCCAAAAAAATCTCTTAAATGAAATTATAATACACAACAAAAAATAGCGATTATTTATATCTGACAACGATTTATTTATACAAAACCATTTTGGCCTCCTAACTAATTGCCATAGCTAATAGCGATTATTTATGGAAAGGGTGAATTTTTTTTAATCCTTGGGCATCGACTATCCAACTAATCGCTATTGCTACTAGCGATTTTACTTGCTTTTCTTTTATTTAAATTTTATTATATTCACTAAATTATATTCATATTGTATTATATATACTAGTCGCCATATCAACTAGCAATTAGTTAGTTTTTGCTATTTATTTAATATTATACCAATTACAATAAATTTTTTATTGTGTTTCATAACAATATTATATTTAGTTTGCCATTACTGGTTTTATTTCTTTTATTTAAAAAATATTGTATTCATTACAATTTATTTATTTATGTTTCCTAACAAAAAAATTAATATTATTACATACGCGTGTTTCCTACTACAAATAATTGCCATTTTACTTGCTTTTTTCTTTTATTTAAATTTTATTATATTCACTAAATTATATTCATGTTATTCATATAATAGTATTTTTAAGAAGTGTCATGTAGGTGGGTGCAGCATAAAATGGCATTTTTAAGAAGTTTCATGTAGGTGGGTGCAGCATATAATGGCATTTTTAAGAAGTATCATCTAAATGGGTGCAGCTAAAGGTATGAATATCATTATTTTATTTTATTTTTGGCACTAATACAATGCAAGAAGAAATGAATTAAAAATTATATGTTAAAATATCATAAAAAGTTCATTAAATGACATGACTACCATGCCACAAAAATTACATGTAGTGACTTATTAAATGACCACAAAACACAGTGACGAAAATGCCACAAAAAATCTATTAAATAAAATTATAATACATAATAAAAAATAACAATTATTTATATCTGACAGTGATTTATTTATACAAAACCATTTTGGCCTCCTAACTAATCACCATAGCTAATAGCGATTATTTATGGAAAAGGTGAACTTTTCTTAATCCTTAGGCAGCAACTATCCAACTAATCGCTATTGCTACTAGCGATTTTACTTGTTTTTCTTTTATTTAAATTTTATTATATTCACTAAATTATATTCATATTATATTATATATATTAGTCGCCATATCAAATAGCAATTAGTTGGTTTTTGCTATTTATTTAATATTATACCAATTACAATAAATTTTTTATTGTGTTTCATAACAATATTATATTTATTTTGCCATTACTGGTTTTATTTCTTTTGTTTAAAAAATATTGTATTCATTACAATCTATTTATTTATGTTTCCTAACAAAAAAAAATTAATATTATTACATACATATGTTTCCTACTACAAATAATTGCCATTTTACTTGCTTTTTTCTTTTATTTAAATTTTGTTATATTCATTAAATTATATTCATGTTACTTATAATAACAATGTATTACATATACTAGTCGCCATATCAAATAGTGATGCTTTGCTATTTATTTAATATTATACTAATTAAAATAAATTTTTTATTGTGTTTCATAGCATTAAGTAAGAAATTAAGTAAGAAATATTATATTTAGTGGTAGGGTGAGGTGAAAGACACAAAGGAATTGCTAGACAAACTAGCGATTACTTAATTCCGTGCAAGGCTATATTGGTATTTTACTCTGCCTGACAAATTGTACACATTTAACGGTGAGGATTTCCTTAAGGTCATCTAATGGCTTTCTACCGTCAGGTAGGTACGGCACAATAATTTAATTGAGTATTATAAAATACAATAATAAAAAATGTGTAATGATTACAATAATTTACAAAAAAAGAAAAATCGCTATCAAAAAATATGTTGAGTATTATAAAATATAATAATAAGCAATATGTTTGAAAAGTCGCTTCTTGAGGTGGTGACTAATTTGGGCAGAATGTGAACAATTACATATATGTACACACAACTTTTTTATTCCTTTTCCAATTAAATCGCTAGCGATTTTTGATTTCACTAATATAAATATTTTAATATATATAGAGATTTTCTTTTTTTAAGTTTAATCACTACTCAAACTATCGAAATTACGTTTGAATAATTAAATTTAATATATATACACACTAAGCTTTATTATTTTTTCAATTAAATTGCTACTCAATCTATCCATTTTATGTTTGAATAAAATCTATATTTTTTAAATGGTATAGATCTATACAATTTAAAATAGTTATATATACTTGCTCAAATTAGCGATATCATGTTTGAATAATTAAATATTTTATTAATATATATATATAGATAGAGATTTTTTATTTTTTTTACAATTAAATGGCTACTAAATCTAGCAATTGTGTGTTTGAGTAATATGAATATTTTAATAAACATTTATAGAATTTTTTTAAAAAAACTTCTTGTATTGACAGCTCTAAATAATTGACATCACATTAGACTGTAGACTTAATAATTGACTTGATGACTTCCTAAAACAACATCATATTAGTCGCCAAAATGGAATGGCGATTACTTTTTGTCATCATCTTTCTTTTTATTTTAACGAAATGTGATTACTTTTTGGCTGCCTTTTTTTCCATGTAGAGACAAAGATGTCGTCACAAAATCTAACATATCGTACCTATTAAACAACAATAATTTATTCTCAATCATCTAACAATTCTGAACCATCAGGTAGGTCGGCATCCATCAGGTAGGTATGGTGCCTACCTGATGGTAGAAAGGCGGCCAAAAGAAGCAGCGTACGAGAAAATCTTATGTGGGGCTGTAGTCGTGATTCATGCCACAATGATGCTTTGTCTCTTTTCTCCTTTTTCTTGGTTTATCGCTGTACGTACAGTCTACTCTTGGAAAGCACCGGGCAATGAATAATTTGTTTGAGCGAGCAAAAGTACAACGATAGAAAGTAGGTGCGTTTATGGTAAAGTTTAGTTGTATTTTACTTACATGAGGTATTTTTTAAATAAACGACACATGTATTTTATAATAAGTTATTTTTAATTTGACAATAAGTAATTACACTTTATTAGGAATAAGTATAACTGCCTCCCTTAAAATTTGATATAGATATAATTAAACCCTCTTAAATTTTGAAAATTATATTAACCTTCCTTTTTATTAATGAATATCCAAAAACCTTAATTAAAAGTGTTCAATAATCAAATCATTTCTAATAATTTAAAAAAATAAAAAATTTAAAAGATACAAATACCCATCTATGATATCAATTTAAAAAATATTTATATATTTATATATAATACATGTATATATATATCTTCATATATAATCATATGTATAATATATATAATATAACTATATATATACACACATATCTATATATACTTTGAGGGGTGGGGGTGGGGGGAGGGAGGCGGCCGCCGGCCGGCCAGATCTGGTCGGATAGAAAATAGGCAGCCAACCATGGCCGCCATCTGCTGGCAGCCATGATTGCTGCAATGGCCAGGGCAGCCAGTGTGCACATGGCCACCATGGCCATGGTGGGCTGCTATGGGTGGAGGGTGTGGTACGGTGGGGTGGCCGCGGTCGGTTACCATGGGTTGGGTTTGGAAGGTGGGATGGGGAAGATGAGATAAGAACTTGAAAAAATTATTTGAATAATTTAGAATTATTTTAAAACTGATTATGTATTTAAGATTATTAATTATTTTATTATATATTATGTAATATTTATAAAATCTTATGAATATTTACATCTATCTAAATTTATTATGAGTAGTTTAAATTTGTATCAATTTAATAAATAATACATTTGTATCTTTTCAAGAATTATCTTAGAATTGATTATATATTTGAAAATTTTAAAACTATATTGTTAATATCTTAATATTATTAGTTAATATTTGTAAAATTTTACTAATATCAAATATATGTAAATTTATAATGATTAATTTAAAATTATTAAAATTATGCTAATTTAAAATAATACGTTTGCATTTCTTAAGAATTTTTTTACTAGATAATTTTGAATTATAATAAGTTTATTTTTATTGATTATTTTTAAGATAATTTAAAGGACTAAATATTGATATATATCACATATAATTAATTGATACTTCTAAATTGCAATCTAATTTTTCTTTCATTGTTTTGAAAATGAAAATGTATCAAACATATTAAAACACATTACATATAGATTTAAAAATAATTTGAAGCAGCATAATAAATAGAATAGACCTATTCGCACTTTTAAGGATATAAAGAAAAAATTATTTAAAGAAAAATTCAATTTAATGAGTATTATATATATATAAAGAGTATTAAATTGGCTAGATTTCAAATAATAAAAAAAATCTTATTACATCAATGGTAACTATTATTTTAGTGCAATGCACCATCAACATAGTATTAGATTTTACTTTAACAGTTTGTACAAGTAGTAGGTAAAATGTATTTTATCTCATTGCCAACTAATCAGCAAAGAATGGCCATGATTTTATATTTTAAATCTAATGGCAAGTATTAAAAGTACATTTACAATCCTCACATGAGGTATGTACAGTGAGGTTTGTACCGTAGAATACTCCTAGAAAAGACAAACAAAAAGAAAAACAAAGATAGAGTAGTTTATGGTGCAATCTTGATTGTACATACCTCATGTGAGGAATGTACAAATGTACTTAATTTAAGCCATTTGATTTTAAATATGAAATAATAACCTTTTATTTTAGTAATTAGTTGGCAACATAATATGTACATTTAACATGTTACCTGTACGACTGGTTAATAGTTGATTATAACCATATGTTAATGGTTCATTGTGTTAAAAAAGTGATTGCTAATAATGAAATTTTATTATTAAAAATTTATTTAATTTAATCAAATGAGAAAAATACATTTTTGTCCCATAATTTAATTGTGTATGAACTGTTAATCCCAAACTTATAGTATTAAATATTTATTTTAAATTTATAAAATTTTAATCAGTTTTAGTCCTTCGTTCAATTTTTCGTTTAAAATTTTGATGGAATCGTTATCTATTTTTGTAAAAATTCCTAAACTTAATCTATTCATGAAAAAATCCACAGAATATGAAATATCTATTTAATTCTCACTAAAAAATTGAAAAAATAAAAATACAAAACATTAAATATCACAAAAACCCTCCACAAAAAATATTTTAAAAAAATATATTTACATATATGTGAATATATATACACACATCTATATATTATATATATAATTAGATACATATATATATAAATGTGTATATATAAATTCCATCCCACGCCCAACTACCACCCAAATCAGATTGTTGTGGTTGGTAGCAGCTCGTCACTCACCAGGCGGCTAGATCTAGCCATGACCGAGTGGCTAACCGACTAAGGGCTAGTGTCAGGAAAGGAGGGGGTGGGCAGGCGTGGCGGGAGTCGTGGGGTGGGGTGGGGTGGGGTGGAGTTGGGGGCTGGTGGGGTTAGCGGCTGGGAGGAAGATTGACTTTTGTTATTTTCTTTCTTTCTTTCTTTCTTTCCTTTTTTTTTTTTTTTTTTTTTTTTAATTTTTTAATTTTATTTATTTATTTTTAATTAAATTAATTTATTCAAAATATTTTAGGTAAATTTATATTTTATATATTATTAAGTATTAATCTAAAATAATTATTTTTACTTATATTATTTATTTAAAATTTATTAAATTATATTGTTCAAAATAATTTAAATTATATTATAATTATATTAAAATGATTAATATTAATTAAATACTTATTTAAAATTAAATTATATTGCTAGGATGATAGTTTTTTATTTTATATTTATTCTTAAATATTTTATTTTGGTTAATAAATAAGATAATTATATTTAATTATATTATTTTAGATATATTTATTATTTTAATATTATAATATAAGATATTCAAAATTATAAAATTATGTTATTTAATATAATAGAATTTTTTGAAAAATATTTTTGTACTTTTTTTGAAAATATTTACCAAGTACTTAATGTACTAAAATTTTAAAATACGAACCAACAACTTGTTGTACAATTAACTATAACATATTGTAAAAGGACACATGTCATTTAGTTTAAAGATACCTCATATTAGGTAAAGACTAGCATACTTTATCATAGACATGCCCAACAAAGATTACAAGGTACGACAATACAAAATTAGTATAAAAGTATATTTATTTTTTGGGGTTAAATGGACTTTGTGTCCGACAACTGTATATATATCTCATTCACCCCCACGAAACTATTGATTGCAACACTTAATTTATTGCATTACATGTTATCATAAAAATCGGCCTTTATGCCATTGTATTTATATAGTTTCCGATCTGTTTTGATTATTTTAATTCTAAGTTTGATCTAAATCTCTTTATTAATTAAAAAAAGCTTTTCCAATTATGATATAGGAAAAGTAATTAATAATTAGAGTATCTCAAATTTTAAAATAACTATAAGTATTAATGCGGAGAAGTTAAATTTTAATAACTATATTTTTCGTTAACTTAAATAAGGTTTTTTAATGGAATAATCAGATCCTTAATTCTTTTTATTCAAAAAAAAAAAAAAAAAACAAGGTTTATTGAAAGACATCTTTATTCAATTTGTTAAAAATGAAAAGGAATAAAGCCAAACTTAAGTTAATGGAGATGTACGTACTTATCATTTTTACCCAAAATAATCGATCTTTAATTTTATGATAGTTGATAATTATTTCAAATTCAAGTAAATCAAAATTATATTTCATGTTTAATATAGGGAATCATACACCTCAAAACAAAAGATATTGACAACTATACATGTAAAGTCAACACGATACATGTAAAATTTATCCAAACATTTAAGTTAAAGGAACAAGTTAAAGTTTGGCTTGAAATTCATGTTTTTTCTTTAGAATGCCAGTAGTGCCCCTAGCCTTATTCTATTTATAGGAGTCCCGCTCCCAGTTAATTTGCTCCACACCAGCACACCACAGCTCTGCAAAAATGGCGTACTCTAAGCTTAATTTGTGCTTATTTTTTCTGCTACCTCTTTTAATTTTACAAACTACAGTTGTTGCTGAACCACGAGTCCCGTGCTTCTTTATTTTCGGAGACTCATTGGTGGACAATGGCAACAACCTAAATCGCCGAACCACTGCAAAAGCTAATTTCCTCCCGTATGGTATTGATTTTCCTGAAGGTCCAACCGGTAGAATCACCAATGGTCGAACTATTGTTGACATCCTTGGTAGACCTATTTTTCATATTATTATATTCCTTTTTTTGGCCCATTATAATTCTATATGATTTTTATTATTTTTTTTTTCTTTTTTCGTTCTTATTTCTTACAGCTGAAATGTTCGGTTTTGACAAGTACATTCCACCATTTGCTAATATTACAAATCAAGACATCCTAAGGGGAGTAAACTATGCATCTGGCGGAGCTGGAATTTTTGATGAAACTGCACGCAACCTACTCGTGCAACTCCCTCTCTCTCCCTCTCTCTCACCTTCTTATAAGTTTAACCTCCCTCCTAATAGACAAAAATTGAATTGTCGGACCAAAATACAATAATATCATCTATATATATGTTATATTATTTATATTATTATAACAAAGTCTTTTTTGTATCTAAAATGGAAGTTACGATACCAAATTTCAAATATACTAGATTTGTCTTTTACTGATCCTATACATTCAATAATCACCATGTATTCAAAAGTTCTCCTTATTACTAGGAAAACTTAATATTTTAATGACTTTTGAATTTTTTTTCTTTAATATGTTTATGAACTATAAAACTTTCATGTTATATTATCGCTATCTTCATAATTATATAAATTATAAATATATTTTAGATGTATCTCAATTTTTACAATAATAAATGTGATAGTCTACATAAATAATAAGCATTATTCAAAAATATTTTAGGGGAGCGGGAGCTAAGTACAAAAGGCTAGTAGCATTTATCTAAACAAAGTTGTTGATAACATAAGTACTTATACCGAAATAAACAAACCGATGTTCCATATCTAATATTTTTTTATTTATTAGATATAATCACTTTATTTCTAATTGAATTTAATATTATTGAATTATATATTATTTAAATGATTGTCTCCCTGACAACTTAAAATTTTAAATATATACAGATAATTTATATTTAATATACTTCACAAGTAAAGAAAATAACTTAGCAACCACAATTATCTTTAAGTATTATGTTTTGCTTAATATAGTTTATAGCTTATCAATTTCTTACAACAAGGATAACACACATATTTTTGTGGAATATCAAACAATTTTCTTAGTGAAAGAATTTAAATTTTGATTAATAATTAATTTAGCATTGGTTGAGAATTTATCAGAGTTTTAAATTAAATTTATAAGATAATCTTTTTTTATATATGCAAAATATTCTTAATTAAAATAATATATCCAAAATATAACTAACATTTGATTTGAATTTAAAGTTTGCTATAACGTGAAAATTAATTTCAACAACTTCTATAATCTCTCAATTTTATTTTTAGATTACCAAATTTTTTGAATAAAGAAATTTTCGTCTTTCAACAAACACTATAATAAAGAACTTATTCTGAACTATTTGAAGCAAATTTCTTATAGGCTACATAAATGTATTGTTCATATAGCTAAAATTTTTAAAAGCTTGATAAACAAACATTAATAACCAATAACATAAATTTTTACAGTTTCAAGTTTTACTTGCACATTTTTTATATCTACATCATATACATTTATTTACATATTTTTACTTAATAAGAATTTATAAAAGAATATTTTGCATACACATAATATTTGGTAGGAACAATGTTATATGAAGATTTTTTTTTTAAAATAAGAATCATATTAAATTATTTAAACATTTTGTTTTTATGGAAAAATTTATGAGAATATTGATTTTTGTTCTACAAGTTACATACTAAAAATTATTTGCATAATATGTATGTGATTTAATATTTTAAAAATGATAAAACAACTCCATAAAAAAGTAAATAGATCTTACTATGTTGACAAATAGCTAACATTTTAAATCCTCAAGTGTCATAAAAAAAGTTACTATGACCTACAGTATTAACAAAATCATACTAAATATTTCATATTTTAAAATTAGTTTGCTTATTTTTCATATCAAAATATATATTCTGAATTGAATAAAAAAAATTCTTATTTTTATTATTTTTCCTCATTTATTATTTTTTAAATTTTACGAACTTTAAGATCTTTACATATATATGCTATAAATTTAGGGTTAACATTTACTAACTCTAAATGTTCTGCAACTTAGCCAAGTAGCCAAGTCATGCAAGTTATGCTCAAATTTTAAAATATTTAGATGCAACTTTCATTTGATGTTATTTAAGAATAATTTTTTTAAATATTAAAAGATATTTGAATAATTAATTTTTTTGGTTATAATGTATTTTATTTTTATAAATAGACATCTCAATGTATGAGAGAGAAATGTATTTTTCAACTAAAAATTTACAAAAAACAAAAAAATAGATTGTATTCTTAAATTTTATTAATAAAAATTTATTTTGACATATTTATTTTCTAATTTCAACTTTCATCTTATTTGTGCAAAATTTGTTTGCAAGCTCATTATTCAAATATGTAAAAGAAAAATAAATAAAAAACTTGCAACTTTAAAATGCAATTAATTTTGTAAATATGATGAAAAAAGCAACCTACTACTACTACTACTACTACTTAATTTGGTAAATATGATGAAAAAAGCAAACTACTACTGTTGCTGCTGCTAATAATGGATAGAAAACACACCTAGATAAAAACAACAATAACTCATAAAAAATAGTAGGTTAGAAATAATTATATATGTTTATATTACTTTCTTCTTTTAAAATTAATAAGTGAAAATAATATATATATATATTAATTTTTATAATAAATATTTTGGCAAAATCAAATAACTCACACCATAAATCTTGATCTTTTTCTCTTTAAATTTAGGTAAAAACTAAATAGTGATATTTTAACATATTCTTTTTATATATAAAAATTAATTTTTAATTTACATAATGTTACTTTGTTTTCAAATAATTTGACATTGTATTCACTTTTTATTTGAGTTGATTATCTATTGTTGAGTAGGTGTTAATATTTTCAATACTGTTCATTATTTTTTTAGTCTTTTCAACTATTATATATATTTCAAATAACTCACACCATAAATCTCGATCTTTTTCTCTTTAAATTTAGGTAAAACTAAATAGTGATATTTGAACATATTTTTATATATATATAAATTAATTTTTAATTTACATAATGTTTACTTTGTTTTCAAATAATTTAACATTGTATTCACTTTTTATTTGAGTTGATTATCTATTGTTGAGTAGGTCTTAATGTTTTCAATACTGTTCATTATTTTTTTAGTCTTTTCAACTATTATATATATTATTTTTCTGTTTAAGTTACTTTAAATTTATTGATTTTTTTATTATGAAAAATTATAAGTGCTTATATTTTTTACGTTGTGTTTTAGTAAATATGATGGTGTTGTAGCATGTACAAATAAATATTCATGCATTATGATTTAGTAGAAAAATATAAAACTTTATACTATTTATCTAACTAAAAATATATATCATGAATTAAAATTCATCTTTATATGAAACTAAAATAATATATATAAATTATATTTTTAATTATAATTAATTTAGTCCGTACATAACCACTAGATACATACTAGTAAAATAAATACTAACATTATTATATATAATTTAATATTTCATAATCTAATTTGAACATATAACCAAATGATTGACATACCATATGAAACATGACATAAAATTTCCACCGGTTCAGTAGGGTCCTGAAAGAATTCCAGATTTAAGCTTGATGAGTTCTGTTTTTTCATTAAAGAATCAAGCCCAATTCAATTGGCTCGATTAAATTAAAATTTTTAAATGTATTTTTAGTCACTGTAAACTTTATTATAGTTAGACTACATAATAAACTCCAATTACCTCAAACAAATACCTAAGGTATGAAATTGTATATGTTTTTATGATATCTAAAATGTCAATTTTTCAATGTTTGTTATTGAAGGGTGACATAATCAGTTTCAATGAGCAATTATCGAATCATGAGGTCATAGTTTCCCTAATTGCTGAATTACTAGGGATCGAGAATGCAGCCAAAGAATACCTAAGCAAGTGCATCTATTATGTTGAAATGTGCAGTAACGATTATCTTTTCGGGTATTTCCCTCAATTGTACTCCTCAAACACCCAATATACCCCACACCAGTTCGCTGAAATTATCATTGCCCAATACTCAAAACAACTCCAAGTGAGATTTTCTTTTCCAAAAATTCAATATTTAGCTCTGAGTCTTTCTTCTCTTTAAGCTAAAATTTCATCTCTCTTATTCAATATATCACAGAGACTGTATAATAATGGGGCAAGAAAAGTAGCTGTGAATGAACTTCATAATTTTTCCACTATGCCGCAAATACAGGCCATTTATAGCTCCCCAGAACCTGGTGATAGTGTTGTTCAAATTTTCAACGAAAATCTTAAGCTTCTGATCGATGATTTGAATAATCAGCTCCCTGATGCTAAGTTTTTATACACAATAGACAGAACTACAGCTTCTTATGGTACATTTAGAACTAATTAATCTTATAGTTAAAGTGAAAGTTTTAAAATTGCTTGTGATGATTTGATGATTTTGATTATTTTTAGGTAATTTTAAGGTTGCGAATAAATCATGTTGCGCGACAATTGAAGGGGGTTGTGTTCGAAGAAGTGTTCCATGCAACAATAGAGATGAGTACATGTTCTGGGATGGATTCCATCCGACAGATGCTGCCAATATGGTCTTTGGAAAAATTGCCTATAATAGTATGTCTCCATTGTATTCTGACTCGATTGATGTTTGGTGATTTATTCACTAAATCAAATCTTCTATTTCAATTAGTACTAATATGTATCTCGGGCTATGTGCAAATTTTAAATAAATTATAATTTAAAAATATAATTTTTGTATATTATTTTAATTTCTTGTAAAAGCAAATCTAATTCATGATACAATTTGTAGTTAGATAAATAGTATAAAATTATAGATTTTTCTCTAAATCACAATGTATCGATATTTATTCATATATGCTACAGCATCTTCATATTTACAAAACGTAGTGTGAAAAATTGTAAACTTAGAGTTTTGCATAATAAAAATAGCTCAATAAATTTAAAGTAACTCAAACTAAAAAATAGAATATATAATATTTGAGAAGATATAAAACAACGAACAATATTGAGAATATCAAAACCTACTGAACAATAGATAATCTACTAAAATAAAGGTGAACACATTGTTAAATTATTTGAGAAAAAATAAATATTATACAAGATAAAAATTAATTTATACTTATAGACAAAAAAAAATTCCAAATATCACTATTTGGTTTGTACCAAAAGTTTTTTTTAAAAAAAAAAGAGATCAAGATACCAATTATGGTGTGACCATCTTTAATTTGTTAAAATATTAATTATACAAATTAGAAAAAATTATAATTCTCGCTTATGTCGTTCAGCCTACCGACTTTTGATGATATCATTACAAAATTTTTAATAAACTTTTCAAATTATCCTAACTTTTATTCTTCTTTCGGCTACCTCTCCTAATTTCACAAAGTATAATTGTTGTTGAACACAAGTCCGATGCTTCTTTATTTTCGGAGATTCATTACTTGCCGTATGGCCATGTGGGATTCATTTTCCCCCAGGTCCAATTGATAAATTCTGATAAGGAGGAATTATTGAAAGATAGAAATGTTCTCACACCTACTTAAAATTTCAAAGCAGTCTCAGGGTTCGTGCCTTTTTAGATGGGTCAACCTGACCACCCGACCCGGGCTCATGACCTGAGCGGATCCTAACCGTTCGAGGCAGCCACCTGTACGATCAGAAAGATGGACACCTGGACCCAACAGTACCTTGCCAATTGAACCGTTAATTATAAATACCCCCTCATTTATTGCAATAGGGGACTTTTGGTCAATATCAAGTGCATACCCACACTATATACTGCCTTACCTAACGACTTGTCTACCTCGACCCAGCTGTATCCTGCGACCCCGAAAACACTCACCCGAGCTCCTATCTTTGGTTGACCTCTCGACCATCGACAAATATACTATTGTCATTTCTTGCGACATCAAATTCAGTAATCATAGAATTTTTGTTGACGTTTAGGGCCAGTTTGGTCGTGTTTTCAAATTCAATTCTCATTTTCAACGGTTTTAAAATTTGAAAAGTTAATTAAAGTAAATGAGTTGAAAATAAATTTGGGAAAGTAATGATTATATAAGGCTTAGTAGGTTGAAGGTAGAGAAAGATAGTAATAATGAAGAAAAAAGAGAAGATATATATGTTATTGAGAGAAGATATGTAGGTTATTAAAAAATGTGTTTGGAAATGAAAATGAGTTAGAATATTGATAAAAATGATGATAAATTATTAATAATTCATTTTCAAATAGTAAAAATAGCTAAAAATGAAAAAGAACAGAACCAAACCTGCTGTTAATAGACGGACTTATCATATTATTACGCTTCTTCTCTACCCCCCCCCCCCCCCCCCCAATTTTAATTCTATTATTATTATTATTATTATTATTATTATTATTATTATTATTATTCGTGTAATGTGCACTAGGGACTTTTTCCGAACATTCTAGTCTCTCAAGTGATATAACAAAAGCAGTCATTGCTCCATTTATTTCCTCGTATCACATCTTAAAAAAATCAATTTTTAATCCTCAATCCGAGTTATAAATTTAAGAAGATTTAGGAAAAAAAAAAGAAGATATTATGTCACATCACTAAAACAAATTTTTGAAGGGGAATATTATTAAACACAAAGATAAAGATAATTGATTTTATTTTATTTTTTCAAATTTACATACCCCTTTAAAAATTGGATTATTTGGTACCCACCCCTTACAAGGACATTTAAACTTCAGAATCCAATAAGTACTTTTATTTTTTGTTAAAAAAAAAATATTTCAAACAATAATTGGAAGGAAATACGAAATTCGTTATTTTCTATCAAGCAAAACGTCAACATTTTTGTTGATTATCTAGTAAATGATTGTAATTGTTGAAAATGTTATGATAATTATGTTTATTCTAGGATTGAGAAATTTAAAAAATTTAGACATGCTTTATGGAAGTTAATATAATTAACCCTCATCACCTTTGATTGAACGTCAAAATTCGAACAAATGCAATTTATTTGATTGGCTTGACAATGCTAGAAAAGTATATAATATTAGTGACAAAAAATAAATAATAATATAAAAGATTTTGTCACTCTAGTAACATATATTTAAATTAATAATAACTTTTATTTTATCACTAATGATGCTATAAGAGATAATAATTGTTATTTTGTCACAATATGGCTTAATAATAATAAAAATTAATATTTTAAATTGTCATTATTGACAATTAATGACATGCATATAGCGACAATTTAATAATAATAAAAATTATTATTATAATTTTGATAAAATTTTATCATCACTAAGCTATCATTACACGTGTGTCATTAATTATTAACAGTGGCAACATCTCCCTTTGTCTTGTCACTATCAAGTTTTTCAACATTATTAGGGTGATAAAATAAATTTTTTTACTATTAGATATATACTTGGTGACAACTTTTGTATTATCACTTACTATTTTATCATGAATATTTTTTAAATTGGAATCCTGAAATCTTTCACTCCCCTCCCCCCCCCCCCCCCCCAAAAAAAATAATAAAATTGAGATCTAAGTATTTTCAAATTTATTTATATATCCATCTATAATAACTATATTTAGGTTGGTCCAAAGACCTAATTGTATAATATTAGGATTTGATCATATTTCATGTTTGATTTTTGTGTATTGATTTATGTCCATGTGTAAAAATTAAACTTCTTCTTCTACTTAAATAATTATACTATAATAACAAAAGATTTAAGATTATTTTACTTCTAGTTCAATTTTAGAGGATCTTTCTAAAATACTCTATTTATTTTCTTTAATCCTTATAGTTTACACAATTTACAACCTGCTATATATTGCCATTCTATGACCCTAGCTACTTTATCACATTTCTTTTTATTTTTTATTTATAAAAATGTAAATACATAAACTAAAATTAATAGAAATTTATACAATATAATTTAGAAAAATAAATAAATATTTTATTTATTTTATATTATTAAAATTTTAAGACATGCACATAAACGAGCCAAAAGGACTATTGGCGCCATAGTCATGATTCACTATTAATGATGCTTGTCTCTTTTCTCCTATTCTCGCTTTCTCATTGTCCTCTCTACTTTCCAAAAGCACCTAAAGAAACAAAAGATGGAAAAGGAGTCCGAGGACACAGAAAACTGCAAAGTACGTAAAAGTATCACTATGTTTGGTTGGTTTTTAGATATTTTCTGAAAAATATTTTGGGTAAAGGTATTTTGGAAGTTAAAATTAGGGAATAATTTCATTGTTTGGTTTTGTTTTGGAAGAATGAAATTATCTGTTTGAAATTATTTTGTAGGAGATAAATTTTACTATAAATATTAAATCAATTACCTTTTTCGTTGGATTTGTAGAGTGAAAATTTATTTTTTAAATTTAATAAATATATGTATATATATATATATGGATGATTGATATATATGTATATATTTATAATTATTGATATATGATTGAATTGAATTGACGTATATATAACAAATTTAATTTCAAATATAATAAAAAATAATATTTAGTTTGAAATTTTTTGCCTTAATTTAATATTTCCTAAAACATATTTTATTCCATAATTTGATATTTTAATTAAGTTAAATTCCTTAATCTAAGCTCATAATCCCTACAAATAATATATACTAAAAATAACCGAACATACAATACACTAATATTTAAAGGTATGAAAATATTTTTTTTGTTTCAACTCTATAGAATCATTTGCTTTATGAGTTAAATTCTATTTATTTAATTATGCATGTATTTTGTAATTTTTATATGATTTACTAATATTAATAATTTTTGTATGTTTATGAGCCAACTTAAATTACGAAAGGAATTTCAAGCCTCAATTTTGCTGTAAATTAAAATTTTAGATATATTTTTTTGATTTTGATTTATTCTTTTCACCTTTTTTCATATTATGATTTTCTTTTAATCCGTGATTTATTTATTTTTTTACTATTTTGTTAGTTCGATGTTCGAAAAATATTTGTAATAAAATTTTGTTAATTTTTATAAATTATTGTTTTTGTTCAATGTTTATAATATTACAAAAATATCAATATATAAATTATAATTAATACATATTGAATCTAATAAAATTTAAAATTTAAAATTATTACCTGTGCAACACACGAGATCAAAACTAGTTAATAGTGGAGAAGAACCATGGGGCCATAATCGTGATTCACGCCATAATGATGCTTGTCTAGTTCTTGCTTTGATTGTGATGCTTGTTAGTTGCCTTTTTAATTTCCACTTCTCTTGCTTTGATTACGAAGCTTGTTAGTTGCCTCTTCAAATTCCCCTTCTCCTGGTTGGTGGACTACTTGTCGTATGTTCTCAATAAAGATACGTACGAAGATGAATAAAGACAGACAAAGTACGAGGATAGAAAAAATAAATTTTTTTATTAAAAGGTAGATAAACATATTTTTGGGTTAAATGCACTGTGTGCCCCTCAACTTTATGAAATGTCTCATTCAACCCACCCCCCCCCCCCCACCCCAAAAAAAACCCAACACCCAAAAAATAAAATAAAATAATTGTAACACTTAAACTGTTGTGATGAAAATTGGATAACTTATTGTGATGCCTTTATGTCATTGTATTTATAACTTTTCAAATATGTTTTAAGTGTATATCAATTTTTAGCATAATGAATATGATAATATACACAAATAATATGCACGATGCACCACTTAACGATGCCATGAGAAGGTTTAATATATCCACGTAAGTTTCCGAAAAAATCCTCATATAAAGAGGATCACTAAAATATTTCTACATATCTATCATTTCATTAGCTGTTTCAATTATATTTTTTGTTTTAGAGACCAGCTACAATCGCATGTAGTTCTACATGCATAAAATTTTTCTTTGAGTAATATATATTATTTATGCAATTAAAAGCATTAGAATTCTCATTTTCAATATAAATAAATATTATTATTCTGCATGATATCATATATTCATCTTATGTACACATTTCATTTATTAAAATAATAGATACGAATGGCAATTGTAATTTTATGAAAAAATCAATTAGACACATTAGAAACTAGTCAACTCATAAAAGTTAATGAAACTATATATATGATAAAATAATAATGGATATCGTTTAATTAATACATGCATGGTTGTATCAGAAATAGTGAGAGTTTTTTAGGATATCAGTGGTTGTAAGAGAAATAATAAAAATCTTTTTAGTATTTTGGTGGTCATAGGAGAAATAATGAGAACTTGAATACATGGGTGGTTGCTTGGACATCTTATTATGATTATTACAATTATAACTTAATTTAGTTGAATGTGTGATAAGTAAAAAGGATAAATTTGATATATTCATAAATTCGTATGATAACTACCTCTAATATAGATTAACTTTTAATTTTATCCTTAATATGATATCTATGTAAAAATTGCAAGAAATAACTTTCATTTTACAGATAAAATAGGCTTTCTTCTTATAATAGTACCGATTACTTTTTACATAATAATAAAAATATATTTTCATTAGTGGTATATAAATTTTTTGGGAAAAAAAGAGTTGAAAATAATATTTAAATATAATAATACTAAAAATTAATAAAATTGTATCAAACAATTTTATTTAATTTCATTATTACATTATATCTGCTCAGTCCAATTATATTAGAATAAAAAAATAATTATTACATTCAACATGGATTTTATTATTCTAAAGGATAGAAAGAATTTTTATTTAATTAATTAATAAATTTTAATTATTTTTTTAATTAAAGTTACATTCTAAGTTTGAAAATATAAAAGGATATTATGAAAAATAAGGTTAAGAAACATCATTTTCATCTCCACGGGAAATTCATATTTTCTAGGAAGCATGCCCCCACAATTATTGATCTTCGATGATTGAAGAGTACATAGAATAGCCTTATTGTTTGCTATATGGAAGTCAGTTGCATAGCCACTGGCTCACTGTTTTTTCCATTTTTCTTTTTTTTTTCTTATCAAAAAAACAAAAAGAAGCTATCGGTTTTTTGCAATATATATACACCATTCACTCTTCATCAGGGTAGGCTACTGCCCTACCTGTTCTGATTTTACAAATAGTAGTTCTTTCTGAACCACAAGTTTCATGTTTCTTCATTTTTGGGGATTCACTGGTCGATAGTGACAATAATAATTATCACAAAATTAAAATAAAAATTAATTACTTGCCGTATGGGATTGATTTTTTGGAAGATCCAACCGATAGATTCATCAATGGTCAAACTATTGCTGACCTCCTAGGTACACCCACTATTCATATTATTATACTCCTTTTTTTATTTTATTCTTTTTGCATTTGTCTAATTTTGTATTATTATTATTTTTTTGAGTCTCTCTCCCTTATAGTTGAATTTTTTGGCTTTCACAAATACATTCCATCATTTGTCAATTGTATAGATGACGACATCCTAAGAGGAATGAATTAAGCCTCTAGCGGAGGTAAAATTCTTGATGCCTCCCGCAACAACCATGTATAATCTCCTGCTCTCCCTTCTCTCTCTCTCTATATATATATATTGTGACTTGATCTAAATAACTAGATCAAATCCCAATAAATTAAATATACATATGTAATCTAGCTAAAATACATGCCTAAATAATAGCATATGATATTAGTCTATTTATTGCCGTAAGAAGCAACTGAGCAGAACTAAACTTAGGGAAATAAATAAATAATTCAAGGGTTGATTTCATAACTACAATCTCTTGTGTTTTGAGCTGGAGTTCGGCATAATAAAAATTAAAGTTTGATTTAATAAGTACAATCTCTTTGCTTCTGAAGCACTAACTAAAGAATATGTATGGTACTTACTCATGGAATATATGTGCCAATGAGTAGGGTATTACTTACAAAGATTCACACACTAAATTACTCAAACAATAATACCATATATTTTATTCGACTCTAAAATACTAAAAACAATGAGACCCTTATTCTACCTTAATTACCTTACATACCCAAACACCCATTGAGTCTAACTTATTAGATTTATCTTTTTAATACATCGATTAATTTTTAGAATATATATTAGAAAAATTGTTTGGAATACAGTACAAAAAAATATTACATAGATTTACTCAATGTATGCATTTACTTTAGTCATGAAATTTAATTTAATAAATTTTTACATTTCATTTTGGTTATTTTAATAAGCAAAAGTCAAATAAATTTATATATTTTTTCTCTCCTCTCCTCCTATTATGTTTTACCTTTCTAATGTTTTTCAAAATATATTACTTCTTTTCTCTTTTTAATTTTATGCTTTCCATTCTTTATTCAAATAGTTTTATTTCATATAATATACTCAAGAAAATATATGTCAATAATTAAAATATATTATCATATATATCAAAACTTATAAATATTCTTAACTTTATATATATTAAAAATTTACCATTAATATACATTTAATTTTGGTATTGGTAATTATTAGATTAATATGTTAAATTTAAGTACGGAATAATAAATAATCTTTTGGGTACATCGTATAGAGGTAATTTAGGGTATAGAACCTACCCAAACTAATGCATTATTTTTTATAAGTATGGGCTTGGGTATAATTTTTTAGATTTGGATAAAATATCACCCTATCCATTTGCAGGCCTACCATCGGGGCACAATTAAACCAGCTAGCACCAGTGAGCCCGAGCTTATAAGGAATCACGTTATGATTGGCATATTTTACTTCTCTAAACCATTCAAGAGCACCCTCTGAGGGTACTGAAGAAATTGGGTAAACAGGCCCTACCTTGTTTTAGTTAATAATCCCTACCCGACTACTATTTCAATTTGATTAAACTGAAATTTTGAAATGAGTTCTAAGGTGTGTAAGTTTAGCTTTCTATGCACTAGTAATAAACTTTAAATATCTCAGGTAAATAAATATGATATGAAATTTATATTTTTACAAATAAAGTGTGACATCTAAAATCTTAATCTTTTCTTGTTTATCTCAAAGGGAGATGTAATCAGCTTGAGTAAACAATTATCAAATCACAAGGTTGTAGTTTCTCAGGCTGTTGATGTCACGCCCCAAATTCGAGACATAACATGGCAGTACCCCTAAGTCCAAGACTTTGAGACACTAAGCCTCAACTCCAATAGAGCATACTAAATTCCCAAAAAAAATTATTAAACGAATTCCAAATTCTTGTCTTAACAATCAAAGTTGATTATCCAAGACCTCAAAGAAAATTTCCTAATCAATCTAATTAGAGATTTTAAACATCAAATAAACTTATTCTAAAAATGCAAATCTCTTATCACCATCCCCCAAACCGTTCATCTTCCTCATCCTAAACTAAGTTATCTGCAACATGGTAAATCAATATATTATGAGCGACATTTTGCCTAGTAAATAAATTCCCTTCTCCTCCTACCGGATTTGAGCATGTATAAATATCAAACAGAAAAAAAAGAAATCATTGAAGACAAGAATATTCGCTTTTAGAAATATAACAATTCGTACACAAAAATTGCAGATTCAGATTATCAAAGTGATTCACATAACATGTTTTTCTGAGTAATTCAGAATACAGAGATTACACACTTTTATCAAAAGTATTCATTAATTAACCATGCTCATGAACTCTCGGGATTCTAATCGGTTATCTTGGCCAAGATCTTAACTACAATGCTGTTAAGTGGCTTCAAAGGTCTTAAATACAACGCCGTTAAGAGTAGCTTCAGAGATCTTTTGCTACTGTTACCTCGTAACATAGTTACAGAACTCGTTCCTACCGACAGTGATAGTTTATCGATTATTCAGAGCATAGATCCTTTTATTATTTATTTTAAAAAAGACATACTATGTTTTATGCAAGATTCAAAAAAATTTTATTTTTACATGCTCAAATCCTAAAAATAAGTTTAATACATGCGAAGAAAAGTTTTTTTTTTTATGAACATTTTTAAATAATTACAGACGGAATAATTCTTCAACAAATAGACCGTCAGATTTAAGAATTCAATATGCAAAACTACCTATATTTATACAGAAAAGATATTTTCAATGGAAAGGAAGTAGACATTTACTTACTATTTCATGCAAAAAATATTTATGCGAAGAGAATATTTTCAATAGAAGGAAGAAAGAAATTCACTTACGCCAGAATCTTAAAACCCAAAGTTCCCCTCAGATTTGATCTACCACTTAAGCGTTCTCTACTAGTTCTATGATAGAAAAATAGGATGTTAGTTCCTATGGATTTTTGAAAAAAAATGGTATTTTCTTACCTCTATGTATGGCTTCTTTATTTCCTACTATATGGGTATTTCTACTATTAGGCTAGATATTCTAGATAAACTAGAATTCGTATCTTATTGAGATAAGAGATAATTCTAATCCTAACTCCTTAGATTTGGTCAGATATCAATCCCAGATAATGATAACTAAAAGCCACGGAGATAATTCAAATATTCTAACCTTATCAAGATTAGGTAGTTACTGAAATTCCTAGAATCTTTAACATTAGGATTGAATATTTACTGAAATTCCCAAGCTCATGATTAATATCCAAAATCCTAACTTTTCATGATTTAATTATTCTAAATTTTAGCTAACTATTACCATAGTTTAGTAATTAAATAATAGGGAATATCAATGATGAATTTTCACATGAAAATATAGTAGTACCAAAAAAAAGGTCCTAAGATTTCATATCACCTATATTTATGTGGTTTTGGCTAACCAATATGATTAGATACTTTATAGGGGTCAAAAACTATCCAAGTAGAGTTTTAAAATAGTGGGAAGACATCTAGAATTATCCAACTATTCATAAATCCGAAAATTCTATAAAAATTAACTTTTGTCATCTTTAACTGGATAATCATGGACCTAAGCCCGTAATTACTTCGTAACAATTTGTGGCTTTATTTTCTACACTACTCATGGGCTTAATCATAATTTAAAATGAATTAAATAGTTTGGGTTGTTATTATACCTAACCTATAAAACACAAATACCATTTGTAGGCTTATTCTTATACTAGTTATGAGCTAAACAACTTAAAATGAATTAAATAATTTGGTTTAACTAATACATCTCAAGTCACTAATTAGATATGGACCAAAGAATATTTCCTTCGCCATAAATCGGTATCCACAGTAACTAGCTCAATCTTTAACACTAAAACTCAATATATATAGTTCATGTTAAATAATTGACTTAATAAATTCTACATCTTCAATCATCATCAAGCAATCCTAAAAATCTAAAATCTATATCCTTGAAATAAAATCAAGATGAGTTCCTACAATAGAATCCTTAATAACTCAAAAAAAAAAAAAAGGAATTCAATTGATATCCAATACTTATTTTCAATTAAGATCCCTTAAATGCTGATTGAGCTCCAAACAAATTATATGCTCAAAATTCTAGGAAAAGAGCAACCCAAGAATATCAGTGAAGAATCAAAATCAACTAATTTTAGTCCATTATTCCTAACATCCAATAATTCGTATATATCTTCTTTTTTTTCTCTCCCAAAAGATAGAGATTCACTACTAACCACACACTCTTTTATTCTAAATCGCATATCATCAAAGCCCATTCTTAATGAAATTCAATTATTTCTAGAGGTATAATTAATAATACCTCCAAAATAAACTAACAATTCGTCTAAAGACTTGGGGTATTACAGTTGAATTACTAGGGAGTCAAATGGTATACAAACAATGCTTAAGTATGTGCATCTATTTAGTTGCAGCTAGGGCTGTAAATGGATATTCGAAAATCCGTTTACCGTTCGCATTCGAATCCGTTTATAGGGCTATTATCCGTATTCGTTTAAAGCGGATATTATCCGTATCCGATTAGTAGACATCCGATTATAAACGGATAAGAATATGGTAAATGCCTATCCGATCCGTTTAATATCCGCTCTGAATACGTATCCATTGGATATATCCATTTATATATTTGATTATCCGTAATTTAATTAAATCCGTTATCCGTATCCGATAAACAATATTTAAAAAATTATTATATATAATATATTCTATTTTTATGTATTTTAATATATATATATATATAAATATAATATTTTAAAAAATTATCATATATAAATATTATTATACATAATAAATTATTTTTATTTATAGATTATGAAATTAGTAATTAAAGAATTAATAAAAAAAATTGACGGTAATGATGATAATTAAATAGTACTAAATAAAAAATTTGAAAAATTAATATATAAATGATAAAATTAATCAATATAAAATTATTGTTGCTGTGTTTTATAATTAATTTATATTGGTGTCATTTTATTAATATTAATTAATCATAAAGTTGAATCAACAATTATAAAAAAAATTAATTAAATTAAGAATAATTAACTTTTAATTCTAAAATAAAATACTAAAATTATTAACTAGCTAAGGGGACATTAAGATTTAAGAGGGTATTTGGGTGAACTTATAAGCTTTTTAAAATATCTTATAAGATATTTGAGAGTTTATAAGATATCAAAAAGTATTCGGTAATTTTTTTTAAAAAGGAACTTATAAGCTCTTAAAATAAAATATTTAGAGTTTATAAGCTCTTTTGCAAAAATTAGGAATTCCTAACTAAATTTTAGGATATTAACAAATTTTCTTAATTTTAAGCATATTAATTATAAAATTACCATTATTAACACCTTATAGGCTCCAAAATTTTATTTTATCTAAGCACTTTAAGAAATAATTTTAAAAAAAGATCTAGCAACTTATAAGCTCCGAAAATATCTTATAAGATACAAGAGCTTATAAAACATTTTAAATAAGTTTAGTCAAATACCATCTTATAACATACATGAACTTTTTTAAAACGTCTTATAAGCTCATGTATGTTATAAGATGGTATTTAGCTATACTTATTTAAAAGATCTTATAAATTCCTACATGTTATAAGATGTTTTTGGATCTCCTGCATCTTATAAGATATGTTTCGAACTTATAAGATGCTAGGCTTTAAAAAAAATATATATTCTCAAAGGGTTTGGATAATAAGATCTTGGAGCTTATAAGGTATTAGTAATAATAATTTTATAATTAATATGATTAAAATTAAAAGATCTTGTTAAGACTTTAAAAATAAGTTAAGAATTCCTTACTTTCTTAAAAAGTGCTTATAAGCTTCTAACATCTTATTTTAGAAATTTTATAAGTTATTTTTCTAAAAAAATTACGAAACACTGACATCTTATAAAATATTTTGAGAAGTTTATCATCTCTTACGGAATAAACTTTTAAATTAAATATTTTACAATATCTAACATATACATAAAATATAAGGTGAAAATATCATTTCATAATTTTATTTTATAGATTTGTACTATTATTAATTTAAAAAACTAATAAAATTTATCTAAATATAAACCTAAACTCTAAATCCTAAAATCTCACAACTTTATAAATTTTAAATACCAAAATATTAATAATAGAAGATATTTTTATTGATTAACATTGTTATATCTACATATATAAAATTAAATATCACTATTCAATAACCATCGTAAAAATTAATTTTTTAAAATTATATTAAAATATAATACATAAAAATATTAAGTATCAAAATATAAATCAAAATCATGTGTAATAAATTAATGAATAATTAAATTTTAAAATTAAAAAATTAATCATTAAAATTAAATATAAATATAAATAATTTTTTTTTGGACCAAATCACGATTCACTAAACCCTACCTCTCATTTATTTCAATTCATTTCCCTCTTCATTCTTCCTCTCCGCCTTCGCTCCAGCTCTAGGTACTCTTTCTTCCTTTCTTTCATTTTTTTTTTATTTTTAAAATGTATGTTTTATACAAATCTCGCCGGTAGAAGCACTAGCGAGATCCGTCGCGGAGGCCCGCTGGCCTCCGCGACAACAAAGCTAAGAGCCAGCAGATTTGCTGGCTCTAGCAGGCGGCGACGGGGCTGGCATCCTCGTCAGCCAGCCCCGTCTTGTATGCTAGAGTCGCGACCAACTGTGGCCAATAGCAGCTGATCGCGGCGACGGGGAGGCTGGCCGCAACCAGCCTCCCCGTCGTGAGAGCCAGCAGATTTGCTGGCTCTCGCGGGTGGCGACGGGGCTGGCGTCCTCGTTGGCCAGCCCCATCGTGTATGCTAGAGCTGCGACCAGCTGTGGCCAACAACAGCTGGTCGCGGCGACGGGGAGGCTGGTCGTGGCGACGGGGAGGCTGGTCGCCGGCGACGGGAGCAGCGCCCCCCTCCCAAAACATTTAATTTCTGATTTTTTTTTATCTCCCCCACCCCTGTTTTTTATTTTTTTGTAATTAATAAGTTATAGTAATGTTTTATTTAATTGTGCAAGTTTGAAAATTTGTATTTTTGGACATTGTAAAAGGTAAATTATTTTAGTATTATAATTAGATGATTGTGATTATGAATTATGTAGTCAATGCTTTAAGTTATAATTATATGGATTATGCCAATATTGTGTTACTTTGTGTTAAAGATTGGTTGCCAACAATTAAAAATGATTGTAAATAATATGTATTTCTTTCATTTATTTAGTTTTTTTATTTATATATCAACATATAAATGTAGATTAATATATACTTTTTTATGGGTGTAATTGATTGAACTTTTGGAGTACATGGTGCAAATTATTGTGATGCTTCAATGGTTGCTTTTGGTGTATTTTCTCTTTACTTTTTTTTATTTTTTGACATTATTTGTAAAGTATATTATAAATTCTTATAGGGTTCCCCCTCCCCCATCTTTAATAGATAATCTCTTAAACTTTACCAATAATATTTTGTTTATTATGTTTTGCAGTGTTAAACAGATGAGAAATTCAAGCATGTTCGTGTCGTTGGACTATGTGAAGATTTTTCTTGTATTGAAATGAACTTTTATTTTGGTTTTTTTTTAGATTGCTGTATTATGTATTGAAAATTATTATTTCTTGTGATCCTTGAGACTTGTATGCTTGTTTAATATTTGGAGTATACTAATTTTGTTGTTTTTTGTTTATTGTTTTTCCCCCCTAGATTTTATTATGTTATTTGTATGATTATTTTTTTTAATGAAATTTATTAGAAAAAAAAAATGCATTTTATTATAAATTAACGGATTCGGATATTTATAAACGGATATTCGAAAAAATTATAATCGGATTCGGATATATCCGAATTCGGATAATATCCGGCGGATATGAATTCGGATATTATAAAAAGATATCCGTCGGATACAGATACAGATACGGAAACGATAAAATTTAAACGGATACGGATACTGATACAGTATATCCGATCCGTTTAATATCCGTTTACAGCCCTAGTTGCAGCGGGCAATAACGATTACATCGCCAATTATTTCCAGCAGTTATACTCCTCAAACACCTCATATAGCCCACAACAATTCGCTGCATTTATCATTATATAATATTCAAAGCACCTCCGAGTAAGATGTGTCGGAAGCGTAGATTATAAAAAATAGTTTATAAAGTAATTATAAAATAATTTATAATTACGGGGCAGTGTTTGTAAAAATAATATTATAAATATTTCAGAAAACGGCAAATAGTTAGTACAGATATTCCAAAATTATTCAGTTGCAATTCAATTTAACATAAGCATAAACCAAAGCAAACATATCAGTTTGGAATATAAGAACAAAAATATAAAGATCAGTATATATAAACTGAGAACTTATTTCAAAGTTCTGTATCGTAATAGAACTTAGATTGAATCACCAGAATATGATTTGCCTTGAAGAAATTATCGCCTCTACTAATGCAAAAAGTGCAGCGAAACTTCCTCCAGGATAAGAAAGTCTCAGAAGCCTTTTGGTGCACTCCACAAAGTTTCACTTCGATCACCACTCAGTTGCCAGAAAATGATAAACAACACTATTATAGAAAGATATGAGAGGGATAAAAGAGAATCAATTGTTATGCCTTTAGCCTACACTTAGCAGACTAATTTATAAGTGCTAGAAGGGGAGCACTTTTAAAGGAATTTCAATGTGGGACACATTGGTTAGAATTTTTATACTAGTATAGTTTCCCATACTTTTTCTTTTATTTTCAAGGGCATGTTTACGGTGAAGTATACTTGCATATACCTTATATGAGGTGTCATTAAATTAAATGGCATATACTTTTTCACAACAGATTACTGTTAATTGTACAACAAGTTGATGGTTCACATTTTTAGTACATTAAATGCTTGGTAAATATTTACAAATATTTTTCAAAAAAGAATTGTTGTATTAGATAACATAACTTCATAATTTTGAATTATATATTTTATAATATTAAAATAATAAATAATATTTAAAATAATATAGTTAAATATAATTATCTTTATTTATTAACTAAAATAAAAAAATTTAAGAATAAATATAAAATCTAAAACTATCATCCTAACAACATAATATAATTTTAAATAAGCAAATTAATAATTTTAATCATTTAAATAAGTAATAAAATAATTATTTTAGATTGATACTAATACTATATAAAAAATATAAATATATTTAAAATAATTAAATTAAATTAAATTTAAGAATAAAAACAAAAACAAAAACAAAAAACATTCATTTTCACCCCCCCCCCCCCCCCCCCAGTCAACAGTCGAGCTGGCGCCCGACGTGGCCAGATCTAGTCACTAGCCATGGCAGTCGAATTTCAACAAGTTGAAAATAGGGATGGAATTTATATGTATTTATATATATGTATATATTTATATGTATAATATAGATGTGTGTATAAGTGTAAATATATATTATTTTAAAATATATTTTTGTGGTATTTAATTTTTATTTTTATTTTTATCTTTTTAATCTTTTTTAGTGAGGGTTAAATGGATGTTTCATTTTTTGTGAGTTTTTTTTTAAATGGATCAATTTTTTTTTTTTTTTCATAAATAGGTAATAATTTTTGTCAAGATTTTAATCAAAAATTGGACGGAGAATAAAATATGTTTAAAAAGTTATAGAATTTGGATTACAAATATTCAATACCATAAGTTTGAGATTAACAATGCACACACAGTTTAATTATGAAAATAAAAAGGTAATTTTTCAATTTGATTTAATTAAATAAGTTTTTAATAATAAAATTTTATTATTGGTAGTCATTTTTTTAGTACAATGAACTATTTACATACAATCAGAATTAACTGCCAACCAGTTGTACAAATAGCAAGTTAAATGTACTTATTATATTGCCAACTAATCATTAAAATACAAAGTTATGATTTCACATTTTAAATCAAACAGCTTATATTAAATATATTTGTACATTATTCACATGAGGTATGTACAAATAAGATTACACCGTAGACTACTCCACCTAACAAAGCATAAGGTCCCTCTATCGTGTTAAAATTGAGTAAAATCAATATTGGTTCTTGATCTTTTTGGGCCGGCCTAACTGAAACATGAACAATTTTTTTACTATTGGGCTCAGTGACCTCAGGTAACAAGGCCCAACTTGGTTGTAGTCCTCATCTTAAGTAATTGGAATTTGGGCCGTTGGGCTTTCCGGATGCATTTATTCAAATCAAATATTTTGTTTTAAAGGTAGGCCGGAAAATTGGAGGGCAAGCCGCATAGGCATAGCATGTAATATTCCAAAATTCCGTAAGTAAAAGGGGTGGCTTTCACTTCTCAGGAAGCCTAATTCAGTCTGAAGAAGTCGCTCGAATGCAGGAATGCAAACGAGTCAAGGCGAGCCGAGCTTTGGTCATTTTTTTTAGGCTCAAGTTAGAGCTCGACGAGTTTGGAAAATTGAGGAGCTCGAGCACTTGTTTGGGCTCGGTTCGGCTCGACTAGGGTCGAATTTATAATCAAGCTATAGACTCGAGTTCGGCTCGGGTTTAATTTAAATTAGTATATTTTATTTTATTATATTTAAAATTAGCTATAGGTTCGAATTCAAAAAGTTAAATTATTTTATAAAAAAATTAAAATTACTATATTTTATTATTTTTTTATATATAAATTTTTTTTTTAAATAGAAAATATAGGCTCAGGAGCCGGCTCGTTAGTTTGCGAACAAGAATTATTTGATTCGAACTCGATTTGAAACTTACACAAGCTCAGCTCGAATTCGAATTCTTCAAACTTGAATTTGAATACTTGACGAGCTGGTTCAATTCATTTGCATCCTTAGTCGAACAAAACCAAAAGTGAAAGCAACTTTTATTTATTTCAGGCATAAAGAGGAGCCAGATGCCAAGTGGCTTTGGGTTGCGTGAAGCTGATTACTCTCTTGAACCAACCAAGCCAACACTCAACAGAACAGAGTCTCTCTCTCTCTCTCTCAACGTGCGTGTGGGACACTGATTTGGGGGTGTGAATGTAATCAGAAGAGCAGTCACCCACCCCAACCCCACAGCCACCGCACCAAAAAAAGAAGGAAATTAATACACACACACAGATGCTTTTTGGTATAGAGTAATAGTAGGGTAAAAGGACAAAATGAGTAAGCTAAGCACATCGAGCTCCGAATTGGATTTGGATCACCCCAATATTGAAGACTATCTCCCATCCGAATCCATTCAAGAGCCTCACGGCACGCTCCGCCTGTAATTTTTCTTCTTCCCTTCACCGTTCTCTGCCTTTGCATCCGCATGTAATAATTATATGTCTATTTTTTAATTTTTGTGTATTAATGCGCCTGAATTTTTTTCGTATTTAGGCGCGATTTGCTCGATATATCACCTACTCTAACCGAGGCAGCTGGTGCCATTGTTGATGTAAGTTTTGCTTTACCCTCTCCCTCAATTTTTTGATGTTTTCGGTTTGTAGTTTTAAGTTGAGGATGTGATGTCTGCATGTAGGATTGTCGCTATTGGAATGCCAATCTAGTAAATTAGGGCAAACAAACTTTTGTAATGGCTATTAAAACATTGTTATGTAATTTTTCCTCTATCTTTTAAGTGACTTTTACTAATTTTTTAGCTGATTTTTCGCCTGAGTAGAAATTGAGAGAGCTCGAAGAATTGCAGAATTTTATTTAATCCAAATCGTTTACTTAAACATGGAATCTATGAAAATTTTGTCGCCTTATCAACTGCAAATGTTGCTTGCTTGTTGTATCTCTTAATGTATTTTACTTGTGTGGTAGTTTACACTATTGCTGCATTCTGACTATTCTCCATATTATCATCCCCTGTTGTTTAGTGGTATAGAGACTCACTGTTGTGGCCGTTGAAGATTCTTCTATTTCTTATTCTTGCTGCATAACAGGACTCTTTCACGAGATGCTTCAAGTCAAATCCTCCAGAACCATGGAACTGGAACATATACTTGTTTCCTTTGTGGTGCTTGGGAGTTGTTGTTAGATATGGGCTTCTCTTTCCATTAAGGTGAGTTTTTGGCCTATGCCTACGTTGATTGTTCAAAGGTAAAGATTAGAGAATTATTATATATTTGGCTTCGTTGATTGATTTAAGATTAATTATAAGTAGTGCCACCGGATATCTGTTTTTCTTCTTAATATTCTTGCTCAAAACACATAATAGCCTGTATTGAATGTTTCTGCTCCAGGCAATAATGGTGAGAAATTGCATCTAGCGTAGGATCTACTAGTTGAAGTAATTTTAATCTAGAATTGCTGCTTATGCCTTTCATGCATATTTTGATGCATTTCACTTCAAATGCAGGGTAATAGTGTTGACAATAGGATGGATTATATTTCTCTCGTGCTATTTTCCTGTCCATTTCCTGTTAAAAGGGCATGAGAAATTGAGAAAAAAATTAGAGGTATGATTGCTTAATTTTCTCTTTCAAACCATTTTGTTGCCATCTTTGTGAATTTTTGTCATATAAGTCTGGACATGTTTCTGGCTGTTCTGGGTATAAACCTCAGATTTTTATTCATCTTTTCTCTGCCAGTATTGGGCTTTTTTTTTTAAAAAATGTGAAAAAAAAAATTCCCAAAAATACCGCAAATTGGGGGGCCTTTACAAATTTATGGTAAGTTGCACTCATCGAGTGCAACTTTTGAATGTACTGTAGAAAGTTGCACTCGGTGAGTGCAACTTTCAATAGTAACTAATTTTTTTGTCTGCCTACCAGTTTCGTAGCCAACGGAGGGGAAGAAATAGTACTATTGAAAGTTGTGGTTGTAGAGTACAACTTTCAATAGTAACTATTTTGTAAAGGCTGCAATTTTGGTTGGCACACATAACTTAAAGCCTGCAGTTGTGAAGCCTGCAAGCTTCATAATTTCCATGCAGAATGGAGAGGAAAAAAAAAAGAGATAAAAGAAAAAGGAAAAAAAATTATTGTAGTAATTGTTTGATTATTTAAGGTGGAAAAATTTTATTAAGGGAAGAAGTTAAATTTTGAGTGCTAAATTAAAATTTTTTGCTTTAATAAATATATATATATATATTTATTCTTTGTGTTTGCAGTTTGTCTAGAATGGAAAACTGGAAGGAGTTAAACAATATTATTATTCAACATTGTTTTCTACCAATACTAGATTAGTGTATTATTTTCATATTTTTTTTATTAGTATTTTTATTCACTCATATGTATAGTGTTAATCAATTGTTATAGGGCTGCGAAACTGGTAGGCAGACAAAAAAATTAGTTAATATTGAAAGTTGCGCTCACCGAGTGCAACTTTCAATAGTACATTCAGAAGTTGCACTCGGTGAGTGCAACTTACCATAAATTTTTAAAGGCCCTAACAATTCATGGTATTTTTGGGATTTTTTTTTCCCAATTTTTTTTTTAAAAAAGCCCCAGTATTGTCTTAGTTACATATGATTCAGGAAGAAAAAAAAAAAGCTTCAGATTCCATTTTCAATTGAGGAAAATCATGACACACTGAGAACAATTACTCTAGGTAGGATGTCAGGAAGAACTACATATTTCCGCTTTGATTATGTACTGCTCTTATAAGAAACATAATATTGTTAATTGTGAGTGTAATCATTAGTTAGTTACTTTTCTGCAGAAGATAAGTCATATATGCTAAAGAATGACCTCCTATAACTGTCTCATGTTGTTTATTTTCTCAGAGAGGTCTAGTTGAGTTGATTTGCAGTTTTTTTGTTGCATCATGGACTGGGGTTGTGAAGTACCATGGTCCACGGCCCAGCATGCGGCCTAAGCAGGTGGGACTGTGTGTATTGGTTTGTATCATCTAACTTTTCTGTATAGTCGCTGATATCAGCTTATATCTACATATTCCCAAATGGGCTGTGCAGGTTTTTGTGGCTAATCACACATCCATGATTGATTTCATTGTTTTGGAACAAATGACTGCATTTGCAGTGATTATGCAGAAGCATCCTGGGTGGGTTGGTAAGTTTATTTTAGTCATACAAGGGGAGTGCTTTTGAAGCATTTCTTTAACGGATTGTTTATCATTTTTGAATTCACAAGTCATGACCTTTTAGATTATTTATTATTTGGGGCAATTCTCCATTACCTGTCTCTCTGAACTCTGAATGTTCAATTATCTTATTTTTCTATCAGAACCAATGATTTATGTTCTTTGTAGACCCTGATCTTTAGAGAACAGAAAAAACTCTTGGATAAGTAGTTAAAAATCTTTAGGCATGTATGTGTTTTTGGAGTTGGATTATTTCTTTGTATGATTTTGCTGGAATTGGAGGAGTGGAGTTCTGAATGGGAACTGTGGCACTAATTGGATGGTTTTTGCTTCTCATAAAACTAATTAGTGGATTAATAGGATTTGAGAAACAGTTGTTTGCTTGTATTCTATGGAAGTTTTCTTCATCTTGTTTGCTTAAATGCTAGTTGGAAAATTTAGATGGAGCTTGATGTTTATAATCTCATTCATTAAGTTGGAATTTGGATGGATGTCAGTGAATGTTTTTCTTGTATTTTACTTTGTTGATCTTACCATGTTATCCCTGTATAGGACTATTGCAGAGCACTATTTTGGAGTCTCTAGGATGTATTTGGTTCAACCGCTCAGAGTCCAAGGATCGTGAAATTGTTGCAAGAAAGTATGTCTTATATAAAGGGCTTAATTATTTCAAATCATATCACTTTCCTTATTCTGAATTGTTATCTTTTTTTCAGGCTAAGAGAACATGTCCATGGGGCCGATAATAATCCTCTTCTTATATTCCCAGAAGGAACTTGTGTGAATAACCACTACACTGTGATGTTTAAAAAGGTTTCCCTTATTCACATGCTATTGAACAGTTTATTATATAATTTTTGGGTTTTTGTTTTCTGACGATGGATTTCTCATGTCTTCCTTTTCCATATTTGTGCCTTCTGAACAATGAACAATATTTTGACCATGCATATCCTAACAGTACCATTCCATAGCATCCTGCTCTCCTAAAACATATCTGATTCAACATGGATTTGTCCAAGTAGAATTTTCTTGTTATAGAAAATGGTGAAGATAAGTTGGTCAGTGTATGCATTTCTGTCAAATTTTGTGAAAATGTAGTCCATACAGATGCTTGGTGCTTAGGTAATATTTCATTTTAAGTTTTTCATCATTATGCTGCCATTTTATTTTTGTCATTTATCTTATTTTTCTATGCTGTTTAGGGTGCATTTGAACTTGGATGCACTGTCTGTCCAATCGCAATCAAGTATAACAAGATTTTTGTAGATGCCTTCTGGAACAGCCGAAAGTAAGTTTTTTTATGGTGCTATTTCATGTGCCAATAACACATGTTAAATTGTCACTATTAATGTTAATAACAATTTGGTTAGTCTGTGGTGTTTCTTGAAGTGCTTTTCTTTTGGCCGAACTTGCTTTCTGTGAAAAATTCTGGCGACACTTTTTGCTTGTTGCTATTTGTTAGTGATGGGCTCCTTGCAAACTAGTGCCAAGAAACTATTGTTTCTTCAGTTAACGGCCTATTAAGACATTCTTGAAACCTTGTTGTAGGCAATCCTTCACAATGCACTTGTTGCAGCTTATGACATCCTGGGCTGTTGTCTGTGATGTGTGGTACCTGGAGCCTCAAAATCTGAAACCTGGAGAAACACCGATAGAATTTGCTGAGAGGTACGAATCATTTTGTCAATACATAAATGTCACTGGGTGTTCTAATTCCTGAATTGGTGTAACCAAAAAAATAAATATGTATACTTAGTATTAAATGTATGTTACTTTCAGGGTGAGGGACATTATATCTGTTCGAGCAGGCCTTAAAAAGGTGCCCTGGGATGGATATTTGAAGTACTCTCGCCCCAGTCCAAAGCATCGTGAGCGCAAGTAAGCTTTTCATTTGCATCTGCCTGATTTTCATTTGCCTTCATAATCTTCCATTCTGCTGCCAGAAGATTTATTACTCTCATAATAATGTTTTTCTAAGGAATTGCTAAATGTTTGATTTCTTTTTGCTTGAATTACGAACTCATTCAATATAATGTGCTGCTGCATTTCTACCGATCAAGTTTCAGAGATTTCAAAAAGATGTTTTTGGTAGCGGATCGCCCTGGCCGAAAAAGGGGGGAAAATGATGAGGATAAGATTGCGTGCGTGCGTGCGTGTGTGGAGAGAGAGAGAGAGAGAGAGTGTGTCTGCTGCGTGATTGAGGGCCAACTTTTATTCACTTGCATGCATTGTTCCATGAAGAGCATTTTAAGATCACTTGCATGCATTATTCTGTTTAACAAAATGCACCTCACTTTCTGGTATCAAACTTCCCCATTACATGGCTAAGCCTGGGAGAAAGCATTATTTCCCATACATTTATATTTGATGAGCGGATTTTCATACCCACAATAATAACTGAATGCACAACCTCTCTCATGTCTCTCATCTGTCTCCGTTATAAACATTTGCAGGCAACAAAGCTTCGCAGAGTCAGTACTCCGTCGGCTGGAAGAGAAATAGATAGAGATATATAATTTTGTTGTTTATTGTCTTTGTTTGTTAGATAAAGGCTGCTAGTTGTTTCAAAATTCTAACTTAACTGCTTGCTAAAGAGCATTTTCATTTCCTCAATTGACACAGTGAAATTCCTTTCGTTGCAAGTTAGTGCCTCCTTGAAGAGGAAAATGCTTTATATAAACTGAGGATTATTTCCAGCCAAAGATGGGCGGGGCAAAGTGATCAATTTACTTTATTTCCAAGGCTATAAAGGTTGAATTCTTTTTGTTCAATTTACTGTGTAAGCTGAAGAAAACCTCAAACTATTGTATCTTGAAGTGGATGTGGATAGATGTATGACATCATGGAAGTTCTTGGCAATATTAGTCCATTTATTCAGGTGCAGTTGTGTGTATCCTACGTTGGATGATAAAGATGGCATTACTAATTGAACGGGTCGATGTATGCCGAGAGTGACTGCATGCGGAGATATGAGAAACTCTATATAATTTTCTGTAGCAGCTGTTTTCTGTTTGGTTTGCCGTCTGTCTGCAGGCCTCAATATTTTATTCAATTTTCCCTTGCAGTCCCTGGATTTCCACTGGGCTTACGATACTACATATGTTATAGTATATTGTGAACTTAGCTGTTCAGTCCTGTACGGGAAGATGGACAGAAATATGAATATTTTCTGCTGAAAATCGTTAATCCCAACGTTTTAACACCCGCCAGAATTCCTTTCCATCTTCATCTCGATGCTGTAAAAAAAGGCAAAATGAGGCTATATGGAACTACAAATGCATGCTTGGCCTCTCTATTATTGTTTGCCTTTCCATTGAGCTGCAGCTTTGCTCATCCATTTAAGTGCAGCTCCAATGGCAGAGCATGCACTGCTCTCGTGGACTACATCCCGCCCAATGCCACCACTATCACCGACGTCAAAGCACTCTTCAATGTCTCCTCTTTACTCTCCCTTCTTGGCGCCCACAACCTTCCGCTCTCCAGCCCAACAAACGCTGCAGTGGCTGCCAAACAGACAATCCGAATACCTTTTGCCTGTGCTTGCGCCAACGGCATAGGAATGTCTGACAGGCAGCAGATCTATATGGTGGCCCCCAGTGACACCCTACACAGCATTGCAGCGGCGGTGTTTGCTGGCCTGGTGACCTACCAAGAAATCCAGGCCGTTAATAATATATCTGATGCCAACTTGATTGAGGTGGGGCAGGGGCTTTGGATCCCACTGCCCTGCAGTTGCGATGATGTTGATGGGCAGATGGTGGTGCACTATGGACACATTGTGTCCGCTGGGAGCACGGTGGGCAGCATTGCACAGCGATATAACATCTCTCAGAATACACTGCTGAAGCTCAACGATTTGGTCAACCGTAAAGATCTCATGGCTGGGGCTGTTCTTGATGTTCCACTTAGAGGTTTGGTTTGTCATACATTGACACCTATAATTCTCTTTTTTTTTTTCCCTCCCTTCTTAGTTTTTTCTTAACCAAGAAATGCTTCAAATATAATGGTGATGGTTGAAAATTAGAAGTTCACATTGAGGACTGTTGGAACTTTGAGTTTCAAGTTGGAAATTAATTAAGTGATATAAAACCAATGTTCCATATGAATTGATTTGCATCTGTCTGTGATCAAATATCTCTTAGTGTTTACTCATTTTCTCCCATGGCACTAGATTTATTGACACTAGTTCCCCTCGGCGTTGTTATGGAGCAGTTTGTTCTACAATGGTAAGAAATACCTCACTGGACTACCCTTTGCTTGTTCCCAGCAATACATATGTCCATACTGCTACCAAATGTGTAAAGTGCAACTGCAATGCTTCAAATAACTGGAGGTAAGCCTATGATCTGATGCACAACTTCTCTTTTCAGATTTTTACCATCCCTTCTGCATCTTTTAGCTCTCGGCAATCTGACATTGCTTTTCTTTATCTTTTTGTCCTTTTACTTGAGATTTTTCTTAATTGGTTAACTTCTGTTTTCAGGTTGCAATGTAGACCATCCAATATTAGTTCATCCTGTTCTCCTATACAATGCCAAGGAGAAGGAAACTTATATCTAGGAAACACCATATCCTCAGGTTGTAACAAAACCATTTGTGACTATGCTGGTTACACCAAGCAAAATATACTCACAACCCTGGCCTTGGAGTCCACTTGTCTTGGTATGTAATCGTACCATACTGTTAATAGGCATGGTTTGCTCAACTTTCTTGGTTACTCGAGCTTATCTATTCAAGCTGTGAATGCAAATATAGGGCTACATAGAATTCGTATGTCCTGCAGCATACTTGTGCGGGCTTTGGCTTCCTGTGCAATAATATATCATATTATAGCTCGATTTCTGCTGACTTACCTTTAGGGTGTGCTGGATGTTGTTTCCAAGTTTATATCACTGCACTTCGGGTAGCTAAACAAGTGTCTAATTTGATATCTAAAAGTCGTGAAATCCTATTTCCAACAGAGTACTAATCCATAATTTATGTAATGTTGGCCACAGGTGGTGACAATTCATCTGCTATTAGCTTGCAACGTCAGGGCTGGAAGCTCCTTCTCATTTTCATCTATGTGGAATTGATTTGCCCTTCTCTTTTGAAGTGAGAAAGTGCAAACTTGTGAGGAGATTGTTTCTATTTTCTGAATTTTAGAGAAGGTAACAAGAACATCTATTGTACAATTTTGTTTAGGTCTGTTCTCTTTCAGAAAGGCAGCTGCATAAGATTGTGAACTTGTTGGAAGTGCTGATTGTTTGATCTTTGTTACATTTTTCTGTACTCTCTAAACGAGACTGGTCGGAAAGAGAAATGAAAATATTAAATACAAGAGTCTAATAGTATTACAGAAAAACTGGCAGCTTGTGGAGGGTCTGCGGGAGCTCAAGCTCATAGTGCCCTGGAAAACAGTCGACTAGGCAGGTCAAACTCAGTTTTAACAGAGCTGCTCTGTGTGGTACCTGTACTTTTATCCTTACAGCAAATTATACCATATCAGGAATATTGTATAATTGTAACCAGGGACAGGTGATCTGCTATATTATTCGCCCAATTACATCTTCATGCATGCATCCTACCTTAATCATGCTGTGAAATCAAATATTCATCCTTTCCTGCCTGATTCCATCTCTTTCACGAGAACTTTTTCTATGGATTCTAATGTAGTAAGTGAGTAACAATAATTGTTAATTTGAATGATTCAGGGCCAAGAATGAATATTTGGGCAATTGCGGCCATGCTCAAATCTAATTTTGAATGCCACAAGATTCTGGTGCTTACTTTCATTTGTCCAAGGATCGGAAAAAGATTCTCAAAGTTTGGCCATTCTTTTTTCTTTTTCTTTTTGGGTCTTGTTATTCATTTGTGAAAATGACCCAAGCTAGATATTAATTTGTGAAAATGACATTTACCCAAGCTAGATATTAATTGTGAAAATGACATTTACCAAAGCTCTGCTGGCTATGCTTGTCCTTTTTCTCCTTGGTAAGATAGGAATGCTGTTGGTTTGTAAGTTATGGCTTAACATGTGGTCATTACAATAGGATCTCTTGGTGCTATGGATAAGTTGTGAAGTGTTTTTTAAACATTAGGGCTGTCAATGATTTGAATTTGAATTAAAATCAATATTATTTGAATTTAATTATCAAAAATTCATATATAAATCAAACTCAATATTAAATAAAATCTATTTCAATTAAGATTATATACAGTTTGATGGATATCTGAAATTCAATACAACATATATATGTACTGATTTGATTTATTTTTTTTTTCTCTTCCATTTTTTTTTTCCTATTTGGATTGTATAGAAAAAATGTATTTACAAATTAATTTGCATCAAATTTGATTTGGACAACTTTTATCATATAACGGCCTAAATGTTAAATATTTAGATAGTAAGTCTTCATTTCACATTATACTAGTTCATAGAAAAATATTATACATTATTATATTTAACATTTTTTTTTTTTAATATTCTTCTTATTTTGACATAAGACTTAATATCAGTAGCATAATATAGACCAACATAATATATAGATTTTTTTATAATTTTTTTTTATTAATAATGCATATAGGAGTAATTAATCTTATAAAAGTTATTAAGTTTAAATTCTCACCTTTAACGAATCGAATTACTTAATTTTATATCTAAACCACTTATTTTCAATTAAGATATTTATTATTTATAATTAGATCTAACCCATTGAATATTTTAATTTGATAAAAATTCTAAAATATAAATCAAAATCGATTTGAAACCAACACATTGAGAGCCTTATTTCCAACTACAGAGAATCTCTCTGTGTTTCAAAAAGCCTTTTGTCTGTTTTCTTTTTTTTTTTTCCCTTGCTTTTGTGTATCTATAAATTAAAGATATAGTACCCCCCCCCCCCCCCCCAGCATAGGCAATAGACTTAGCTGATTCACCAGCTTAAAATACAAAAACATTGCATCCTTCAGTTAACAAAATATATACAGCTCCAAAGAAAGAATTGTTAGACATGGACGCTGCAAAAGCCGATGTTGAAGAAGCACAAGCTCGAATGGAAATCTGGAAGTACATGTCTGGGTTTACGGAAGTGGCAGTAGTGAAATGTGTTGTTGAACTCGGAATACCCGATATCCTGGAAAACCATGCGGGCGCTGATGGCGATGGGGTCATCACACTCGATCAACTCTCTTCGGCGCTGGGGTGCTCGGCCTCAGCCCTCTACCGCATCATGAGGTTCCTGACTCATCGCGGGATCTTTAAAGAGGTGAAAAGTACTGATGAAGAATCATCATCAATTGCTTACGCCCAAACTGCTGTTTCACGCCTTCTCATGAAAACCGGCATGGCTCCTTTTCTCCTGTTGTTGACCAATCCATTGATGGTTGCCTCCTTGCATGACCTCAGCAAACTTGTCTTAACAAATGGCGGCAGCGCTTTTGAGGTGGCACACGGCAAGGATCTCTGGCAGTATGCAGCGGTGGATCCTTCCCTTAACAACCTGTTCAACGATGGTATGGCATCCAATGCCAGGGTCACTGCATTAATGGTGGCTGAAAATTATCCAGCCGCTTTTGAAGGGATTGGCTCGTTGGTGGATGTTGGTGGCGGCAATGGGATGACGCTGCATGCTTTGGTGAAGGCTTTCCCATGGATTCGAGGGATCAATTTCGATCTTCCTCATGTAGTGTCATGTGCTCCACATTCTGATGGAATTGAGCATACGGGAGGCAACTTCTTTGAGAGTGTTCCACATGCTGATGCCGTTTTCATCATGGTACTGTTTTCCTATGTATGGAAGATTTTTTGTCCTCTTCTTTCGTGTCTAATTAAACTTTAAGGTCTATTTCTATGTATGTTTTCTTTATGATTATGATGACAGTGGGTGTTGCACGACTGGGATGATGATGCCTGCGTCAAAATCTTGAAAAACTGTAAAGAAGCCATTCCAAAAGACACAGGAAAAGTAATTATTGTGGAGGCTGTGGTTGATGAGGTTGAAGGTAACAACAGCAAGTATAGAGATGTTCACTTGGCGTTGGATATGTTAATGATGACTTTCACAATCAAAGGAAAAGAGAGGACTTCCAAGGAATGGGGACACGTTATAAGTGCAGCTGGGTTCACTAAACAGACTATCAAACATATTCCAGCAGCACCTCTTTCTGTCATTGAGGCTTTTCCCTAATTTATGTGCCAAGCTTCGTCATTTACCTATTGTTCTGCTTTCAAAAATAATCTTCAATAAAAAGTCTCATTCTGTAGCTAGCCAGGTCTAGTTTCGGATTCTCAATAAATTTATATTCTTGCAGAGAAAGAGATGAAGACAGAGCAGGAATGGCAATACAACTAGAACACAAAACGTGAATCATCCTTAAAGCATACTAGTCTAAAGGACAACATTATTGCACAACATAGATGTAGTCAACCAACTTAAATTACATAAAATTAAAAAGAGATTATAATCAAATTCCATAATTTGGACATTAAACAACACAATAGACTGTCAAAAACGTTAATTTTTTCCTTGGTTCTTATTATACTGTGTCGTAAGTGAGAAGACTCACAATCATTATTTGACTCGGAATATAGTACTCTATGGGCAGCACAAAAATTGAATATATAAAATAAAAAATCACTACAAGAATGATTCTTAAAGATTTGCTTGCAAGATACAAAGTAGTCCAGCAATCAGAAAGATTGCAGAGAATTCAGTCAAGATTTGCAATCACAGCATCCACAACTTCTTCGGTGGTACTTTCTCCACCAAGATCTTTTGTCCTATATTTGCCTTCTGATATGACATGCTTCACTGCAGTTTCTAGTCGATCAGCGAATGAAGGAAACTGAAGGTGTCTTAGCATCATAGCTGAAGAAAGAAGCAAAGCTACTGGATTTGCCCTCTTTTGCTCTACTAAATTCTCATTTCCTACGTTACCCGCAGAAGCACCTTGCTCAAAAATGGCATGATCGGCTCCCACATTCCCTGAAATTCATCAAAACCAGACCCCATTGTTTATGAAATCCAGAAGGAACATCATGTAATTATGACAAAGGGAGGGCTAAGGAGGACTATTGTGACCTAAAATTACACACCCAAGTGGTGCAAATCAACTCCCTATTTACAATAATGTGGCATACATTCTTCCAATTTTTAAGGGGAAAAAGTTCTCAAAACTACTCATGATGCATACCTCCAGGCATGACACCAGTACCCCCAGCAATACCAGCAGCTGTATTTGCAACCAGATTTCCATAGAGATTAGGAGTCACCTGCAAAATTAAGGTTTGCTTGTTGATACGCTGTACACAGGGGACAAGAGAATAGAGGAACATGCTAATAGGAGAAAAATCAAATTAAAGAGCAAATGCAGCCTATGGGATGTAACAAGCCTGCATTTTGAAGGGTATTATTTAACCCAATTAAGCGATTTGGAATAGAAGACACACCAAGGTACAAGATGCAATAAGGTTCAATTTAACTTCATTTTGAAGGAACAACAAACAGAAAGACAAAAAAACAGAATAGGCAAATTATAGAAAATTAACCATGAATATAACGATAAAGTAGAGAGCATCTTTCCTTGAAGGATAAGAAATAATGAATATACTATGATTTTCCACGCTTAGGTTGTCTTATGCTTCACAATATTACCCTTTTTACCTATAGCTCCAGCAATTGGTAGCTCCATGGTTCTTCTTGAACAAAAGAACTGTTTGGATGACTAATAGAAAAGAACTAGGGGAGCCATTTATAAACAACATGACAGTAAGCAATAAATACCCAGTTTCCCATCTAAATGATAATCCCATCCACAGCAGTTGGTCAACCATCATTGATATATATAGAAGCTGAAACAATCAATACAATACAGCACCTCCTATTCAATAGCATCTCACTATAGTGTATCAGAGACTTTTCAGATACACTCTCCAATTAAGCATCTTGAACTTTTTAGCCATAAAATCAGGATTGAAGATATTTCCTAATTTGCCAGACACAAATTCTCATATTTTTTAGCCTACTATGGGAGTCAATGTTGCTAAGAGTTCGCATTATTAATTTGAATCAGAAGAAAAGGAGAGAGGAGACTAATTATGACAACTAACAAGGTTAGAATACCATCAACAGCACCAAGAAAAGTACACTCCCCATGAACTGAAAAACACAGATTACTTTAGTCCATTACCATGACATCAAATTGCTCTGGCTTGGAGACAAGTTGCATGGAGCAGTTATCCACAATCATCTCATTGTACTGGATACTCGGGTACTTGCTAGCAACTTCACGACAGGACTCTAAAAATAAACCATCTGCAAGTTTCATAATATTTGCTTTATGCACAGCAGTCACTTTCTTCCGGTTGTTGAGATAGGCATACTCAAAGGCGTACTTTGCAATTCGTTCTGAACAGAACTTTGTTATCACCTATCAATTAGACTTAATGAGAAACAGAATAACCAAATTCTCTGATAGTCTGAGCGTGAGCGTTGGACGAATCATCAAAATTCAGTCGCAAAAGCAAAAATAAAGTAAGCACAGAAACAGAGGTTGTGAAACGCAAAAATGTATGCAAAATTACCCCAATAGAATGAGATTATATCTGAAATATTACAATTGGAAAATTTTCTATTATTTCATTTCTAGCAGACATCAAGGTAATGAGCATGCAAGGACATGTACCGGAACGTCAAAGGATAATAAATTAGGTCTAGAATGTAACCTGGTTAAAGCATAGTATGATAAAAATAAAGTTCAAAGGGAACCAAGAATGGGAGAGGGAAAAGATAAAGATTTCCACAACTTCTGCACCTCCAATCTGTTTTGCCGTTATTTCACCAGGCATAACATGCTTGTTGGATTGCGTCACACAATAATCATTTTTCTCCTAGACAATAAAGAGAATAGAGAACAACAGTGAGGCATCACACAATAATCATTTTTCTCCTAGACAATAAAGAGAATAGAGAAAAACATACTCACTGTTTTCACTGAGACCATCATTACCTCAAGTTTCAACCATCCAATAAGTTTTTTCTCAAGGTTATCAATATGAGAATATTGGTTGGACGAAAACAGCGATGGTTGTTTTAATCAACAGGTTCTAAGTCATGTTTCACTTTATTGAAAAATTGTCAACACTGCTAGTCCACATTATTCTGTCTTGAATGACTGTTCACTTCTCTTTCACACAACCATTCTCCAACAAAGAGGAGGAAAATGGCCTGTGAATTTGATGCGGGCACTTGAAGGATTTATGGAAAATCCACAGTGGCATTATGCAAAGATTAAACCCAACAGACGGAGAAGTAAGATAAGCCAAGAAGCATCCTATGTTTGAAGCTACTTCAGCCAGCAAGTATTTTGGAATTAAATATGGTATTCTTTCCAAAGAACACCAATCTAAGGTTGGAGCATCACTCTCGCATATAAAACCATTCAAGCAAGAGTGTAGCCAATTTTGGCAGCATAATTGCATAAAGTTGAGACCTGATCTGAAGATTAGGAACAACAGCATTCAGATATTAATAAACATCTAAGAATTTCAATAGTGAAGCCCCAGTTCCATCTGATATGTTCACCCAAGTGTGGACCCTAGCAATCAGATAGGAAACCGCTCCACGCTCAACCTAATCTAAGACTTGAGAAACTACTTTTTTAAGCATGCAGATAAAGTTATCTAAATCTAATGTGCAAGAACAACCAAAACTTCAACAGTTCAACCACAGCAAAAATCAGCAATCCGCATATCACCCCTCCCCATAGCAACTCAGTCTACACTTTCATTTGCCTTCCTTGCCTCTTACACAACACGAGCAACATTCTAATGAGATTACCTTAGTTATCTTTTGAACTTCAATAGCTTTGTCTTTATCTTTTTATGTTCTACAGATGCAACGCTTGACATAACAAACAGCCAGCAATGAGCACAGTCAAGCTTCATGCAGCATTACACAAAAACTAATAAATTTTGCTAATATTTCTTTAGTATGATTTGTTGGATGGTTAGCTATCCTTCTGCCACAGAATCAATGGCCTAAGTTAGCAAGCAAGCTGTAGCCATACAAATGTCCATAATTATGTAAAATTTATCTTGGACTCAAGGTTGTAATATGCGGGATTGAATTGGTCTGGGGCATTCCCGCGCAAGCACGTCAAAAAAAAATAGGCACAGAGTGCAGAAGCAAGCAAAAGATAGAAGTAAAAATCCAAAAATAAACACAATATTTCACCATAATTAAGAAAAGGGAGATAGATCTTAATTGCATGAAAAAGAATAATGAGAGAAAAAGTTTAGGAAGTATAATATTTTTATTCTGACCATTATGACCACGGATTCCACGATTATATGACCAGCTGCAAGAAATAAATGGTAATTGCATACAGCATTCTTATTGAAACCAATGATCCTAAGATTACATGACCAGCTGCAGAGCTCAGAAGCCAAATTTGATCCTGCACAAATTATTAAGGACAAAAGTTTGGAGCTTTCATTTCGTTGTTCAAGCCTCTCGTTTCCACATATTACAACAGTTTAACCAAGTTGGGAATTTTTTAATCCAGAAAACTAGCCTCATGTGATATACCCCTAGAAAAGCATAATTTAATACTTGTATAAATGCACTCTTAATCCCCATTCTTTATTTCGAAAATTGTAAAACGTAAATAAATAAATGAAAGGCCACCAGAAATAAAAAATTCAACACTAGCACATAGCAAGAGAAAAGAAAATATCAGAAGAAATCGAAACACCTTCAAGCTTTCTACAACTCCAGGAACAACCTCGTGTTCGAGGCCTGAATACTCGCCCTCCGTATTCTCCCGAATCACAACAATATCCACGTGGTCGTGACGAGTTGGGAGCCCCTGCAGATTAAAGCAATGCACGAGGGACGCATAAAGATCAAGCTCCTTCCTCAACAGCACATTCAGCGAGCTCACACCTCCACCAACAGGTGTTTTTAGTCCGCCCTTGAGACAAACCTTATTCTTCCTAATCGATTCGATCACCTCTGGAGGCACTCTCTTCATATCACCATGGACCTCATATTTCTCGAAGTACACCGGCGCGTGCATAGCCTCCATTACCTGCTCCACCGCGCCCGTGACGAGTGGGCCGATGCCGTCTCCGGGTATCATGGTCACAGCACGCGGGGCGCCGTCTCCGGGTCGGGGCATGTATGTTACGGATCGGGTCGTGGTTGTGGATCGGCCACCGGAGACGAGCTGCCTGAGGATCGGAAGTGTTCGCCTCGACATTTTCACTTACACAATATTGGGAAAAGTTTCCGGATTAGATATTCAATTGTGAAATTAGGGTTAAATTGACTGAGATGTGATTACACGGTGGAGCTAGAGTTTCATGAAGAGGGAGGTGTAAAGGAAAGCGGGTACAGCGAAGGAAAAAAAAAAAAATAGAAAAGGAATTTTCGGGATGGGTATTCCTTTTGCAGTGAGGCCTTCATACTTTAGTATTATTCTATTTTTGGACCTCTAGAATTAGACACGAGACCGTCTGACTTTCTTTCGGTCTTCTAATCTATCTGGGTTTAAATCATTTGTTTCAATTTATATTTCATCCTCTATTTCACTGTATGTATATATGACATATATATTAGATATTTTTTTATAAAAATAATTAATTAAAAATTAAATACACTTAGTATATGTATAACACATTGAAATATGAAATGAAACACGAAATGGAATAAAGGATCCAAAGTGAATCTATCTAGTTATGTGAAAAATAACATAACCAAACTTTGTAATAACTTACAATGCCTCAGTCATCTATCAAGACGTAAATGTTCAGCTTATGCTTTTGATCTTTACCTTTTGAACTTTTTCTATCAAGTAGAACAAGCAGATTTTCTTTTAAGGTCTCCATGACATTAAATCTGCAGCATACATTTTGGAATACGCTGCAAGTGTGGATTCCACAGGATTCCTTGATTTTTCATATAGTTTTCTATAGAAAAAGCTGCATTTTCATTTATCTGGATTAATTTTGTGAGTTTTCTAGGCAAATCATGAACAACCTTGCATGACAAAAAGCCTCGGATACTTGCTGATGCACCTAGCAAGTAGCCCCAATAAGTTTTCCAAGAAATTGAATTGCTATTAAATATCAAAGACATATAAGCTCAATTTTCAGCCAGAAATAACTGGCAATGATTCAATTCTAATGTTCAGATGATACCTAAGGAAAGGAATGTAGAGTTCCGAGTAGATTGAATTTTTAGTGGGGGAAAACGGCAAAAACGTAGCCACGTTGCATAAAACAACATACATATTCCACTCTGTGAACAGAACATACATTTAAACAGCAACGCGGAGACCTTTGTTCAGCAATGTTAAAATCATTTCTTTTGGGCACCAGAGGAAGATCCATGTCCAGGAGAAATATCAAGAGCCAGCAGCTGAATCAACCCTGATATGCATCTTCAAGTAAATGCAGTGTGTTTCCTCTCAAAGCACATGCTGGCTCATACAAAGACTACACAGTTGGCATTAGGAAGTGTACATAATACATCCATATTAATGGGCTGGAGCAACACCACTGCTTCCCAAGCCAGTTTTCTGCCCCAGCAGTGCAAGCTGCTCCACAAACTCACCTCCTGTGAGAATCTCTGTGGTTCCATAAATGACATTCTTGACAGGTTGCTGCTGTTGAGCAAACTCTTGCAAGCTCCCATATTCTACATAATTTCCACCACCAATCATGAAAACAATAGCTTCTCTAAATGGTCCTCTAAGATGGCTGCCACTTGACCCGGATGTTGACTTTGGCGCACGGGGATCAAAAACAAGATAGGATTCAATTTCAGGGTTTGGTTTCCCCTCCATCAGAGCATCAACTGTTCTTGTCAAAGCCAGTTGATGATCACTGGACAACAAATTCTTCATACCAGCAGTTACCGCACTAATTGACTGCCCGTAGAGTTTCTCGGCCCAATCAACAATATTGCTCCTGCTACCAGAATTAGCTGATGCTAAGGAAACATTCAATGCCTTTATTTTCTTCACATACTGAAATGCACTGGTATCAACCTCAGATTCCCTCAGTGCAGCCTCTACCACTTCAATTTCAGATGAAGGGATGCTTTCTGCAGAAATAAGATATATGATAGCAAACCTCAATTTGTCCATCTTGGTCCCTTTGCCCCTGAGCACACCAAGAAGTTCATTACGATCAATCCCACCTTTGACCATCATGTCACTCTCTTTTTTAGAGTAAGAATCAAGGGACCTCTCCTTGATTTCACCCAACAATGCAGTAGCGATATTAGTGTGTTTGTCAATCACTTGCTTCCGCTCAGTCAATTCAGGCAAAGAGTTCACTGCATTCATCAGATGCTTTGTGTTGCCAATTAAATCTGTCCCATCAAACTCAGCCCCAGCATCACCTCCAGTACGCCTATTTACCTCCTCGACATCTTTCTTATACTTATTCAATTGTGTCTCAATTTCCACAGCCACTTCTGGAAACTCTAGTGACCCATTTGCCGCCCAAAATGGGTCCAAGCGATCAAATTCATATGATTTCATTCCACCTTTCTCCCCTCTCACATTCAATCTATTCAGCCTCAAACCAAGCACGTCATGAACAAGTGGCTTATACCTAAAGTCGTGTTGTATAGCAACGGAGAGCTCAAAGTTCCGATCAAATATACACAAAATTGGCCTCTGAAATGAGCTAGTGAAATTCCCACCCTCAGTGAACAAATTGTTCTTTGCCAACAAATGGTCCCTCAACCTCTGATCCAGCAAGGACGCTACCATTTCAGCAGGTCCACCACAAGGACACCTAATAATTGGCACAACTGCAAGCGTGGCCAAAACGCAAAGCAAACCTCCCACAATCTTTTCTATTATTTCCTCAATCTCTTTGTCTCCAGCAGAGGGATCATTTAACTGAACATAACAGTTCTTATAGGCAAGTGAAAATAAGTTGTCCTCTAGTGTCACGAATTCCAAATACTGGTCATGCACCTTGGAAATCCTCTGAATTGAATCTGAACTGATTGTTCCTGAAACACAATAAAGAACCAATCTAAGGAAGGGGTCTTACTCTGATTTCTACTCAAACATTATGAACCGCCAAATATGCAGCTAATTTGAAATTGGAGGACTTTTTCACTCATTAATTAGCATAACAAGTGCAACTTATGTTGAGTCTAGTACAATTGGAAATTGTGAGAGCATTGTTAACCCAAACACAAAACAGCAACCTGATATACCTTTGAATCCATCCACCACAATCATTAGTAAGGATAAAAACTGCTGAAGTAAGGAGAAAACAACAAAAACCACCAGAAGTTGTATACTGCTCTATAAGACCAACCTAAAATAAAATCGGAAAAAGAAAAAACTAATTAATCCCAAACCTAAGAAAACGCCTGCTAGTTCAATTTAAGCCAAAAACAAAATAAGCAAATAAAAAGAGCACTTAAAAAAAATGAAAGTGAAAACAAATCTTACCGGTGGCAAGGTCTTCAAGGAGGGGCCTGGGAATGGAGGATGAGAAATTGAGGTGAAAGGAGTGGTAGAGCGTTCTGGAGGCGTCGGAGATCACTCGCTGCACATTCTGAGGCGTGGGCTGGAGGAAATAGACGGCGGGGACATCGTGGACGGGATTGCGATCCTTGTCGAGGAGGAAGTAGAGGGTGACGCCATGCTTGCGCAAGTCCTTCACGTGGATCAAGGGCGACAGTATGTCTTGGCAAAATCTGTCGTAGATCAGAATCTTGTAAACTTCCTCATTAGCCGTTCCCCCCGGGACGCTCACCGCTTGGTTCAGATTCAACATCCGGATTATACATTCTGCAAATCCACCCGTGACATTAGAAATAATATATGGCAACAAGAGTTTAAGAGGAGGAGAGCAAGATTTACCCGTTTGCCTCTGACGGAGGTTTAACGCCATTCTGGGGTAGCAATTCTTTGAATGAGATGCTAAATCTTTCGGCCTGAGAGTGAATCAATGCGTATGTTTGCGGTAGATCATAGATCTTATGTATGTGTGGAGTTCGGAGTAATGTATAAACTGAAAATTGAAGACGACGATTGATTTGGGTAGCTTGTTTGAGGAGGGTCTTGTTCACAGCATAACATGCGACGTCGTTTCATTCTATTCCAAATTTCCAAATCCCATTCCCGCGAACTCCCACCGTGCGTAGTCGCGAAACTAGCTGCAAATCGGTTTATCCAATTACAACTATTGTTCACTGTCATCAATCTTTATTATCGAGTGGGAGGCTTCGAGTTTTAATTTGAATGAATTTTTTTGTGTATTTTATATATGTATTTGATTATGGAGTTTGTACTTTTATTTATTTAATTTGATATTTGAATTTTATTAATCTATTGTAAGAATAATTTTTTTGATTTGATATAAGAATAATATTCGATATTTGTAATATTTTTTTAAAAAAATTACAATTAATTAAATTGCTTGCAAAGTATTATTATTAATTATAATTGAATTAGATATTGATAATAATTATCGGGTTAGAATTCTTTTTGATCAAATAAACTTACTTTAGTGGAATGTCCATAGTTAGTTTTAGATGGAATCCTTCATATATGAATTATGTGAATGTATACATTAATTAAGTAAATTACATATATTTATTTCTTGTATTGATTATGCATTTCATAAATAAGAATGATTTGGGTTTGGGAGTAATTTTTGGAGTTGGACTTGATATCAACAGTATTTAAATTGAGCTTGAAATCACAACAGAATCAATAGAATTACTGAGAGGGGTACCAATAAAAACACTCTAATGTTTAAATCACATCACAAGATCGAAATGGAGCTAAAAGCAAATATTGGAAGGGCAAAGAGAAATGTGAGCAAGGATAATAAGTGATTGGAAGATACCTGAAAATATGAAAATTATTGATATTTATAGCTGTTGGCATGTGGTAAATTTTGAGTGGATAACATGACAGCATCTTATACATATATGTGAAGTGAAGCAATAATCACATATTAATGTATTCCTTGCCCTATGAAGAAAATTATAAGAATTGGTAAGAATGAAGCCCGTAATATTAGACAACTTGTGAAAATTTGTACCATGATGGAAGATGACCTTCAAAACATACTATTCAAAACTATTTAGCACTTTCTACTAAAGAAAACATATCATTTGAATTTCCAACAACATTATTTTATTTTCACTAAAATATTTTTTCATTAACAAACGTTATATATACTTTTCACGTTAACTTTCTTAAATTTTGATTGTATATTGCATATTCCAAATTTGTTTGAGCACATTTTCTGAACTTAGCAGATTCCTCACTTATTTTGTAATTGTGATTATAGACTAAAATTCGCTGGAATGGACTCAAATAAAATCTTTAAATGTTTAAATTAAATAAAATTGAAAAGTAAATTTTAAAGTATAATAAATGACGTATCGTACTTTCAAATAACAAACTATTTATACTTATGAACTTGTGACTCTTACAAGATGAGTTACGTTGAGTTATTCATATTTGAGCTTCTATATTAAATATTGTTGCTAGGTATTCACCACTTTTACAAAGTGATTACAAGAATTAAATTCATCCAATTTAAAGAAAATATAATTACCATCCTATTTAGACATATAGTTTTAATTTTTGAAGGCTTTTTGTTATATTTCATCAAGATGACATGGCAATCTCTTTTTCACCAATCTAATTATGCAAGCATTGTAGAATGAGTTCCCATGCACGTCTTACTAATGTAATAATATTGTTATTTTCCTCAATCATCGCTTGGAATTAATGGTAAAAAACACGCTGAGGATGTGTCCCAAAGCCAAAAACTGATATGGGTAGTACCCGTTTGGTTTCATTTTTATATTTTCTATTATTTAAAAAATAAAATACATAACTTTTTTTCTACATTTTCATTCAATATTATTTTCATTTTCAAAACACATTTTCTAATAACTTATATATTTTCTTCCAATAATCTACATATATGCTTTATTTATTTCATTATTTATATATCTCCACGTATAATCTATTAAAACCAACATAATCATTACATTTCCAATATTTCATCCAAATATACTCATTTTTATCTTATTTTCACTAACTAATTTTCATCAATTTGGAAATGCTGGAAACTGGAAATGAAAATGAAACCAAACTACTCACAACGAAACATGGGATGAGGTGGTGGGACTCTATTGGTTGCATATTATTTTAATGAGCTGGTGCTGTACACGGCCATTAAAGTGAATTAGAATACACATGGCGAGATTTGATTTGCTGTAGAAAACAAATAACCGAGAAAGGAACATCGGAGTCGGACTCAAATAAAACCGACCCTTTTTTTCTTGTCAAGGAAGTCATTCTGAAAACCATCCGTAGCAGTAGTGACTGAGTGAGGAGTCCTATATATTCCTATTTCTGTTTTCTGACTTTTTTCCATCTTTCTGTAAATTGGATACTCTTTTTTATTTTTTTCCCCCAATCTCAATTGCTCTACTTGCAATATTTTTTTTCCTTTTTTCTTTTGCGATTCAATTCAATAATTGTAAGCCTTATCATAATTGGTATAACATCTGCATCTATTTTTCAGAGGCTGAGCTAGACGCTGTGATTTTTTTCCTTAGGGTTAGGGTTTTAATTTGTTGTATTGGTCGATATAATCAATGGGTGCGGAGGGTGAGTCTAGCGTGAGTGCGGGTGAGCAGGTGAATGTAAACATTCGATGTTCCAACGGCTCTAAATTTTCGGTTAAAACGAGCCTGGAGTCGACGGTGGGTGAGTTCAAAGGTGTGTTGGCACAGAATTGCGATGTGCCAGCTGAACAGCAGCGCTTGATTTACAAAGGTCGGATCTTGAAGGACGACCAAACCCTAGTCATCTATGGTATACTATTTCCCTTCAACTTTTCTATATGTATTGTCTGATTTTCGTTTGATGGTTTTTGAATTTGGATTTTATTGCCATGTGCTTTCTCTGGAAGATTCAGAGAGAATGTTCTGGAAATTCAAATTATATTCTTTTGATAGAAAAAAAAAAAAAAAAAAACCCTTTTCCCCTTCTTTTTTAATGTTTTTATGCTTTTTATGGCGTGGTATATTTTATTGTTTGCTAAAAAGATTGTTGATCTGGTTATCTGACCTTAGTTTCGTGGGATTATTTACAATCTCAAATGCTAGCGACTGTCCTCAATAAGCTGTGAAACGGTTAAAAAACTGATATTGTAATGAAGAATTAAATGGTAATGCAAAAGTAGAAAGAGAATCAGATTACGAATAATGGGCATGGTTGGGTTAGTTAAGGGTATGTTGATTCCTTTTACTGTAGCAAAGGTAATGGAAATCGTTTCCTGGGCCACCTAATCCTTGGGCTGTAGCAACATCTAATTTGCCTGATTTTCTTTCTTTGAGGCCTGACAATAGGCATATAAAATTATAAATATTAGATCCTTAATGGTTGCCAACAGAGATCCGTTTTGAAAGCATGATTTTCTCTGCCTAAAGAGAAAGTGAGATATCTCTGACTCTGGATATAGAAAGCTAAATCTTCTTTCCATTTCCTGCAGACTGTGCAATTGATTTTTTTGCTTCACTTGGCATCAGATATACATGTATATGACTATATGTAGATGGAAGGTACGAGATGCGTCATCTGTAATTTGCGTAGAGCATATATATCCTCCAGAAGTTCTATGTTGGACACCCAGGACAAATGCCTGTAACTTCTTTGAGCAACAAAAACAATAAGTCAGTTGAAATTTTTATGGTCTCCTGTCGGGAACCTGAACAGTGTAAGGGACTTGTGAACCATGTAGGACGCATCTAAAACACTCAGCTTTATGGTTAATGATAAAAAATTATTTGTGTTTATATCATATAAAAACATCATTAGTGAGGCAATATTAATTAAACATATGCCTGAATCCTTGCTTCTTTTGCTGTCTAAATTGTGTTTATGCTCTGGGGTTGAACTGTGTGAGCATATATGTAATTTTGGAAGTTATTGTATGAGAAATTTTGTCATTGTTGTCAGAGGTCCAAAATAATTCGTAAACCTTTCTCCCTTGCTGACCCTCAATTTCCTGATCCTTGATAATGGTTGGCTTATCCTCCTCTTACATAGGTTTGCAGGCAGATCACACAGTACATATGGTTCGTGGTTCTGCACCCACTGCATCTCCTCCCTCTGATGTTCCTGCAAGTGCTGGGAACACCAACAGTGTTCCTGCTGCCACACAAGGTGGCAGCCCCAATACGGGGGGCGCTGGAGTTGCTGGTGCAGGTACATCCCTATTCCCGGGGCTCGGTTTAGGAGCATTTGGTGGCACTGGGTCTTCTGGGTTATTTGGAACTGGACTTCCTGAGTTTGAACAGGTGCAGCAACAACTAACTCAGAACCCTAACATGATGAGAGAGATAATGAACATGCCTGCAATACAAAGCCTAATGAACAATCCTGAGATCATGCGTAGCTTGATTATGAGTAACCCTCAGATGCGAGAGATAATTGACCGGAACCCTGAACTTGCTCACATTCTTAATGATCCCGGCATTCTCCGGCAGACACTGGAAGCTGCCAGGAATCCAGAGCTAATGCGTGAGATGATGCGGAATACTGACAGGGCTATGAGCAATATTGAATCTTCTCCCGAAGGATTTAACATGCTCAGGCGCATGTATGAAAATGTCCAAGAACCCTTTCTGAATGCAACCGCAATGGGTGGTGGCACAGCCACTGATGCGGAATCAAATCCATTTGCAGCTCTCTTGGGGAATCAGGGTGGTTCCCAAACCAGAGATGGATCTAATTCTTCAACTGCTGGACGTGAAATGACCACGGGGACCACTATTCCTAACAGTAATCCACTTCCCAACCCATGGAGTAATACTGGTAAGTTTGGAAGTGTTTAATGTGCCAAAGGTTCATCTTCTTCATCTCTCATTCTTGACTAATTTCTGTAAGACACAGAATTGTGGATATTTATAATTGAGCCTAACTTCTGGTTTTTATTTCTTAATTGAACTGCCGCATCCTTTTTTTAGTGTAAGGTTTTTGCTAAATTCTTTTATCCATTCTCTCTTCATTTTCTAGCCTTGCGGTCTGCACAGTGTGGCATTGATAGGGTTCTTCGTATTGTTTTCCCCTTCTGTCTCACTTCTTTCCTTTTCCTACTGAATGAAGTGTCCTAGTCCAGCTGGAGAGGCATTCTATTCTTAGTTGCTCGTCTTACTTGTTACTTTATTCACACACTTTTTCTGAAAACTTTTAGTGGCTGTATGCTCATTTTACTTTCCATACAAAATCAATTCTCTTAACTAGTCAAGTTCTTGCAACTTTCCTTGCTTAATTCTCGAAAATCATATGCTATTCTTTTTTCCTCTTTTGGTTCTGAGACTTTTCAAAGTCCCCTCTGGTTTAATTCCTTAATGTATTTCAGGAGGTTCTCAAACAAATAATGCTACAAGAACTAATCCAACTGGCGATGCAAGACTACCCTCTATTGCTGGATTAGGAGGGCTTGGTCTTCCTGAATTGGAGCGCATGGGCTTGCCAGATTCCTCTTCGTTCAGTCAGTTACTGCAAAATCCAGCTATGGCACAGATGATGCAAAGCTTGCTTTCCAATCCTCAGTACATGGATCAAGTACTACATCAGTTGCAAAGGCAAAATTTTTAGATGATGCTGTTTTGCCTTTTAAGTTATACTCAAATCACAACTTCATTGCAGATCCTAGGCCTAAATCCTCAACTTCGTAGCATGCTTGATATGAACCCTCAATTAAGAGAAATGTTGCAAAACCCAGAAATTCTTCGAGAGTTGGCCTCACCAGCTACTATACAGGTATGCATCTGCAGGTCTTCTTTTCTCAATTAAGTTCTCTGCAGTATGGATCTTTTTCTTTTTCTTTGAGGGAATACTTTTTGTAGAGGAAGCCAGGTTTTGTGTTTGCATGACGTATGATTTTTTTTTGTTACCAACTTGTCAAATTTATTGTTTCAGCAAATGATGGCTTTGCAGCAACAGCTCTCTCAACTTAGTCGACAGCAATCAACCCTGTGAGTATGAATAATTGTTTGAGCTTAACAATGTAGATGGTTTTGGTACTGCTCAACCCCATTTTGTGAAATAGATGCAGGATTGCATAGTGTTTTAAGAGACTTATAACTCGTCTTTATGTGTTTATCTGTTTCTTCTTTATCTTCTTCAATTGTAGATGTGTATAAGCTATCTCCTTTCAATTAAGCCTTGTAGATGATCTAAATCTTTGAAGAAAATTAAACTAAGCAGCTGGTTTAAGTTACCTAAAATCACACTGAAGCTCTTTGATGTTTATTGTCAAATCTGATCCATTCACTACATGGCATTGGTAGTAAACCTGGTGCAATCTTGTGAGCATCCTATCAATGCCCTTCCCTTGTACTTTGACTTGCTAATTGCTATCACATGTATAGGGCTTGTAAAATAATTACGTAGGCAATCTTTTATTATTTGTCCGTAGGCATTGTATTCTGATTGTTAAGGAAAAGGTCCTATTGTAGTGTGACGTGATGTGGATACTTTATCTTTTCTCCCCTCTATCTTTTCTTTTCACGGTGTTTGCTTGCATCTAACCCAGATGCTATCTTTGTGTGCTTTTGATACATTAATTGTTTTCTCTGCAACTGCTTCTTGTTTACTTGTAACCTATTAGGCATTTATGACCCTATGTCTTAATCCCCTTGTTGCAGGGAAGGAGCTCAGACTGGTCAGGGTAGAGGTATGAAGCAACATAAAATGGGAATCGACAGATTAAAATGAATAAAAGGGGAGAGAGGGAGGAAGTGAGGGAGTTTTGTTCACATAAAAAGATGATTTCTTTTTACTTTGAATCTTCATTGCACCATCCCATAGGTTTTTTGATGTTTGATCAATGCAGGTACCCAAAATAATATGGGTTTGGACATGCTGATGAATATGTTTGGCGGACTTGGAGCTGGCAGTTTGACTGTTCCAAATGCTCCTGATGGTTGCAACCCTCACTACTATTTTTTTGATCTACAGTCTTTTCTCAGATATTTCTCTTCTTTTTGCCCTCCTGTAATGATGTGAACCTTGCTTGTACCTGTAGTGCCCCCAGAAGAACTCTATGCAACTCAGCTGTCACAGCTGCAAGAGATGGGTTTCTTTGACACACAAGAGAACATCAGTGCACTCCGAGCTACATCAGGAAATGTTCATGCAGCTGTTGAACGGCTCTTGGGAAACCCTGGCCAATAGTATCGCAACTGTTCTATAAATTTCTTTTTGAGACCCAGGGAACTGTTAAACTAGTCATTAAGTCTTTTTACATGCATCATATCACATTAGAGCGCCTTCACCATTTGAGGCGTGAGAATAAAGAGAGCATTCACTTAATCACTTCTATGTTGGGGCTGTGAACTTTGCTGCTGATGAAGGTTTCCTTTTTTTAAGCCCACTCCAGCCATTGACTTGTGCCTGTGTACATACATATCTCAAGTATATTTTTGTGGAAGTGTTATATTTATTCTCTATTGCTATGCTATACAGCGTTTGGCCACTCAGCACAGTTATGTATTTTGTTTAATATCTTTTTCGCTATAGATATAATGCATATTATCTGCTATATTAATGGTTTTGTCCACTAGTTTCAGAAGTGAGGAACGAACGTGCCTGTGAAATAAAATCAAAGATAGCTAGTTGTATTTATTCTGTGTTTGCTTTTAAGGAAAATGTTCCTGCAAGCTAAAACAAAAGCTTACCTGAGTTTTCGTTTTTGTTCATGACTGGTGAGACTCTCATCAGGATTCATTGCTGCTGCTATATTATACCATAACATACCATATACGTCGAGTGGAGATGTTGTTTTGTCTGCATTGCTGCTTCAAAAGGGGACATTACATTGTTTTGGGGGCACAAAACAAATCCACATTAGGCAGAACGAGGTGGTAAAACGAGGAAATTTCAAGTAATATTTGGTTTTACTGTGTAGAATATGTTTGGACATCTGAATTGGAGGACATGCTATTGATTTTCATTTAGGAAGAAGGATAAACGTATAATTTACTTTTCATACTTAAACATGTGTTAGGAGAAAGCAATTGATTACTTGAGGAAGATATTTGCTTTTGCTTTTGCAGAGTGAATTTCTTTACCAAACAATGATTGCAAACACTATCTTACGGGACTTAGAGATATACTTGACGAATTTATTTGGCATTATTTATACTAGAGAAATATGGGGAGACGTTTGTTTCATACAATTCAACTAATATTTTTGTGATATAAAATTGTGAATTTCAAACCATGGGAGAAAAACGCTTTTGCAGAGGGGTTGGCAGTCATATTAAAGCGAATAAGATGTGAACAATTTATTAGCAGCACTTTTCCAGACTTATTTACAGAGAAACAGCCTTTTTATTGCAATACAACCCACAAACCCGGAACGCGGATTGCTCCCCGGTTTCTTCACAGTTCACATTCTAGTTGCAGAGAGTCCTGGACTCAGATTTTGCCTGCCCTCTGCCTCAGGTAATAGAATACTTCATATTCCTACTCTATTCATAATCCTCTTTTTCATTTCTGCGTCAAATTCCGACTTTCTTATTCACATTGGTTTACGTATAAATTTACACCCTGCACATGTACCAATGATGCGATCAAAAGCCGAATTCTTCTCGGGCTCCTCAGAATTCCATCAACTCCGCTATTCAATTGCATTTTATCATCTGATTCTCTGGTGCCTTTGGTCCGCGTGCATTTTATCATCTGATTTTTGCTTTCTACTTTGCTGTTTTCTTCTTCTATAACTTATAAATGGAGGATGGGCGTTTAGTTGTGAGTTCTTGCAACATTTGTGCGGTTCTTTCCCGTTTCTGTTTTCTAAGTTTTTAACTTTGAAGCTATGTGGAGTTCAATAATGATGAATGTGGTGCAAGTATTCTTTCTATTTTTGCTGGTTTTAGTTGGGTCAGATAGAAATTCAGTACAATTGATTACCTTTTATGGGGTATCAGAGATCAATGCAGTGGAAGGAAGCTCTTGAAATTATGATAATTGGTTTCTAGATCACGCTATGTTATTGTTGGAATTTTCAATTTTGATATCATTTGCGGATGATGATCTGACATTTTGTTCAGAAAGGGGAAAAATTGAGTCTTTGGTGGAAATAATTGAAGTGTAGTAAGTCTCTTGCAGCTTCTTCCACAGAAGAGAAGGACAAACTATTGAACAGTTAACTGAGACTGACTAAGCGTGAAAAAGGACAAAGTGCTTTCGTTTCTTGTTACTGCCTCATGATTTTCAGTGAACTCTGTAGATTTTTGGCAGAGCTCATTTGGTTTATTCTCATTTACTTCTATTCTGTCGCTCACTTTTTGATGACTAACAGCAAAGATTTCTTGTCAAGCTTATATCTGGGCCCAAGTCACTTGTTATTGTTCCAACGGGTATGGCCTTAGGTAGCAATCGGGAGGAGAAAACTATGACACATAATGGTTACTTTTTCTTATATCTAACTTCTTGGCCCATAGGAAAACTGAATGATCCATAAATCTCTCTTTACTTTGGAAAATCTTGCTATGGTCCATCTATGATTAGGGAATTGGCATTCAGATAGAGGTTCAAATTTAGGATAAGCGGCGTCCTCCATGTCTCTCTGGTGACTTTTTGTCCTTTTCTTTCACATATTTCTGAACTGTAGTAGTGTAGTAATTCTATTTCCTTTTCAGATTAGATTCAATTCATAAATTAAAACTTAAGATGGTTGAACAAACAAAAGATTCTACATTACTGATTATGGGCTTGATCATGCTGAACCTGGTTTGTTGAATTCTGACAAGCAGCTCTCAGTGTCCATAGCTGCAAAGGGATCAACATTGGAAGATCCACAGAATGAAAACTCAATGATAGTATCAAAATCTTTTGGAAACCCCCTATTGGTGGAGGATAGTGGACGTGCTGGTGAAGTTGTTGAGATTTCTGGAACCAAAAGGCCCTTACCGAAGAGCCTGCTGAGCTCTCTGAAAGGTAATGCTGGGGGTGGACATATAGTCTATGTTCGCAGAAAACCAGAAGCAGAATTAGTGAAGAGCCATGTTTGTGAAACTCAAAGTGATGCTGTTGATTGTGCTCATTTAAGGAAGTCTACTGAGCAGTGTGATGGAACTCAAGGACATGCTGAGTTGAATGAACCTTTGATTTATATGCCAGATATTTCACCACCTCAGAAGGCATCTTCCCCAAGTTTCTCGTCTGCAAGAGATTTTGTTTCTCCTTCTCTTGGAATGTCTGGTAACATTTCATCACCAGTAAATGTTAATCTTGTTCATATTGATGTTGTGAATCCTTCATCAGATGATCCAATAGCAGCAAATATTAAGCTTTGCGAAGAGCGGTATCTCCAGTTGCAGAGTCTGTTGAAATTGTTGGACCAATCAGATCAAGATGATTATGTTCAGAGTATGCTTTTCATTTTAAAAAATCTGCTCAGTGTTGCTATTTTATGATTCTATTTTTTAAGTATAGACTTTCTTGTTTTAATTATTCAGGACTTGGATCGCTTTCCTGTGTCGAACTCAGCCAACATGCTGCAGAACTTGAGAAAAGGTCAATTAAGCTTTCATTGGAGGAAGGTAGTCTATATAATCGTGTGACAATCTTTAATTCGTTGTCATGATAAAATTTGATTCCATTATGGTCTTTTCTATATCTTTGCATGTTAAGTTCCTTTCTTTCTTATTTGAAAATGTCCATTAATTGTGGCAAAGTGAACACCGTATTTCTTCTTAAAACCCACTACACCATAAAGATTTTTCCTTCTGTCCTTCCACATAATTGATTGAATGCAGGATATCTTGTTTGTTTGAACAATTCTGCTAATTGTACAATTACTGGCAGAAAGGTTTTTTTTAAGATGACCGGCAAACAGGATGGAGAAGCTAAGCAGAACCAGGCGCAAGTTCGACTTTTTTCTAACACGAGGGGTTCTTTTTACTGATTTTTCATCATGAACTGCAAAACTAATTGCATTATCTACCAAAGTTGGGGCCTGGTTTTTGTCAGTGGGTGAATATCCATGTAGCTAGGGAACGAATAGCCTCTGAGAAATGTGGAATTGTTCTTGTAAGCTTGAGAATTAATTCAGTCATTGTCCTACCATGTTGGCTAGCAATATTTTCTGGATAAATTTTATGTGCTGTGAGATTATCTGCTCATTAGGAGAGTTAGGAATGATACTATCGCATATCACGGCCTGCATCCTCACCCACTTCCCACCAACCAAAGCAGAGAAATCTGATTGAGGGTGGAAGATCTCAGTGCCAACCATTTGCTAGGAAATGAAAAATGATAAGCGACATATCTGTGGTTTTCTGGAAGATTGATGTTCTGGTAAAGCTCATTAATAATAGTGGCATTGTTAATCTTTTAAGATATTCTACTGCAAGCATTTAATCATAAACAAGCAACAACATGTGTTAATGTCATTCCCTATTTCAGGATTTCTTACCTTAAAGCTAGAGCATTTTGAAGACTGTGCCATACTGTCTTCAAATTAAAGAATCACATTAGTTTTGTAATTGACCTTAGAGAGGGCGCTTAATGCTTGGTTAAATTATTACCTTTCCGACAACCAAATTGCTTGTGGTTCCATGTTCTGATAAATAATGTAAATACATGGGTGTCTTTTTCTCATTTATTCTGGAACAAATGCTAAGAGAGCATTACCTGACCCCACAAATTATAAAATTTCATCAATTCTTAAAGTGGCTTTTGAGCTTTTGGCAGATAAAGGTGGGAATTGGTATGGACTGAGTATGAAGTTGGAGCTTTAATAGTTCGAACCAACCCCTTGTATTTTGACATTTTTTGGTTCACATAAAAATTAACGGGCGGTCTATCTAGAGCACATTGGTTTCTGTGGTCTTAGTATATTCACCTTGTTGGTCAGCTGTGCTTGTAGGCTGGAAGAGACTTTGATTGCTGTACAAATTAAATTTGTAAGTCAAGCAACAGGAAGGATCATTTGTTACCATTTGAGTGATCTTCATTTATTTCCTCGTGTTTGCTTTTTGGGCACCGAGTATAGTAATAAATCTCATGTTTTCTGTGATGATCATGAGAATCCTAATAAATATCCCATTGCTATGTGCTATATTGTACATTTTGTTAGTCTAGAATAATCTTGTGAATGGTCTGGAGTATATCAGCTTTGCTGCAAGATAAGGTCACTGTTACACTATATTCTGGATTGCACAACTTTTTAGCTATTGCTGTTATGAAGCTCTACTTTTTAACAAAAATTGAAATACTTTTAAGGTTTTAATCTTTCGTTTCACCAAGAATTTGGAGGTAATACCCAAGTGGAAGGCATCTTAGATGCTGGTAGTGCTATAACTAGTGTACAGGTTCAAAATTTTCAAAATCTTTGTACGATTAATTTATTGAATGTGTATTTGGCTTGCAATCTTGTGGAGGAAAATGTGCTTGTGTGTCATCTGGGACCATATAAGTTTTGTCAATTAGATGAATGGTAATTGAATGTTTTAACATTTTATTTTTGGCTGTAATTCAGCGAGAGAGATGGATCGAGCTGGATTTTTTGATGTGTTGGGTAAATATCAAACAAAAAATGTGGGTACTCAACAACTGCAGCAGATACACAAGTGAGAATTAACACAGTACTGGACAGGACAGCAGTTAAGAATGCAAAAAGACCTGCTTTTAAACATTTTTTTATATCTGTAATATATATTGATGCAGAATGAATCTCATCTCATTGGTCACATGAAACAGAATTAATGTCACTGTCCTATGTTCCTTATATAATGTTGACACTTTGCCTTCCGTCTTCTTCTTTTAATTTCAACTGTTGTGATGATACATAATTAATAATATTGAGAAATTAAGATTAGCATTAATCATGATTAGAGAATGATATATATATATGTGTGTGTGTGTAGCTTTCTTCACAAAATTATGGCACTCCATCCATTATCATATCTTGGACTAGAAAAGATTAATTTATATGTTAAAATTAACGGGACCGAGAGATGCAACACTATATTCGTGAACCAATATATTCCTCAATCAATCAATTTATTTTTCCCAACTCGAAAAATTACTCTAAAGTTACTAGTGTCTGATAATTATAGTTTTGCCTAACATTCTATACTCCTTAAAAAGATGGCATACATACAAATATTTTTTTTAAAATTATTGATAATTAAGTTAATTTACTTAATTACTAATATCTAATTAGATTAATCCTAGAATGATTTTAATTGTAACAGTCTTATTTATCCTTGAGTCAACATACAATAAGAAACCAATATAGTAATTAAAAGAATCACACAGCAACCCAAAAAAAAAAAAAAAAAAAAAAAGGAAAAAAAGGAAAAAATTCATAATTTTGAATTAACCAACAAAAAGAAAAAAACAGGATAGAACTTGATAACCGCAATATAACCACTCTACAAAGTGCAAAGTGCTTAACCTCTCTCTCTCTACAAAAATAACCGCCCATCCCACCACATTCGGAGTGCGCTCTTACTACATAAGGGTGAACTTCTCCGTTTCTTACATTTTTTTCCGATTAGAAATGGAGATGAACAACATCAACAACTTCCTTTCCTCCGACTTCCACCCTCTCAAGTTGTCCTCTGTCCCTCCTGAAGAAACTAGCACAACCCAACAAAACCCTCGAAAGAAGCGCACCAAGTTCATCAGAATCGGCGGCTGCGCCAGCACCGCTGCCGCCACCTCCACCTCTCAAGCCTCGGCTGGACTCATCTCCAAGCCTAGTACCACCAGGAGGCCTGATCCCGCCGCCCCAAAAATCACTCGCCCATGTACCGAGTGCGGCAAAAAGTTCTGGTCATGGAAAGCGCTCTTCGGCCACATGCGTTGCCACCCCGAGCGCCAGTGGCGAGGAATAAACCCCCCGCCTAACTTCCGACGCCCCGAAATAAATTGTAGCCTGCCGGGCGAGGAGGACTCTTCTTCTGTCACGGATGAAGATCATGAGGTGGCGACGTGTTTGTTGATGCTGGCTAATGGCCCCGTGGGAGGCGCCGCTTCGGATCAGTCGCCATCTCATGTCACCACCGCAGCTTGCTGTGTTAACCAAGGAACAACGCCTGAATATACCTATTCCGGCAGGGATGCTGATCAAAATATTAATTCGGTTGATGGGGTGGTTTATCCCGCCCCAACCATCAGTTTGAACTGCGGGCGGTTTGAATGCTCGAGTTGCAAGAAAGTGTTTGGTTCTCACCAGGCCCTAGGGGGTCATAGAGCAAGTCACAAGAATGTGAAAGGGTGTTATGCAATTACCAAAAATGATGTGGAGGAATTGGGTAATTGCTGCTTAGATGAGATGATGATAAAGGATAACGTCAATGGGGGTCACAAATGCAGCATATGTTGTAGGGTTTTCTCAAGCGGTCAAGCTTTGGGTGGACACATGAGGTGCCATTGGGAAAAGGTGGAATATCATCAGGAAGTACCATCTGGGGTTTGTGGCTTTGATCTGAATTTGGCAGCCGGTGGTAGTACAGTCCAAGATGATGATGCTTATTCTTCCTGCATCATGGATTTGGATTTAAGGTTAGGGCTTTGAAGAAATTTATATATTCAAGTCCTTTTACTAGTTACCAAGTGTACGTAGTAGATATATAGGAACTAAGTGCTCTTTATAAGTCATTGTACGTATTTTCTACATATGAAGTGTATTGTGTGGCTTTTGTAACCTCTGTTACTCCCCAAATTTGGGAGTGTAGCTAATAATTTCATTGACTGTATCATCACATTTAGATTGGAATGAAGAAGGAGCTTCACTACACTTTTATATATCAAGTTGATTCACATTTATATATCATTCTCAGACTTTTATATATCAAGTTATAATTATATATATGATTCCTTTTGATTCACATGATGATCTTATAAGTGACTGCGACTTGCTTTTTCCTTGTGTGAGATTAATTGAGATGAAATTAGAGAAACCCGCTGTTTTCATCAGCTGCAAATATTTATATATGTATGAATATTATACATGCAAAAGGGCCATATATATATAGTTATTAGTTCTTATTATTTAGAGTCATATAATTGTAGTTTATTGAGCTTTAATTTATGGGTTTTGTTCATATTTAATTTCATGTTCCACTCTGCAGCTGAGGGCTTCAGAATCAATTGTCATTTGATTCGCCCTAATATGTTTCACTTCACCTCTGTTGTGAACTTAGTTCGTGTAGACATCCTAGTCGTCTCGCTTTCATTTTTACCCCAAAGATTTTTTATTTTTTTCCAGTTAGTTCTCGGACATCATTAACGCTTTGTTTAGTTCAATAATTTTGATGGAAAGAAAAATAAAATTTTAAAAAAAAAAAAGCTTAAATTTGTCTGATTGTCCAAAATAACAACAGGGAAGGAGTGGAGAGAAAGAAGGTCATGACCATATTGGTGAAGGAAAGGGGGCTAATAAGGCTTTCTGTGAGGAGGTTTAATTTAGTTTCTTCAATTATATATACTATATTTTTCCCAATTTTTTGTTCTTAATATTTTCCTTTTTTTTTTGGGTCACCAAATTTAAATTCTTTGTGGGAAACATAGTGTAATTAAATGAATGGACATTAATATGAACATAAATTATATGAAGTGTACATATGCATTAACTTATACGTGGGGTTGGAATTTGTGGTCGACGTTAATTTTAGATTTGCAGTAGTCTTGATTATTTTGACAAAAGACTATATATATATATAAAGAAGTAGTACAACATTAATTGGGGATATACATATAGATGACTGCACTCTCATTTTTATTTTCAATGATTTTATTTTTTCAAAAAGAGGAATGCCTAATTCTAATGGCAATATATAATTAAGGCACTTTACTAAGTTTGGTTTACGTGTTGGCTTAATTAACCTGCCACATTATTTATTCCAGTTATATATATTTATTTCTATATATCGCCTGCATGCCCAACATATATCATGACATAATTAATTAGCTTCAATATTCCAAAAATCAAAACCACAAAATCTTTATTGTTTTTTCAAAATTATATATTGTTAAGCTTGGCCGGTTTTCTAATAATAACATTAACACTCCTATCTAGCTAGCTAGTTTATATTGACATTTTGTTGCCTTAATGTATTGCATGCACACACCTAATTTGTATATATATGGATATTGCTATTTGCATTGTAAAATTTATTATTCGCACTCCACTATAAATTTTTATGATAGGTTATTGACCAAAATATCCATTTACTTTTTAAATCTATTTATATTAATTTGCAAAATAAATATATATTTTAATATAATAAATATCACTTTTAACATTGTTACTTATGAGAACATTCCACCTCAATTTGTCTAACTTAATATGAAATAACAATAGACCTAGCAAATGGGGTACCCGTGGGTAACCCAGAGAATGGATAGTGACGGATTAAGTAAATTTACCTATAGGTAAAATTATTTACTTTTCACTGAATACAAGATAGTGGAGTACCCATTACCTATGACTGTGGGTAATGGGTAACCCACGGATACAGGTTGTAATGCCCCAAAATTTTATTTCGTATTCAATCGATTATTATACCTTCTTTTGTTTTATTTATTATTTCAATTAAAATTGTAGTAAGGCATGTACTATGTTTTCAGAATAATATATTTATATATATAATATATAGATAATATTAACTTATCTTTTGATCAAATAATGATAATTAATATTGTAGATATTCTATATTTTGGGGAGTATAAGTTATAATTTTACTTGAATTAATGTTATATTAATACAAGGAGTTGAATTATCGAATTCTAGGAATTAATGATAAAGACATTAGATTTATAGTAGGATAAATATCCTAGTCCTAGTAGGATTATTATTAGAGTCCTACTTGAACTAAACCACTTCTTTCATATAAGTATAGTCCCTAAAACCAAAACCCTAATTACATTTAATAGTAAATGAAAGAGGAAAAAGGGAAAGAAGGAAAAGGACAGCAGCTGTGGCAGAGGGGAAAGGAAAAGGAGACGGCATTTGTTGGAAGTGCATTAGAAATTACACGAGGTAATTCATGAGTTTGTAGACTTCATATTTGATAAATTCAAATTTCAATGATGCTGTTAGGTTTTTATTTTCTCGAAAACAGATATTGTGACAGTTTTAGTACTTCTCATCCGAATTAAGAAAAATCATCAACACAAAAATTTTAGATCTGTGTCTTAGGTTTCTAATGCCTCCTAAATTACCACAATCCGATTTAAATGAAGTAAGTTATGTGCAAAATACTAAGATGTGTCCAGTCAGAAGATATAGGACTTTGATTTTTTCGAAAAGGGATATTGGTGACGCTTTTAATACTTCTTCCCGATAGAATTAAGTAAAATAATCAACATAATATTTTTACATATGTTTCTTAGGTTTCTATTCCCGCCTGAATCACTTCAATCCGATACTTAGTGAGTAAGTTATGAGTAAAATACAAAGGTGTGGCATGACAGAAAATACAGGGCTTCGATTTTCCTAGAACAGAGTATTGTGATGCCTTTTACAACATTATTTAGATTTAATTGGGAAATATATTCAACATATGAATTTTATATATTTATCTTAGGTTTCTAATTCTGAATAAATCACCTCAATCCAAGTTATATAGAGAAATTTACGATCAAAATACTAAGATGTGTCAAGTCTGGAAATACAGGACTTCGATTTTCTTAGAACAGAATATTGTGACACCTTTTACTACTTGATTTAAATAGAATCTGGAATAATGTTCAACATAAGAACTGAATATTTGTATCTTAGGTTTTTACAGACATTTAAATCACTTTAATCCGATGCATAGGGAGAAATTTACGGCTAAAACACTATGGTGTGGCAATATAGAAAATACAGGACTTTGATTTTCCTAGAACAGAATATTGTGACAACTTTTACTACTCGATTCGGTTTAATGGGGTAATAAGGTCAACATATGAATCGTAGATCTATATTCTAGGTCTTTACTGGATATTGAATCACCTTCATCCGAGGCCTGTAGTAAAAGTTATATCTTAGATACAATCAAGTGTCACATCAAAAAATTTCCTAAACATTAGAAATCTGCTTTCGCACCACTGCTGCCTCTTGAACTCGATTTTCCTCTCTCATATTAGCCAATTTAGACTGTATCATCAACATAATAGTTTTAGCACTCGTTCTTAGCTTTGTAATTCCATAAGAATCGAGTCAAACGGATATCTAGAAAGAGTGTTATGAGTGAATCAACAAAGTACATACGAAAGGATAAATTCTTTATAAGTTTTGTGAGCATGTATGTACTAGCCTAGTCCCAAGTAAATTTTGTCTTGTTAGTCAGTTAAATTGGTGATTGATTTGTTTATTAAATGAATCAGGTGACTCAACAATTGAGTTAATTGACACTGAGATAGGATTGACTTCTAGGATCAATCTTGAAGGTGAGTGCCTAAACTTATAAATACTATATATTGCTATGTTTCAAAACCCAGAAGGATATATGCTATTATATAATTGTTCATGAATTGTTTTCAACTTACACTGCACTACATATGTATTCCACTGCGCACAAAAAGAAATCTTTTTCTTGTTTTATTTCCACACAAAAAGAAATATTTTTTCTTGTTTTAATTCTGGAAAAAGAAACACATGCTTTATGATTTTAATGCTTCTAGACTACCAATTAAATTCGGTGATCAATTTATTACTGTTACTGTACTACTACTGTTACTGTTAGTTGGATCCAACTTGGTCTGGGTGTGCGAGGGACTTCACTGGGCAGCAGCGGGCTAGCCGGTTGAATACCAAGCCCCCATGGCCCAATCCCCCCAGTGCACAACAGAAGCCGTTTGTGGCTGAGGTGGGTCGTAGGAATTCCTGGGGACGCTCGGGCACTGTTTGGTAAGGTCGCACCTTGCCTGGAGCGATAAGGGACTGTTACGGTGGGAGCCATAAGATTGACTGGCTACAGCAAAACTGACTAATCATCGTATTTAAGTTGATAGTCTAGGAAATCGTTTAATAAAATTCTGATTGGTTACTGCTTGATCGCTTATAGTTTTCTCAACTGTTACTGCTAAACTGCTTTATGAGTTCCTTTTTATAATACTTAAAATTTCTACTGTACAAAAAAATAATTTTAATTTAATAACTCACTCTACACACACTTAGCACTCACTGAGTCTTTACTCACACTCTTCTCTTTTCTCTAACTTCCTTCTGGCAGACATAGATCCTAGTCCTAGTGAGGAGGTGGATCCTGCATGATGAGAATCAAGAGTGAAGACGTAATTCTGGATTTCAATAGACTAGTATAATTTCCATTAAGTTCATTAGTTTTATTTTATTTGCCATGGATTTTATTGTGTTTAGTTCCTGAAGAATTTTGATACCTTGAGTTTTGAGTTGTGAGATGCAAGGAATTGGATGAGTTCCTATTTAACCTTATGTTTTGGATTGTTAATTTCAATTGTATTTGGGATTAAATTTCACGCTCAATTTTGGTATAAATGTGGTTTGATTTTGGGGCGTGACACAGGTACTGGTATTTTTATTTTTATTTTTTATATTTGCTAGTAAATTAAGATATAATTTTTAATTTACATAATATTATTCAAATATTACCTAAATAAAACTAATAAAAGGCTACAAATATGAAAAATTATATTGAACAAGTATTTAAAGTATGTCAAATATTTTAGTTTGAAAAGTACAATTTAAGTGTTTAAACATATATTGTTTTTAAGTTATATTATATTTCGAACTTCAAATTTAAATCTCATTATATGTCAAAAAAATTTTGAGCTAAAAATTTAAATACGACTTAAATATTGTTGTTATCATAGAAAAATATATTATACCTACCAAAATTTTTGTGAGAATTAGAGAAAAACCTAATATATATATATATATAGATAGATAGATATAGTTATTCATAGATTACCCATGGGTACCCGTGGGTTAGGTAAAAAAATGGCAGGTAATTAGACAATGGGTAGAATTACTCACATTTTATTGGGTGGAGAAGATGAGGTCCATTATCTGCATTTTTTTGGTACCCACGGGTATGAGTAATTTTTTGTCAGGTATAAATAACGAGATGCAACATTTTTTTATTCCTTTATTTCACTTTTCTAATTGCAATAACTTTACACAGCAGTTTTTATAAAGGAAAAGACCCGCCTTTGGCGTGTGAAAATATACTATTTTGTAGTGATTCTGTCACTTTCCTATTGAAGTTCATAGCCACGTCTTCAATGAAATGATTGAATTTAGAGATTGAATCATATATTCATTTTTATGTGCTCTATCAAGTTTGCATAAAATGGATCAATGTTAGGAATGAATCATTATTACATTTAATAGGACAATGAATAATACACTAAGAGCATAATCATCCAGTAATTTAAATTAAATGATATAATGAAAATAAAGAAATATAATAGTCAATTCCTATATATATACTAAAAATAACAATACCCTATATATATATATATATGACTAATTAATGCGATCTTTAATTTGATCATACTAATTGATCTCAAAAATATTATATGTTGTACTTGTACCTACAACTGTCAGGTGCAGGCTAGCTAATTCCACAATTGTATTGCAAAGGTTGAATTTTTATTCAATTATTTATTTATTTCTTATATAGATGATGATCGATATTCATACTTATAGTTGTACTAATGAAATTTTAGCTTCATTGACATTTGACTCCACAAAATGATGCACATGATACATAGATATAATAATTTCATATCTTAATTTATAAATAATTATATAGCTAGCTAGACCAAGTATATATGTAACTAATAAAAGAGGCTTAGATCATCGATACCAAAGAATCTTCATTAATGTATATATGTAGTACCATCGTAATGATTCATTTGGTATCCAAGAGATTTTACTGGCTGATGCAGTCCACGGAGTATATATATTTTTAATTAAAAATAACATCATCACCTACATATAATTTTTTAATTTCTTTTTTTTTGGGGGTAAATTAATTGCAATATTACACGGGAACATAATATAAGAGGATAAATTAAGTGCAATTAGCTCTAAATTTCTTTCCATGGACTTATAAAGTATTTTTGGAAATTTATTTGTTGAAAATTAATTTATTACTGAATATAATTCGATTTTAGATTTTATAGTATGAGATTGCGTAGCCCTGTCATGTATGTAATTGATGAAATTAATTAGAAACATTAATGTTGAGAGTTACTCAATATAATTATAATATTCTTCGATCTTCCTTAATTTTAATGCTAGTTAATATTAATTAGTATGAAATTAAACCTTTGTTAACCCCCAACAACACCAAAAGACACACAAACACAAACAGAGAGAGAGAGAGAGAGAGAGAGAGAGAGAGGAAAAGGAGAGGTTCAAAAGATTAACGCGGTTAATTAATTTGTTAAAAAAATATAATTACCAACAAGATGATCGATGATACACCATTTAAAAAACCAGACAGGACCAGTCGGATTGTCAATCGGCTGGCGAACCAGTCCGATTTTCTCAAAAAAATTGGAAAAAAAAAGCCATATTTTGTAAAAACTGTTCAGATCGGCCGGTTGGACCGGTTTTTCCATTTAATTTTTAATAAAATTAATTTTTTTTTAATTTTTGTAATCTAAGTACAAAATTTGAAGGTTAAGGTACACTTCACAAGCTATCTAAAAGTAAAAAAAAAAGCATTAGTTTAGAATTTAGAATTAACTTATACACTCTTAACTTTAAACTTTAAACTTGATATATTTAAATTGTTGTGATAATTTGTAATATGAATTGTGAAATTTGGATTGTAAACAATATCATTTAAGCTCTTTATATTTTATATTTTGGCATTTTATTAATTTTTAAGTAATATATATAATATAAACATATATATATATATTTTGTAATTATGACATCACAGTTCAATTGCGGTTCAATTATTGTCTGACCAACGATTGAACCAGTGAATCGTGAATTGATAAATTTTTCGGTTCAATGAACGATCTGATTTTTCGAACACTGCGATGATATGGCCAATCTATAAAATATAATAATTTGTAGCCACCATTGTTGAATATTTTGATGAATCCCCATAGAAGCTGACATATATATATATATATGTGTGCGTGTGTATATACATTAGTCTTGAATATATACATAAGCAGCTGATTAATCAGTACTCAATATATATATATATATAGTTTGCATCATTATCAATGACTAACTCAAGTAGTTTAAAATTAATGTTCATTTACCAAAAAATTAAACGGCCACCTTTAATTTTAAGACAAGGCAAGTTAGTCAACAATGTTGAAAATATAGAGAATCATGAGAACGATTCTATCGATTATAATTCTATAAAGTGCAAAGTGTGCCTAAAGCGCCTTTATTCCATGCGTGTGCGGGTGTTGCACAACATCATCAGTCCCCACCTCTCTTAAACTTCTTAAAACACTAAAATTTTGAGCCATTCCACACATAAAACCACTTTCTTTATTTACATATTCCTATGTAGGACAATAAATGTTATTATTTATTAAGCTACAACTACCTCATTTTTGAAACTTTACACCTTCTTTCTCTCTCATAAGAATTCAACCAAATTAATTCCTACATATAAAAAATTCTAACATTATTATCAATTTATGCATCAAATTGCTCAACTCAACACCACCATCCTACCAGCTGCCTAAGTACTCTTTATAATAGACTACATGCTGATGATCTCATCTATGATCATAATAAAATAATCCAATTCCTAAGTGGGTTAGTGGTCTCAACTGCATCAAATTAAATATTTTATTATTAATTAATAAAATAAGGGTAGAGACGACTTTGGTGTTTCCCCATAAGCAACAAGCGTTTGCCTGCTGCTGGTTCTTCACGCCCACAAGTAATTGGCCAGAAATATAATAGTAGCGGGATCAACAACAGTACAACACTTCTCCTCTCGATCGGGCCTGCGGGCTGCAACTTGGAACCTAAGGATTCCATTACATAAGCACTCTTACAAATTACAATTAATAATAATAATTAATCATATATATATATATAATTAGGTGGGAGGGCAACTTAAAGTAGGGATGCGGCGAATTGGAGCCACAGAGAGTGTAAGGAGATTAGAGGGGACGTGGCTGATCATGGCCTTCCAAGATTTTGAGAGTCATTTTAATGCTTACATCACTTGGACCTTTTCACTCAATAATTCACATATTTTTATTGTTGCAATTTGGACCCCTAAAACAGAAAGAAAAAATAAAAAATGCAGTTTCCTGATCCTCCAATAAATTGATAGACTGGTTTACTTTCAGGATTCAAAAAAACATATAAAGAAAAATTACCTTTGAATTTGTTACAGCTACACAATAAAAATATACTAGCAAGTGGCCAACCGCCAAGGCACAATAAAAATTGCCTCCCGAAGCTGCAGAAGGTAAGTTAAACTAGTTTCCGCGCGCGCGCCTACAGGGGAGCACGCGCGGTACTGTATGTTGCGCCCAATAATAGCTAGGCACTTCCTCTTCAATTATTTATAGGGCGTTTGGATTTGTTTTCTAGAGGTATTTTTATTTTTTGGTGGAAATAAATAGTGAAAAGTTAGTTATATAAGTGTTTTTGAAAATAAAATGTTGTTTGAATGTTTTGTTTAAAGTGTAATGATTATATATGGTTGAAAATGTGTTGTATTTGAAAAATATAGTATTTTTGTATGAAAAGTCTGCAAATGTGAATAGGAAAAAATAAAAAGTGATGAAAAGTGAAAATGGAGAGAGCATGTAAGAGTTTGTTTGGAAGAATATTTTGAAAATGAAAATATCTGTGAAAATAGAAGAAAAGTTGATGGCTCTTTATTTTTATTTTCAGTAGAAATTGAAAATGGATCTAGAAAACAAAAACAAATGGGTCCTAAAATAATTATACACCTCCTGGCTCCTGCAACATGTCTTATACTACTACTACTGCATAATACATATACCAAGTACTGAATTTTATTTTCAGACATACTAGTTTAATTTAACAATCGTGTACGTATGTGTATCAGAACTAATTGGATGACCGAACTTTTTGGGTCCCACCCACCCACCCAACAACCCTTTGAGGTATAAAGATTCAAGAGTTCCAGAGTTTAAGCCACTGATGTCATGGGCCACGATGATATTTTACAATAATTAAGGAATCTTTGCAGATATATAGTTTAATCAGTTAATAAGAGAAAACGTAAACTGCATAATTAAATGACATATGCACCTCCAAATTTAACAACATTAATTAAATATTGAATATGGTCAGGTTAATGTCATTACGAAGTTAACTACGGTAAGAATCTTTAATTAAAGTAAACTACAAAATATTTAATATGGATAGAGAGAGATACCGCATATTTAGATCTTTTGTTTTATTTTATAGATATATATGATGTGTGTATTAAATATTTTTTACAATTATAAAAATAAATAATTAAAAATTAAATTCACATAATATATAAATACATTGAGCTAAATTAGAAGATGAAACGTAGGATTGAAAATAAAATGCCCGTTTGGTTTTATTTCTACCCCAATTTTTTTCATTTTCTACTATTTTAAAAATAGAAATTATCACTTTTTAGAAATTGTCACCCAACATAATTTTTATTTTTATTTTTAAAACACATTCTCCAATAACATATATATATATATTTTTCAATAACCTATATATCTTTTCTTTTCATTCTATTATTTTTATTTCTTTTCACCTACAACCTATTAAAACCAATATAATATAATCATTACATTTCCAACATCTCATCTAAATACATTTTTATTTTCACATCACATCATATCAATATTTGAGAAACCGGACCGGTGGCCTTATTGGTTACTAGTTTCGACCGGTTCAACGGTGTGACGTCATAATTATATTTAATATTATATAAATATATTAGAAATACAAAAAATGTAAATATATATATATATGTAAAGAGAAAAAAATAAAAATTGCCTAATATCATAAAACTTTCTCCAAACTCTACTCCATAATAATATCAATACATCAATTTAAAATATCAATTCATGAAATAAGACTTACTAGAAAATATCCTTACATAATCCATTACAACTTACAAAAACAATAAACACCAATTCAAATAACATAAAAGTTTCAAATATGAATAAAAAATATTTATTTAATTAATTTTAAATTTTTATTTAAAAAAAAACTAAAAATCGATTTTCTTGAAAAATCGGTTCACCGATTTGCACCGATTTTTCAACCAACTGATTTTATATATCAAATTGGATCGAAACCTTGACCGATTTCCGGTCGAACCAACCGGTTCGGTCCGAGTTTTTAATTATTGCATTACATAATTAATTCTCACTATTTTAAAAATGATGAAAATGAAAATGGGAAATGGAAATAAAACCAAACAGCGGGCATCAAGTGATTGAACATAGAAAACATGCTACTGCTGTCAATAAACACTCGCAGTTTGCTGTCAGCTTCTGTGTGGGCAATTGTATATGAAGTTGATTCTTTTTGTCAGTTTGTAGTAGTTAACCGCAGTCTGGTTTGGTTAAAAGTGAAGAAAAACAGCACCAATGTATGCTCATTTCATCAAAAAAAAAAAAAAAAAAAAAAAAGAAGCAGCAGCAGCAGAGAGAATTTCTTCTGGTGGGTCCCAATCCACTGCATAAAAAGAGATTCTTCCCCACATTAATTCGGCCATTCTCTCATCGCAATTTGCCATCACTCCACCATATGCCCAAAACAAAGCCCTGTAATATACAGCCAACACAGACAGAGCGAGGATAGAGAAACAGAAGAAAGCCGAAAAAAACTGCTTTTTTCAGAGAAATGATTTTCTTATCCAGGATTTTCTTGTGGATGGGTTCTTAGGATGAGAGGTAACTTCAAACTGACACAAAATCATTTTTATCTCATTCATATGTGTATATGCGCCAGTCACTTTCTTAATCTTTTTGCTGTTTCTTGTTACGAATTCTGTAAAGGATCTTCTCCAAGTAACTCGTCTTGCCTTATGCAACTTTAAAATCAAATGGGATGCTTGAACTTCTTTCACCTTTTTTTCAATACTTTTTTCCCTTTCCTTTTATGTTACATGTAATTCATCAATCTTACCTCTAACCAGAGGACAGTGTGATTTATAATTTAAAGATTCAAATTTTCTTGATTTTTTGGGTGTGACTGTTTTCCTCATTAGACTTTTCTGAAAAGGTAGTTCTTATCAGGATATGTCCCAGAGCTTCAATTTCCAGTGATTATGATTCCTTTTGACTAAGCTGGGCTTCCCTTTAATTAAGAATTTTAAATTTTTATTCGATTCTCTAAAGAAAGAGAGCCCAAATATTTCTTCCTCCTTCCATGCATAGTGAAGTAATTACAGTGGCTCTTTTCATTTCTTTTCCTTGTTTAAGTCTCTTGTTGTGCCATCACTATAATAAATTATGATCGATAAGCTTTTGCTGAAGGCTTATTTGTATTTGATTTCCTCCCCTCTGAAATGCATTTCTGGCTGCAGTTGCAAAGAAATTTCTATTGACGATGTTTGTGCCGCTCGGACTGATTGTGTTCTGGAAGACAAACGAAAGGAATCCTTCCTGGAAGTCCATCTTCTTGTTTTTTATATTCAGGCTGCTTCTGTGTTTTGGGTCGTGATTTGAGTATATGCTCTAGGATTTATCGAATAAATGAATGAGCAACATTGATCATGGAAGATGGTGCCTTCCCACCTGAAAACACCTTGCCTCAAACTTTATCAGACAGCAATATTGATTTCAACCTCATGGATGAACTCTTGTATGATGGGTTCTGGTTAGAAGCTACTGATGTTTCCAAATTTGGGCAGCCTGGTCCAACCACGCCTAGCAGTTTAAATTCCATTTCATTTTACTTTCCCACTTCAGAGACTAATACAGGCAGTGTGAATATAAATTCACATCAGGAGGATAATTTGTTGAAAGAAACAGAAAAATCAAAATTTTCTGGCGAGCCGGCTCTCAGTTGCCTTAAAATGGATGAACTTTCTGGAAGTCAACCGCAAAACCATGAAGCTGCACACCGTAAAGCTTCTTTAAGTGAATCTGCAAATTTTCTGGTTGAAGAAACCCAAGTGAACAGAAGGTTGTGGGTTGGACCAATCAGAAATCCAACCAGTACAATCTCTGTGAAGAAGAGATTGGTGCAGGCTATCAACTTCCTGAAAGACTCAATAAGGGATAAAGATGTCCTTATTCAGATCTGGGTTCCTGTAAAAAAAGGAGGCAGGCAAGTCCTCACAACTGACAACCAACCATTTTCACTGAATCCAAACTGCCAGAATCTTGCAGACTACAGGTATGTTTCCCAGACTTATCTGTTTTCAGCGGAAGAGGACTCTAAGGATTTTGTTGGATTGCCTGGCCGTGTTTTCCTGAACAAGTTGCCTGAATGGACTCCGGATGTTCGCTTCTTCGAAAGGGAGGAGTATCCACGTGTTAACCACGCACAGCAGTACGATGTTAGAGGATCAGTTGGACTTCCAGTTTTCGAACAGGGCAGTGGTATTTGCTTGGGGGTGGTTGAGATTGTGACAACTAGTCAGAAAGTCAATTATCGCCCTGAACTTGAAAATGTCTGCAAAGCTCTAGAGGTTGTGTCTTGTTCTTCTCATAGTTCCTGTTTCGATTTCTGTTTAACTCATAAGATATCAAACTAAGTTAAAAATCCTGAAAAAAGGAAAATAATAATAATAATAATAATAATGGAAAACCATTGAGAGTGTGTATCCACCTCATGTGGTGAGGTAGGTGGAAATTTGAGAAGCTTGTATTATCCAATATGCATGTCATCACAGCTTTCATTTTATAATCTTCCTCTAAAACTGTTGGAATTTGGAGCCTAGCCCCCAGGGTTGTTCTTCCAGCTTTCCTTGTTTAAGCTGTTACGCAGCTTATATAGTAGCATGTCTGTAGAGATGTGTATGTGGACCTCTAAACAAGTTTGTAATGGCACCATTTTTGTTTAACTTATCTAAATTTACCACCATTTTGATGTTGCTCTTGACGATTTGTTCTGATCCTGGCCATCTCTTAGTTCATGTTCTCCATTCTTATATTTTTACTTCCCCCAGTTAAGACTCATACAGAAAACCATTGAAATCAGCCCTCCATCCAGGCCAATCAACATTAACTTTTAGTATGACCACAATTCTCTGGTTAAACATCTGTTCAGTAGATTTCTTTTTTCTTCAAATCAGTAGAAGAACTCCAATACGTAGTGATTGTTTGCGTCCTATGCTTTTCATATCTGTTTTGCTTATCATATAAGATGGCGAAGGATATGATTGTTCTCTTTTTCTGAAAATAATTCTTCTGCAGGCTGTTGATTTAAAGAGTTCTAACATTCTGAGTCCTTCCAATATAGAGGTAATAGATAACATCTTTTCATCGAGTTGAAGTCAAAACCGTCTGCAATCTGAAATTTATCCCTAATACGGACGTGTGATTTTGTATCAGGATTCCAATGAATCTTACCAAGGTACTCTGATGGAGATCAGAAGTGTCTTGAAATTTCTCTGCGACATGTTTAAACTGCCTTTGGCACAGACATGGGCTTCATGTGCTCAGCAATGTAAAGGAGGTAGCCGGCATTCCAAGGAGAATTATGCATGTTGTGTTTCAACTATTGACTTGACCTGCTATGTGGCTGATCCGCAAGTTTCTGGCTTTCATGAGGCATGTTCTGAGCACCACTTGCTCAAAGGTGAAGGTGTTGCTGGGAAAGCATTCCTCACAAACCAACCATGTTTTGCTGAGAACATAACAGCCTTTAGTAAAACAGAATATCCTCTTGCACATTATGCCAGGGTGTTTAACTTGCGTGCTTCGGTAGCAATACGCCTGAGAAGTACATACAACGGAACAGCTGATTTTGTTTTAGAGTTCTTCTTGCCGCTCAATTGCAAAGATGCTGAAGATCAGATGCTAATGCTTGACTCGTTATCATCTGTTATACAGCAAACTTGCCAATGTTTACGAGTAATTACTGATGAGGAGTTTGCTCGAGAAACTCCAGGCAGAGAAAGAAGCAGCACCCCAGCTGGTAGGTTAGACGAGGGAAAGCATCCTAAGTTGGTAACTTCTTCTCTGAAAGAATCCTCCCCTGATGCTTCATCCTGGATTATGAGCATGAAGGATCCCCAGGACAAGGGTAAAGGAGTCGCTGTTTCTTTGGCTAATCACGAGGAACTAGAAGGAGAGTTTAAGGCGACTACCCAATGGGATGGCTTTGGGTTGGACTTGCATCATATGCCCACATTTTTAGAGCATGACCAACTCCAGCAGAATTCTGTACCCCAAAGAACTGGTGAGGGTAGTGGAAAATTTTCCTTGACTTTTGGGCATCTTTCCTCAGGGGGTAAACCGAGGAGCGAAAAGAGACGGACAAAAACTGAGAAGACTATTAGCTTGCAATTACTTAGGCAATATTTTGCTGGGAGCCTAAAAGAAGCAGCCAAGAGCATTGGAGGTATGAAAAAATTCCTCTGGGTATAATTATAGTTGATTGATATATATCATTGAACATATATGAATTTTACGTTCAAATCTAGAGCCAGCTCAGTAAAGAACTTTTTCGCTTTTTCTATTCATATTCCCAGTGTGTCCAACTACCTTGAAAAGAATATGCAGACAGCATGGGATCACTCGATGGCCTTCTCGAAAGATCAAGAAAGTTGGTCATTCATTGAGGAAACTTCAACTTGTGATTGATTCGGTCGAGGGTGCCGACATTCAACTCAGTTCTTTCTATAACAACTTCCCAGAACTTGTCTCTCCAAATGTACCAGCTGGAAGCAACCACTTGTCAAGTTCAAAGATGAGTGGCGATTTGCAGCAGGTGAACAATCAGCCTGAGGGCACCTCCTTGTTAACTCCTGCAACCACAGCTTCAAAATCACCTTCCTCCTCTGCTAGTCATAGCTCCAGTTCAAGTTACTGTTGTTCAACTGGGGTGAAGCAGCCATCTTTTCCTGTCAATAGCCCCAGTCGTGGAGATGCTTTATCAGCAGAACAGGCTGGAGGGATGCTAAAGAGAGCACGAAGTGAAGCCGAATTGCATGAGAAGCACCAAGATGATACGAAGCTTTTGATTCGATCCTACAGCCATAAGATTTTAAGTGAAGCTCCAGCTGTGCCAAAGAACAGCAAACAGGCACGTAATGAGGGTGGTACTTTTAGAGTAAAAGTCTGTTTTGGGGAAGAAAAGGTCCGATTCAGTCTGCAACCACACTGGGGTTTTAAGGATTTACAGCAAGAGGTCTTTAGGCGTTTCAACATAGAAGCCAATATTGGCAGTTGCATCAATTTAAAATATCTTGATGATGATGCAGAGTGGGTGCTTTTGACTTGTGATGCCGATCTTGAAGAATGTGTGGATATACATAGATCATCCAAGAGCCGAAGAATTAGACTCTCCGTTAATCATGCCTCTCATCCGAATCTTGGAAGTTCCTTTGGCAGTAATGGGCCATATTAAAGTGGCTTTTAGTCTTAATTTTACCATTATGATAAGGTGTCATGTGGATGTGGGTTTTCCAGTACTTCCAAGGGATGAAAACCTGTTATCGTTATAGTGTGTTGACGTCATTTTCACGAACAACCGCAATAGTGAACTGAGGGGATTGTATCTTTGTGTATCTTTTATGTTTTTTGGATTTTGTAGGTGCTATTAACTAACACCTTCTAATGTGCCATATGCAGTATGTATAAAGAGTTCCTCAAGGCTATCCGCCATATTATATCATCGCAACAAAGCAGACGATTGCCTATTCTCCTTGAGGAATGTACATGTATTTACACCAAACTTTTACTTTGAAAAGAAGTCCGTGCAGATGAATTCTATATATCACACAGCAATCACTACATGTCCTCCACACTTGGATCTTATTTGGGCACTCGCGGGTGCATAATCAAATCTCCTTAATTTACAAACTAATTACTACATTCACATCAAGCACAATTCAGTGTACTAGTAACATGGTATATATAGTTCCCGTGATAATTCCCAATACTTTTTGAACTATTACAACAACAAGCTCATTGCACCTGCAAAACTTTACAAGCCACATAAAAAGTCTGGGAGAATATATGCAAAGACTTGTTCTTCACAAACAAACTTTTGGATGAGAATTATGCCCGTGATGGGAGTGGATAGGCTCGGTTTACTTCTTGCCTTGGATGAAGTGGAGAACGATACTGCAGATGTTGCTGGACGCGTCTATTAGTTGCCTGATAACTAGAATGTACTCTAGGCTCTCTATGCCTCTCATTAGCAGAATCGATTCTCTCCAGTGTCTCAACAATTTCTTGCATTGGTGGTCTGTATTTTGGTTCATTTTCAAGACAAGTTTGAGCAAGCTGAGCTATTTGTAATGCAGATCTGGAAGGATATCTTCCTTCCAAATTTGAATCCATAACGTTCTTTAACCTCCTCTTGTCAGATAAATGTGGCTTGATCCAATCAACCAAATTATGTTGTCCGGATGGACGATTTGTGTCAAGTGCCCGCAATCCAGTGAGCATTTCTACTAAGACGACACCAAAACCATATACGTCACTCTTCACATACAAGTGCCCTGATTCAAAACAATGTCGTCAGACTATCACCACATTTTCTATTGGGTTAGGTTAGCTTCATTAATTGGCTTTGCATATACATGGAAGCTCAAGAGGAAATAGCATATTTACCTGTTGCAACGTACTCAGGGGCAGCATAACCATATGTTCCCATAACCTGTGTGCTCACGTGGGATTTACTAGCAGTTGGACCCATTTTTGCTAGGCCAAAGTCAGATATCTTGGCATGGTATGACTGAGAACAAAAAATTAAACCAATGCTCAAAAATCAGAAAACCTTCGGAATCTATGTCAAGGAATGACCAGAAAAGAAAAAGAAAATCTAATGGCATCAGAAATCAACTGTCTGGATCCATTCGGTCCTTAAGAGTATCATAAAAGCAGAAAGAGATGAGACAGATCAAAAGTAGAAATATCCCTTTTAAGAATTATGGTAAAACATACAAGCCAAAGTTCCAAAATGAGAGAGAATTGATATTACTCGACTATGAATAGTACTACCATCATAAGTCCGGATCTTACCCCATCAAGCAATATGTTTGAGGCCTTGAAGTCTCTATAGATGACTTTTCTATCTGACGCGTGCAAGAATGCAAGACCACGAGCTGCTCCGATTAATATCTTAAGCCTAATATCCCATGGAAGTGGCTGAACAGCAGAACCCCCTAAAACATAAGCAAAGCCCAGAAAATTCATCACATCTGTGATCTGATGTGGATAATGAATATATAACATTGTTAGCATCTTCATAATAACATAATCCCTTACTTCCGAAGAGATGGTTCTCTAAACTGCCCTTTTGCATGAATTCATAGACAAGCAGCAACTCTGTATCCTCCCAACAGTAGCCCAACAGCTTAACCAGATTAGGATGAGAAAGCCTTCCAAGGAAATTCACCTCAGACTGCAGCAAGGATAAACAAACAAACATCAGGGAACGCCTTCAGAATCGACTAAGGTGTTAGTTAATCCTTCAAGCATCCACCAAATAATTGTGAAACCGATATAGTACCTGCCACTCTTGAAAGCCCTGCATGCTTTCAGAATTCAACTTCTTAACAGCTATCACGGATCCACTAGCTCCATTCTTGGCATTGGCATCGAGCCAACCTTTGTAAACTTTCCCGAATCCACCTTCTCCCAGAACTGTATCACTTCGGAAGTTTCTGGTGGCAGCCTTTAGCTCCGAAAACGAGAAAATCCTCAAATTGGGGTGGGGTAACATCTGCCCTGCCGGACTCGCGCTCGCCTCACTGCTTCCACTTGCCGCCGAGAATCTGCTGTTCCCGGAAACAGTGCTGCCACTTGTCGACGTCGTGTTGCTCGTCGTCTGCGAAATTGTCGCTGCAAAAAAGGGGAAAAAGAAGGTCATAATTTAAAGTCAAAGTAAACACAACTCCAAATCATTCAAATAACAACATGATTAGGAGATTACATCAAAGAAAGAATCAATCTTTAATTAGAAAATTCCTTTAAATTAACTGATGATTTGCTAATATTAGATAGATGATCACATGAAGGGACAAACAACCACATAAAAGTAAGTTCAGGTATTGAAGGGACAAAAACCATTCTCTCGACCATATAAAAACCGCAAGAAGATCAAATTACCTGAACTCAATTGGGCAGTGGTGGGTGGGCTTTGATCAACAGAGTCAGAACTGAAGCAAGTCCCCATCACTAGTAATTAGTATTTAGCTAGCTACTCCTTCCGGAGACCTTTTTCTCCCTTTTATTCTCAAAACGAACAGCAATTGAAGTCTGTATGAATCAAATTATATGGTTGATCAAACCCAATCCTTCACATCCCTGTTTTGATAAATTGATGAGCTTTTTGCCGGCGGGCTTCTTCCTTTTCTTTCTGGTTCTTCTTCAACTTCAATTTTTGTTGATGAAAACTAGTAATTTGTTATAAATAGTACGAAACAGTAGCACGTGCCTTGGCTGTGTATCCCATTTCCACCCATACACACGTCTTCTTCAATAATATGATTATTTTATTTTGTGGGTGGAGCTTAACCTTTTTAAATGTGCTGTGCAAAACAATGGTTATTAAGCTTCATTTGCATAGAAATTATATGGAATTTGATGTATGTATGACTTTGTCATATTATGCAAAAGAAGAGTCAAGTCAAACAGCGTGTACAACGGAATTTGAATGGCGACAGGTCAAAGTCAATTGCTCACATCTTCAACCATCCTTCTTAAATCTTGTTGTAGATATATTGTTCAAAGATCAGAAAATGAGCTACATCTATTTTTTCCAAGTCATAAATACCTGCAGTTTAAAAGTCAACATTTCAGCTGTAAACTTTCACATTACTTGCCAAGATATGTTTCTGAGTGCCCATTTGATTTTATTTTTCAACATCATTTTTTTTTTGTTGAAAATAAAAATAAAAAATTATCAATTTTTTCTCTATTTTTATTTTTAAAATATTTTTTAAAACATACTATTAAACTCTCTCCTAGTTTTTACTTTTCATTTTCTCCTATTCATATTTGCATGATTTTTAATACAAAACACTACATTTTTCAAATATAACTCATTTTCAACTTTACATAATCATTATATTTTAAACAAAATATGTAAACAACATTTCATTTTCAAATTCAAATTTATAACTAATTTTTCACTATTTATTTTTATTAGAAAATAAAAACACCTCCAAAACACAAATACAAACGGGCCCTAAAATGTCTAGTTGTATTTTTTACCAACACTTGTTAATCTGTCAAACTAATATCTGACAGAGTTTTGGTAATTTAGCTAATTCCAAATCCTTAAAGTGAATATGTCTTTAGAAAAGAAAAGGAAAAAAATCAACCCCGCAAGAAAATCTATTGAATTCCAACAGCTACAACTTTTTAATTGAAATGTGTATATACGGAGATCTTCAAAGTCTACCATTAATGTGTGAATGGAGTGTTGTTCTATAGTTGTGGTCATGAAATATGGAAACATAATAAGGGGTCAGTGGTGCTGGTGCTGGTTCACGTCCACCGGAAAAAGAAGAAAAGAAAAGCAGGGAAAAGCAACAGTTTAAAGTAGTGCTGTTCCAACTTAATTCATAAAAGTGCAATGTGCTTTTTCACTTTTGTCCCCGCGGTGCAGCGGAGCGCAGCTGCAGCATACGGATTATTCAAAATCCTTAACTTCAATCGGACGCCATTGGTTGACAAGACATGGAAATATCCACTTAATTTGCTAGCATCATATATTTAGTACAATGATTGTAATTGTTCCCACATCCTACTAATGCCCCGATTATTTCTGTGGACGGTATATTGAGTAATGGATTTAACTTTTGAATAATGATATGTATTAGAATTATTTTATATTTAGATATATTATTTTTACTATATGAGATGAAATGAATGATGAGAAGAGATAATTGAAATGCATAATTATATACATATGTGGATAAAGTATAAATTAAACAAAATATTCTTGGATATGAAAATAGAATTTTGATCTTTTCTTCATGCATAATCCAACTATTGACTGAACATCCTAATATTCAAGAAGTTTAAAATGATCAAATCATTTAGACAAGAGAGTTGGCATACGTTTAGGTGCCAACAAATTGACGGTTAAGTACATATAATATTGATATCTATGCATCAACATATTAGTACAACTTTACATAGTTGTGCATCAATTCAATAGATATGGGGTACGATAGCAAAGCAACAAATTTGGGTATACAGAGTACAATTGCAAACCATTCTTCTTTCAAACAAACATCTTGGATATGGGGTTTCAATAATTAATGTGACTGCATCCAACTAATTATAAGACAATATTTTAATTTTGCATGTCATTATTGCCAACCTACAAAAATAGATGAATCTGTCATATCTTTGTTGTTGGATCTGTCATCTTTTAACATATACCTATAGTGACGGACTTGCTTGAATATCAAGCCTCCATATTTTCAAGTAAACAACATATGATATTGAATGATAAACAATAACATATTCCATCATCCAAAGTAAACTAGCCCCAATACTTCGTTACAGAAGCTTAATTAATTAAGCTGTGGGAATATGCTTATGTAATTGAGTTGTCGCATTTCTTCTGGTGAAATGAATAAAATACTTGTTGCTGGAGTTTTCATAGATTCTTTTGCTTCAACAAATTAATTCCAACTGTAAAACATGTATGGATTCTCGCAGTCACATGCATTAATTACCAAGTCCTTCGAATTTTATATACCAGATCTGCTCGATGATGATCAGCCTCCTCAAAATAATTGTTGTTGTTGTCAAATAGCTAGCCAGCATAAATGTGCACGTCCTAAGAATCTCTCTCTAATTCCATGCCACGCCCAGCAATAATTCTATATATATTATTCAGAATTTTTAATTAAAGGAATACAACAAATTGCATCTACTTAAATGCTTTAGAGTTAGCTAGAATTACAGTCAATCCGAGGATTAATCATGTGATTTTGTCCTATTACATATATGATATATTATATGACGGGCACTTCGTCATATTTTCAGTTCTATAATTTATGTAGAAGACAAAAACAATTGACATATATAGTTCATAATTGGAGAGAGCATTTGGGCTTCGAATTCCTGTAGCATTAGAATATATATATATATATATATATGTATTCTCATCATAAACAAGTAGGATGAAACAATTTTGTGTCCATCTGGCGATCAAGATTCAAGAAAATGATGGCCGAAAATTAGGAACTTGGATTGCAGACTCTCATGGCATGCAAAGCCGTGACAGATTCGAAAATGCTACTGTGAGAAATTTTGTCAATAACTAAGTCTAAATACGTTCATTACATAGTATTGGAATTACCCATTTGCTTCCACAAGAAATTCTGCAAAATAAATGAGAAATTTTAGTTGATTAGTTTCACTATAGTCCCACCAGAAATGAAAAAAAGGCCCGTTTGGTTTTATTTTCAAAGATCCATCTTACGTTTTCTATTATTTCAAAAATAAAATATATAACTTTTTACACATTTTCACCCAATATTATTTTTATTTTTATTTTCAAAACATATTCTTCAATAATCTATATATTTTTTCTCAATAATCCATATATCTTCTCTCTCTCTATTCTATTATTTATATTTCTCTCCACTTACAATCTATTAAAATTAACATAATCATTACTTTTTCAATAATCCATTCGAATATAAATTCATTTTCACTAATTAATTTTTTAAATTTTAAAAATGATAGAAATGAAAATTGAAAATAAAATGAGACCAAACGGAGTGGAGAACTTATAATGATGTGGGCTAAGACCCAAAATATATGATGGCCACAGCAGTGCAGCAAGCTCATTTAAAATGACATCTACCCGTCCGAGACCCACGCCTCCCTCTCCAGTCTCCGGTTCCAGTGCAGTTCAAAAACAAAACCATGGCATGGCATGACCCAAAATTCAGGTCCTTTATAAGTAAACTGGCAAGACCACTACAGTCCACCATAACTTAATGGGATTGGTCCACATCAATCAACTCAGTTGGCATAGAAAACCGGTCCCTGACGACAAAAAAATATTTTCTTCAATTTGTTATTTTGCACCTTAGTAAGGTTTCAATCTCACAATCCTTTTCTTAGTTGAAAGCTTTTTGTTACAATCATTCATCAACACCTAATACTAATTGTTTTGGTGTATAATGCAAGTCTGGGCTGATTAAGAGTTAAATTGCCTTATCGATTAGGAAGATAACAAATAAATTAATTTGGAATTAATCAATCGTTCAATCACAATCAACGTGAATTTGTTTTGTACTGCTAGCGACATAAGTCTACTAATAAAATAAACATAGTGATGCATTTTGTAACCATTTTCTGCACCAAATGTTCAATCAATGACGTTTTTCAGTTTTGGTAATTTGTTAATTTATCCAAAATGTTAATTCAGGCTTTGTTTGGTTATATTTTCTCGAAACAATATTATTTTGGGAAAATATAACTAAACATATCTCTATTTTTCCTTCAAAACGCACATTCTCCAATATATACATACATATATTATTTTGACCTTAAAATAATCACTCAATTCCATTTTCACTCTAAAAATCCAACAAAAAAGCATTAATTTGACTGCTACAATAAAAAATGTCTCTCCCAAAATATAAATAAACACACCAAAAAATAACTTTCACATTCTCTAATAATTTATTCTCTCAAAATATATAATAAAATCAAACAAAAAAATAGACTCAATTTTCTATAGGACCCACTTCTTGACAAAAGAATAGGGGAAGAGTTAAAGGTCAACTAAAATTTCAAAATAGATAATGATGCATCCTTATAAAAAAAAAAAACAAAAGTAAAAGGAAAGAAAAACTGCCCAATTGTAAAAACGTTTTTTTTAGCAAAAACTGCCTAAACTTTCAATGCTTCTATAATTGTAGACTAAATATGGTTAAAGAGGAGAGAAGCCTTGGGCCAAAACCATGATTCTTCATGAGTTTAATGCTTTAAACAGGCCCAGCCCCAGCCAGCCCCCAAGTTTCGGCAGAAAATCGAGCCGAGGAGGCCGCGGCCTACGTTACTCTGACGCCAGCCTGCGCTCGCCTTCTGAAGAATCTCCACCCCCGGACTATGTACATGTGTATAATCAGCCACCATGAATGAAAATATGTATGCAATTATAAATCCTTCATAAAAATTGAATCTTAGCGTCACTTAGGAAACCAAAATCAAAATAATATGTGTATAGCGGTGTTCATCTGGAAATCTCACCCACTATACCCCTTCCTCCTATTGCTCAACAGAGACGAATACCACAGTCGGTATGTTCCTAACACTTGATTTCATATGCTATTATTATTATTGGCAGCGAATTGAACTAAATTTTTTGGTATGATGTTGCGAATATTCCATTTTTCTTGACTGTCTTGTTCGTAGGCCAACGACGCCGATGGGGTGGTGGAGCGACGGTGAAATACTCGGCGGAAGAGATGAGCAGGCCGGTGGAACTTGGTTGGCTTGCAGGAGGAATGGAAAGCTTGCATTTCTTACGAATGTGAGGGAAATTCGATCCAATTCACAAGTCAAAAGCAGAGGAGATCTCCCTATTCGCTTCTTAGAGGTAATTCTACAGTAAGCTTGGCTTTTTGTCTTGGAAGATGCAAAATTTTTGTTAATTCGATTAGGTAAAACCATCTTCTCAATTGAATAAATACTCTCATGGTATATACCTTTTGATTATTCTTATTTTAGTTTTTTGAGGCAATCATATATACTTAAAAGTGGCACCAGCGTTCTTCTGTGGTGCAGACGTGCCGCAGACCAGTAGAATGCCCCTCTGTACGCATTTTCTTTTGGTACCGGCCCTTGTTTACCATCAAATGTGCCGACTGTTCTTCATTTTGGCTTTGGCTCATTTATTATTTTTCTGTTGTTTCTTGTTATGATTTTGCTTGATAAATTTGTAAGGTGCTTGATAAATTAGTTTTCTGTTGAGTTTTACTATGATTTTGCTTGATAAATATTTATAAGGTGCTAAAGCTACCTACGATATCTGTGCTTTTGAACGTCTTTCAGAGTGTAAAAGGTCCCAAGGAATTTGCTGAGGAGCTTGTGGGAGAGGCGGACGAGTTTAATGGGTTCAATCTGATAGTAGCTGATCTTTGCTCTATGACCATGGTTTACATAACCAATAGGCCAAAAGATGATGGACCATCTATAACCGAAGTTTCTCCTGGTATTCATGTGTTGTCAAATGCAAAACTGGACACGCCATGGACTAAGGTAGGATGATCCATCTTACTACTTCATGATGCTTTATTTGTACTTTGGCACCAATAAGTTTTGGGTGCATGCTAGCCCAAACTGTCCATGTCCTCTGCGATCTGCTTCTTAGTCCCTGGTTGTCATTTTACATGTTGTACAATTCATTGAAGTGCAACATCCTGTGAATCATCTTCATAGATGTGAAAACACACAATAAAATCTGACAAACTCTTGCATGTTTAGGGCACGAAATGAACATCTTGAAGACAAGTTACAATATTATGTTTTATTCCATGAGTTGAACGTTTAAATTTATGCTGTCAGCAGCAGTTAGACTAGTCAGTGGACTAAAATCTGAAGGATTTGACTCACGTCTGATTATTGAAATAGACGATTTAACTATAGTGAAAAATAACATAACCATCTTTTAGCAAGATCAAAGGATTCGTCTATTGAAGCAATGTGGATGTTTGTACAGCGAGGGGAGATGAGTCTTGATTGGCCTATAAATATTCTAAGTTGCTGATGATAAAAACATTGCAAGGTTAACTGGAGATATTGGTTCTAGGTGATCGTCCTCGGTCCTGACTGGAAAGAACCACATAACATTCGAAGTAATAGAATCATGAGATTTTCCACATATTTGTATCAGCTACTTGTCTCACTCCAACAAATAAATTATAATATTCCCGTACTTCGCACTATATAAAATTCTCATCACAATGTGTTTATTGCTTACCACGGATAAGCCATGTGATTCATCCAATTTCAGCTCCCTTATCCTGGTTTTGTGGGGTTGATTGTGATATGTGCATGTATATTGTCCTTCTAATTCTTGCGCTGCACTGCAGGCTCAAAGACTGAAGAGAAGATTTGAAGATGCGGTTGAAAAAAGTTCTGAAGCTGAAATTTCATTGAAAGGGATAACTGAGCTCCTAATGAACGACACCACCAAGGATGATGAAGGCAAGCTGCCCGGCATTTATCCTCCTGACTTTGAATACCTTTTGAGTGCTATTTTTGTAGAAGCAAATACCACTCTGGTAATTTGAACTTGCTATTGATATTTCACATCAATGCATACTTAAAAGCCTCCTGTAACAACATATAGATCTAAGTCGTCTTTCCTATTCATAGGGAAGATATGGGACGAGAAGCACTTCTGCGGTGGTGGTGCGAATGAGCGGAGAAGTATCCTTTTACGAGAGATATCTCGAAAAAGATGCATGGAAGGAGCAGACAGTAAGCTATCATATTGCAGCGGATGAAGTTGCAGCAACATAATTGGCAAATCCTTTAGCCAGCTAGCTCTAGCTCGAATGAGGTGCATCAAACAGAAAACAGTGGTTCGTCTACCAACACGGGATAATCGAAGGTAGACTCTGTATGTTTGCTATCAGTTTGATGAAAATAAATATCATTACCTGCTTTAATTAATTGACAAATGAATAAAATTATTAGCAATTCTTTCAGTCTTGTACTCTTGTTAATTTGAATTCGCATTCCAAACACGGACGCGTAATGAATAAGCCCTAGGACCAAGTGAAGAGGTGGGCTGAGTGAGCTGGAGCTTTTATGAAGAACGAAAGATATATCCATTATTGATAGGATGGATGATCACAACTGCATGTCTACGCATGAAAACATGCATGAGGGTTCTAAACCAAGTGAGCAGGCAAAGTAGATATACAACTAATTATTTAGCCACTAGACACATAGGTTGTAGCTAGCTGAACATGTGTGTGTGTGTGTGTGTCTGTGTGTGATATACTCATAAACTACGTAATTCCTCGATCGATCTCCTGGTCTTGGGTTGGGCATGGTAATGGTTGGTAGTTGATTAAGATTTAAGCAGCGCATGTGGGACAGGTACAACCAGCACCACACCTGCAAAAGGCCTTCCCAGTCCCCCTGATTTCGGTCTTGGTGCATGTGCAGGGGTTGCACCCGCAGTGTTCGCCGCACGAGCACTGCTTGTGCTCCATGCATGGATCATCGCCGCTTGCCGCCGTGCCACCTGATGCGCAACTGCACGCGTACACTCATGCATTCATTTATTTAATTTTTGTTGAAAAATTAAGCAAAACCATGTACGTACCTACAAGCGATTCCACCAGGACAGGGCGATGGACAGCCGCACCTGTCATCGCATACAGCCCCTTTTCCTCTCATATCCGCCATTATGTATTCTTTTTTGGTACGCGGGGCCTCAACAGCTGCTCTCTCTCTCTATATTTATATATACATACACACACACATACATGCATCCGGCCGATCGAATAGCTAGCCGATATTGTGCCGTGTTAGCTTCGCAATTGCAGGAATGGCTAAAACGTGGCAAACAAAACTACACTTGTCACAATTGTTTCATGCACATTCAACTCACTCTTCGCCACGTGCAAACGCTGGAACTACACTCCTTTGTCTGTAACATCCTATATATGTATCTGTGGGGCTGCTGTGCGTGCCAAGTGCAGAACACTATACTTTGGATAACTTCCCAGGAAATGCGCATGGACTATTCGAGTGAAATCAGTTAGAATCTCTGGGCCGCTTTTTGCTCCAGAACTAGGCCCAATTGTTGTACTGGATCCGAGTCCGAGCATATATGTATATATTTTTTGTTTAATGGTCCGGCAGAATCTCAACCCACCACAGAAATCAACACAAACCTACTTATGTTATATATTATGTAATATATTTTTCATCTATGTTATAAATTACGCAGCACTCGATAAAGTGGGTGGGGAGTGGGGGTGACTGCAAATGTCGGTTCCCGCACTGCAAAACATGAATAAAGAAATAAAGATATGTCTTTAATTTCCGTGCCTTTTGATTACTCACTAATCTACTACTTTTCTAGATGTATGTCCATATAAGATATTTTCCTCCAAAAGTCCAAAGTGCGATCAGCGATGCTTCTCTCTTTATTACTCTATCCATATACATATGTATATATATAGACGCACTGACAGCACTGTATACATTTATAGTACGTAACGTAGTTCGAAGCAAGCCAGCCAGCCCCTGACCGTGGCCCGTGGGGACTGCGGATATCGGAATGCACGTTGATCCTTTCGTTCTCAATGCTTGTTTTTTTTCTTGGGTAGGTAGCTCCTTTCGGTTGCTCGGCCCCAGCTGCCACCGCCAAGGGCCAAGGGAGTTCACTATTTTTCTGAATGAACAATATTCAGGAAACATATCTAGACCACGCATGCACGTACATATGCTCACTGATCACCCGTATCAGAATAATACGAATGCATAATTATAGTTTTAGCCCCTCCCTGCATTAATTATATTCCTACTAATATCAAGGGTACAAGAGATCTCATTTACGTGTATACATATATATAATATTGCTTCTATTTAATTCTAGTTTAAAAGCAATTTTAATATAAAGCTACAACAAAGAAATATTCTTAATTTTATTTAAACTTTCTTTTTCAATTGAAGTTGAACAGAAGTTTTAATTGAAGGACGGCAATTGATTGAGAGGAGCTTGGCTGCTTTTGAATCACTATAATAATTTATTGATTGGTAGGGGCCCTTTGCTTAGCTGTTTCTGATTTGAACCAAAAAACAGGAAGTAAGTTATTTTGGAGTCTTTTCTTCCACCAACCCATGTCACTCAAGTCAAAACCACTTTTCTAATTAACCTGTGTTGTGTTCATCATTCCTGTTTCCCATCAGGACATCAACAAAATTCATCTTTATTTTTCTTACAATATTAGACCAACATTATTAATGACGGATATGATATTCATATAATTAATTTAGGAATAATTAAAATTCAAGAAGAAATTAATTATTATTTTTTCTTTCAACTTATGTACGGACAAGATAAAAATAATAATAAAACTCAAAATAAAAGCGATATAAAGAATAATAATGAAAGACAACTATCACTCTTACAGTTATATATGATATCACATAAACCTATTCTTTTAATAACATGTTCTTAGAAGTTCTATCTTTTATTTTTTTTCAGAAAGTGCAAAAGTCAAAATGCGTATTCATTTTCAATCATATAAAATAAACGTTTACATAACTAATTAAACTGTGTCCTCACTTTTTAGTAAAAATTTATTGAAAATAATTTTCAACTCCAGAAATAGTAAAAATATGAAAACGTGCCCAAATAAATAATCGACAATGAGCTCAATTACACCCAGCACTTTTTCAAGTCATAACATTCAATTATTTTCCTTGGAAGTATTATCTATATCAAAACATTTCATGAGAAATACTCTAGAAATGTACTAAAAAGAAAACTTAAATTGACCGATCTGATGGGATTTAGACTATGATGGCAACAGCAGACAGCAGACAGCAGTAGCTGAAATTTTTAAAGAAAATATAAGGAAAAGCGCTCTGCTAAATTAGTATGATTATTGTGCTAGCTTGCTTTTAGTACTTTTTGTCGTTTCTCCACAACCACAAGCACGGCAATCAAATCAATTTTCAAAAAGTTTTTATGTCATCCATTTAATAAGAAATTAAATAAAATAAAAGAGAACATTAGCTATATAACCAACATGTGAATTGTGACCTCCCCTTTATACATACATCTATATATTTATAAAACAGTCCCTTCTTCTATCTACAAGACAGTAGACAGCCAATCGAATTACAAAGAAAAAAGAAGAAAAGTACTGCAGGCTGCAGCCAGCAACCCTTCGGAAATTTCAACCAACTCTCCTTCCACATTACCATTCTACCAGCCATCCCCATCCAACCCCCGCGTTCTCGATCATCCCTCTTCAGATTATAAGAAGATTAAACAAATCATAATCCTATTAATTTACTAATCAAGAGCGAAATTATCTATGCAACAACTCTTTTCTTTTTTTCCTTTTTTATTTCTAAAGATAAAGATATATGTTGGAAGAATGGGTTGCTTGCGTAATTCACTGTGGGAGTAGTGATAATTCAATATGCCTAGTTACCTACATATATATATATATATATATCTCAGTCTAGAGCATTGGGACCTGCACAGGCTTTGAGAACAGGACTCCAAATCCACTGCACCAAAAACTTCCTTCCCCTCCGCCCATTCAAGTTGTAGGTCCTCCCTTCTTTGTCCCTCATCACCTGTCCTAAATACCCTCCCCCTCCTCCCGTCCCATACAACCCTTCACACAAATCCCCAATCTCCGTAGGCGCCGTTGGATCCTCTCCCGCATACCACGCGTTCACCAGAGGATTCGACGACAGCTCCGCCAGCTCGTGCCCTATAACACTTATCATCCCGTCAACCCCCACGTCGCCATTTGGTGGCCTCAGCGCCCCCGGCCCACCTCCCCCCATGTACCCCGGAACAGCATATGGATACGCGCACACCTCCGGGCACTGCTTCCCCGAATTCCCCACCCACGCGTACGGCAATGTGTACCCCACCTTCGATGGAAATGTAAAATAGTGGAACCCGCAGACGGCGCGGCAGAAATCCTGTACGGTTACGTCGGTTGCGGTGAGAATTAGGTAGATGCCGTTCTTGTGGTCGACGGGGAACGGCTTGGATTTGACGGCTGTAGCGATGACCTCTTGGATGGAGAGGCGAGTGAGGTGGGTGCCATGGGAGTAGAGATGATCGGTGTATTCACCGGCGATGAGGATAGAGCGGGAGATGTTGGCTCCGGTCTGGTCGGTATAAAGAGAGACGGTGCGCCACCAGTCGGAGACGGATGGGGAGGGTGCGGCGCGGTGGTTGAAGGTGGAGATGGAGAGTAGGAAGTCTTTGATGAGGAGCTTGTGGGAGGGGGCCCATTTTCCGTACCATATGAGGTAGATGTTGATTGGGGAGGAGAGAACGGGTCCCATGTGGTAGCGGAGGTTAACTAGGTTCGATGAGCCCTCGAATTTCTTGGAGGCGGAGAGGGATCTGGGCGGAAGCTGGGGGTTGAATATGTACTCATCACCAGCACCATGACCAGCAGGATGTATTGTGAGAGGTTGTACCCTAGCTGATGTAGCATTGATACCGTTGTTAGACTGAGCTACAACGAATAAAGAGGCAAAGAATAATAGATGTATCAACATATTGGAGTGGGAACTGGGTGGGTGGGGAGAAGCTGTGTGATGCAAGTACGGCTACGGCGGAGGGATGAGAGGTGAGAGTGAGGGTGAAGAAGAGTAATGGGTGATTATAAAGGGCAGAGAGAAAGGGAGGGAGATGTGGGGCTATGTAATTTTAGGTTTTGGGAGGGAAATGAATATGGGCTGGTGACAGCTGCCATTGTTTATGGGCTGGTGGGCACTCTTCTTTTCATGTTTTTATTGCTTCCATCTGGAAATTTGGGAATTGCCTTTACTGCACTGTCCTTTGGATAGCATAGAATTACCACCAGAATTTGAATTTTTCACCGCCGTTTTGCTACTGTTTTGAATTCTAGTTACCAATTATTATTACTATAACAATAATAATAATGAGCAGCAACCAAATAGATAATAGATTCTCTTCCTAATTAATGTCACGTGAGCCTGACGTGCCTAATTGTCATTGAAATCAATACCTACTTCAAGCTTTTGAAGTAAAAACTTAAACTGGTACATCATTTTAAATGTTTATGGGCTCACACACGCTATCAGCATAAACCCATACTTAGCGGGCCAAAGGAAATACAATTGAACTAAAGATGTAAAATTGAGTACATGTCTCTACAGAGTGATCCTTATAAAATGTTCCTACTTGTGTCTGTGTACATTTGGTTGCAGATAGACACATAATTCTGAAGGTGAATGATCTATGAAGTTATTATGAATGGTAAATAAGCTCTCCAACAGAATCTGGTTTTGGGGGGGGGGGGGGGGGGGGGGGGGGAGGAAGGGAGAAACGGTGGGGGTTGAGTAGAGTGATGAGTGGTGGTGGAGGTCGGCAGAACAGCAGCCAGCTCAACAGACGCTGTTGCACCCATAATAATAATAATAATATCAATTGAATTAAGAACTGGGGATTTTGACTCGATAATATTATGATGATGGTAGAGAACAAGGGAAAGAGACGGGAGGGACCAAGGATGATGAGCTGTGTCCTGTGCAGTTTGAAAACAAGACATAAAAAGGTCAGGACAAAATATCTAATAACTTGAGATATAGACATAGATTAGGACGCCGGAGTTGAACAAAAATTTTGGGCTTTCTTTTGTTTGTTTAATTTATATTTTAGTACATAGTAATGACTGAAATGCAACACACGAATCCCACTCTGCTAAGCCTGTGGGCTGTGGCCCGCCTTTCCTTCCATCATAAACCCACATTCTTGTCCTTAGTTTTTCTCCTTGAATGAATGGAGGGCTCCTTCATATATACATACAGCATCACTACAATCGTACATTTTCGGGTTTATTTGTATGTCAATATCACCAAAATTAAGTGAGAGAGAGAGAGAGAGTGTAATAAATATTTTTCGGGTTATAGTGGACCATGGATTTTGGCTGTGAATTTGTTGTGATGTGGGGGTTCACATGACGATTGGTGGTCCAAAACCAAAAGCAGGGCTGAGCGTGGGCTGGTGGCAATAGCCATGGAATAATGGTATTTAATTTAATTTTTGATTCGGCACCGTCTCATGCGTGCAATTATTTCAACCCAGTTTTAATCTAGTATATGGGTACGGTTGTATTGGATTGGGCCTTGGGCCTTGGATTGGACAATATGAGGAGCACCGGCACAGAGACAGTGAGTGTGATAGTGATAGTGACAGTGACAGGATGTAGGAGGAGGGTCTGAGTTGAGGTGGATGCGGACAATGTGGATGTTTTCTCTTGAACTACTTTTAAGTTTGAACATGTCATATATACCTGGATTTTATCAGCCAAGAAGACCGAATAGAATGTGCGGAGATTACTACAAGCTCGAAGCTTGAAAATGATGATTCACAAACATATTAACCACCTCAGTTCTTTCAAAAGACTGGTTAAATGCCAACCTCTCAAGTTTAGCCTACATCTACATTCACATACAGAATACACATCTAAATATTACATGTGCAGATCTTCATGCATATGGACTACTACTATGACTACGACGAGCCCAGCCGAGCCGAGTGTTATGCAGGTATATCAGCATGCCAAAAATAGGCCATGCACCAAACGAAACATACAAAACAAATAACTGATAAGTATGCTATCTTATCATATTGGAGGCATCCCCACAGATACAATCACATCAACCAAATCACCTACTTCATTATTACATACTCCACAATCTGCACAAACTTTCAAATTAGCACCACATTTTTTATTTCACACTTACACCACACTTTTATTCGGTCTGCAGAAGAATAACTTACCGTGACATTTCATGCTGTCCACCAGAAAATGAAAGTACAAGAAAATTAAAATTAGCTATCACAAAATTAAGGCTCTGTGTACCAGAAAGGCCCCCTTCAAAACTAACTAAAAATAAGTAAGGCAACATCCACCACCTCTTCTCACAAACTGCACAGGCCTGAGGCTATCCTTAAATCTAGGATTTTAGCAAGCAAAACACACTAAATAAAAATATGCTTCTCTCATTTCACATTTATATAAATCGTGCTTTATTTAATTTTTTTTTTTCCAAAAAAAAATCTTAATAAAATCCAAGATCCATGCAGGAAATATCATAATAAAATTGCAAAGTTTCTTCCATATCTTGCATCAAAATCAAATTCTCTATAGAAGCATGAATGACAATACACAAGACTTAATGGCTCCAAAAACAATGTATGCAATAAACACAAGCTTCGCATTCTTGATCCATACAAGCCATGGACACCAAAATTTCCAAACGACAAATTATTACAACCAATGACGCCATGCCATTCTCATCCAGCAGACACAATCTTCATATGCCCATGGAACACAAGGAGAAGAAATAGTACAAACCAAGTAAAGAAAGCAACCCAAGTAAATGGTGAATAAGCACAATGATCCAGATCATAACGAAACCAAGGTCGGGACCATGACAGTCAGTGACCTTTTAGCATTTTCCTTTTGTACAATTATTGATAAGTAGAAGCGTTAATGGTAGGTGCCAAATAAACTAAAACTCTGGAACACTAAACATACCAAACAATTCTAATAGTTCTGATTTCATTTAAGCACTAAACATCCCAAACAACACCCTCATATCATGATTGGTGACTTGTAAGCAGGGGAACTGTGGAGGACTGCAGCCTCGGAAAACAGGAGAGACAATATATTATGCTCCCAAAGACATTGAACTACAGTGTATGAGATGGCTGGCAGATACTGATTGCACCAGGAGGTTATAAAATCCTACCCCAAACCATTAATATGCATAACTATTAAGAAGTGCAACGCACATGCACTTTGCAGGTACACACTCAGAGCAGAGCAAGTATGTTACACTCATTCCACAAGTACAGGTAAGGATGGCAACATAGTGCATCGATCTATACCTAGTATAGATAAACTTCTCTTGTCACTTCTCAGGAGACTGGGACACATTTAAATGAGTGAAACATACCGCTCTCATACTTTTCAAATGGCTAATTTATCATCAACTAATAATATACCACGGTCAGGATGATAAAAGCGGACGCACAATGATAAAACGGAATAACCTGTTATTTATTACATCCTTCAAAATATTTATTCACCACAGCATGGTCCTCAGAGTCTCAGACCATGTATAATTGAAATGCAACAGTTTAGCGACTGATTGAGGAAAAGTTAAGTAGAGCTAAAATTTTCCTGGCTAATCTTTTACAGAAGTAAAAGTATATCAATTGGAGTTGTTATGAGGTAAAGTATCCTGCAATTGAAAAAAATCTTGCAAAAGAACAAACAGGGTACCCCATGATAAAGAATTCTTAATTGCCCAAGAACTTTTATCTCATACCTTCACAGAGAAAATCTCTAGAAGAGAGTACCAAGTTCCTGAAACTCCAAGGGTAACACCCAAGACAATTATGCCCACATCTGCACCAGCTTGTCTCCAGCTCATCTCATCCTTGAAGACTAGATAATGAAACAGTGCAGGCAAAACGAAGCCCAGTATACAGCAGGTACTGCTTCCCACCAATGACAAGAAATCAGCAAAACTTGGGACAAACAAAGCAACAAAGCTCACAGCCAGTACAAGCATCCACCTTATCCACAAACAGTACTTCCCATCCCAAAACCTCCTTTCAAACACTTCATAAACTGGGTTCATCATCAATGGAAACGTAAAGAACAAATTTATACAGAGACCCAGCTGAACCAAAGTACTCAACAATCCTTTTTCCATGTTGGCCGTGATGATGTCCTTCGTGTTCTCACCGAACGCAAAGTAACCCATTGCTCCAAATCCTCCATACATGGAAGCGATAAAAAGCATGGTCAATCCCAAAATTTTCCCAAATTTGGACTTGTCTTTCATCTCCGACTCCAAAGGCAAAGCCATCCCAATCCCCTCAAACGAGTATACGGCCACACCCAATCCGTAAAAGAAGGTAGAAATTGTGCCAAAAGCCTCAACCGCCGGCATTTGCTTGGTGAATATGACAACATCCTCAACCATCACCACCCCCATTGCACCTAAATCCACAATATCAGCGAAAATGCTCAGAGGAGCCAAAAGGGTTAGCGATGGAATCGAATTCAAGCCCAATTGAAAGGGAAAACAACTCCATATGTAAATACTCTTGGCAGAAACCCCCAGAATTTTGGGGCTGGGGGCCGATAAGGTCAAGGAAGAACTGAAAAGATTGACGAGAGTGTCGCCGATGAAAATGAGATAGCCAACGCAGAAGCCAGCTTGGGAGAGAACAATCATGGAATCAACGGCAAATCTGCCAACAGACCCACAGACAGCGAAGCCCAAATCACCGAACGATGTGATCTTTCGGAAGTCACCAAAGGGGGAATCCTCAAGCTTCTTGCGGGTGTGGATTAGGAGCATCATGCCGTGGTAGGTGAGAGCAGCGACAAAGAAAACCATGATGAGGCTGGTTAGCCAGCCGGTACGCATGAATGTGTAGGGGAGGCCAAGAACACCAGCACCGACGATCGCAATAAAGACATTGGCGAAAGTTTTGGGTTGAGAAGACAGGACATGAGGCTTGCCTTTGCCGGACAATAACGGCGTGTCCTCTCTTGGCAATGAGCGGAGGGAATTGGTGGATGATCCAGCTTCATTTTGCTCTTTCAGCCCCATTTATTATCAGGAAAAAAGATAACCCCTTGGGCTGGTGAATGATGGGGAAAAAAAAGGATCCTGGAACGATGAGTTATGAGCCCTGCCCTCCTCAATGATATCCTATTTATATATGGAAATTGTGTAATAGGAATCCTGTTTCTTCTTGTTTGATGGAGGTTATTGATGGATCTGCACAGCTAGAGAAAAGGAAAACCTCCACAAACTGAGAACGGAGGTGCAGTTATGATGGAGGAAAAGTGCAAAAAGAATGATACGGTACAGCGGAGGAGATATTTTGAAATGGGCTTTATGAAAGTGGGAGAGCTTATGTTCCGAAAATATCAATAACAGAAGAAGGGATTGGAGGCGCCGTAGTGGGTCCACACGTTATCCGTATAACTTTCCAGTTTCCAAGAACGAGCTGATCTGACCTCATCAACCTTTTTTGTCCCGGTCAATGTTTTCAAAATTGAATCCAACAAAGAATCGACGATATTACAAATTACTGATTTGACCGATATAATATAATAATAACGTAATAATTATATTTAATTTTATAAATATATAATATAATTAATATATTGTAAAAAATAAAAAATTTCAATAATATAGAAATAAATAAAGAAAACTATCTTCATATTTTAGTCATTTTTTTTCCTTCAAATGGTTCTCTAAAAAATACCATTTCTCTATTAATCAATTACAAATATATAATCTAATTCAAATAGTAATATACAACTATTTAATATTAATACAAATGATCATCCTTTCAAATTTTAAGTTCAATATTTAATAAAATAGAACACTTACAGGCTGCAGCAACAATAATTGGCCAGTGGGCAATGGAGATGGAGGAAGAAAGAGAGAACCGTAAGGAAAGGAAACTATGAAAGAAATTAAGAAATTAGGATTTGATTTGAAATGTGGGAGTAAAAAACTAAAACCCTACTCAAAAGTCACAAGTGGACCTACTTAGGGCTTGTTTGGTTTTATTTCCATTTTCAATTTTCATTTCCACCATTTCTAAAATGGTGAAAATTAATTATGTTATGTGATGTGATGTGGAAATGAAAATATTTTTGGATGAAATGTTTGGAAATGTAATGATTATGTAGGTTGTAAGTGGAGAGAGATAGAAATAATGAAATAGAGAGAGAAGATATATAAGTTATTGAGAAAAGATATATAGGTTATTGGAGAATGTATTTTGAAAATAAAAATTGAAATTGGATTGGGTGAAATTTTTTGAAAAGTAATGATTTTTATTTTTGAAATAATAAAATTAGTGGGAAGGGAGTTTGGAAATAAAACCAAACTGGCTCTTACTATGCTATCTTTGACCTTGGTTTATGTTTTTTAAAAAAACATAAAAAAATAAAATGTGAACCAGTCCAACCTTAGGGGATTGAGTGTGAAAAGAAGGGCATCAAAACTCAGGCTGTCGTGCATTTACATCCTCGTAACCCAGAATGAACTCATCCCATTCTTCTCATGCCATTGAGATTGCAGCACAAGGACAAGAGGTGAAGCAATCAGTCGGTCGGGCACATTACATACCATATTGGCAGAGTTTCTCTTTTGATCACAGATGCCACACTTTATTCTGTCGCATCCGTCTCCAGTTGCGCATAATTTACAATTCCATTTAGGCAAACATCCATAGAGTCCAGCACTTTGAAAATAATGCACTACAAAGTGCATTATCATCAGGGTCGCGATACATACATACAGAGCAAGCCATCAGGGATAATGAGAAAGTAGTCATGTAATGCTTGTGTCTATTATAATTGGCAAATACAAAAATAAAAAGGGTGAAAAGGTTGAAGAGTATCAGCTAAGTTGAAGTCAGCCTGGTTACCAGTTATAAATAGGCAGGGCAGCCAAAAACTGTCACAGAGTCGGGTCCAACGGTCCAACTAAATAATGAAATCTCATTTTTTCGTTGATACTAAGTTATCCTATGACTTTGATCCTGTCCTGTTACAGTAAATTATAAACAGGAACAGCAAAATGATACATACAATTGTCCACCATGTAGTTCTTCCCACAAACGAAAATTATATTTGCTTTAAAACAGCTGTAGAAAAAAGGATGAATCAAAATTCCTTTTCACAGAGTTCGGTAAAACTTGGCCTCATGTCCGCTGCCGTTTTGCAGATGTATCTTGCTGATCATCAGATGTACTAGTTTTCTCTCTGGTATGTTTCAAAGTGACATATCCCTCATCCTTCAATTTGAATGTCCAACCAGGAAAGTCAGACTGTGAGAGCAAATATGTGGGAGTCGCTTTGTAGAATGCCAACGGGACCTGTTTGACCCTTCGTCTAATCTGCAAAAAAAAATTAAGGTTCGGTGATGCTCAATAACGGCAACAATAAATTACATAGAGCACTAACAACGACATTCAAGAAAATAATATTAAAGGTTGTAACAGAAAATCAAATAAGGGCTGTCAAGTGCCAAGGAAACAACATATGTCAGCTGCAATAGGCATCATCCTAAGTTGAACAAAATCGAGAGGCGCTTTATTCAGAAAATTATAGGTTACCTCATCATTGAAAATTGTTGCATATGAACCAGAACTAAAATCTTTAACTGCAATTTCAGCAGTTCTAGCCATGACAGCCAAATCATTCTCTAGGGACAAAACAAATCTGATTACACAATAAGAGCATCATTCAATAATAGTTAAGATATTAAAGTTATATCTCTAAAAGTGCAGGCAATATGAACACACGAAAACTCCAAGCATGTAGTACGTACCTTGAAACTGGAGGGCAGTAATGATGGCGAAGGGTATCAATCTCCCACAGAGAGCTCCCTGCCCCAATCATTGCCACAGATAACAAGTTATTTTTCTTTAACCAAGAAAATCAGGTTGTCTTTAGAAGACAACTGGTGCCAGACACAGGAAAAGGATGATTCCATTTTATTGCTAATTGGTGGAATTAATCATACACACAAGGTTCACTTAAGTATACGCCCTCAAGGACTGCCATAAAGTCAGCAACTAGTTACTTTTGGAAAATTAAGCATGCATGCACAATAAGAATAGTGATGGGAATTCAGCAGTTGATTTTTGAGGAATAGGCAAAAAAGGATAAATACTTTAGGGAAAAACTAGTTGAAAAACATGAACAAAAAACAATACAAGGAAAAGAAAAAGGAAACAATGAAAAAGGCTAAATTCCAAAAGGAAATTGCCAAGTTAACTTCATCCATACATCAAGCTGAAGCCTCTTTAGAACTCCAAGGCAGGTCTCAGTAATGAAGTAAAGCTTACAATTTTCTAGCATGCTCCCTGTACCATGTTGGTTTGTGTTTCGGATAAGGTGCATGGATACCCAAGCAAAATGAGCTGAATATCCATCCAGAAATTATCATATTCCCTTGTAAAGATTGAGGTTTCTTATCAATTAGAGTTGCACTACATCCATTGCCACTTTCCTGACACGCACACTTGTATTGCCCATACTTCCCTAAAACACCCTTACCTTCCAGAAGGAGTTAGAAATTAGAAGAGAACATGCACAACGCATGTCCTTCACTCATGCAAACTCAATCCAAGTTCATCTACCTCTTCCACCAACCCCGCCTTTCCAAACCACAACTGTTAACTATCATGGCCACCAAACCTATACCACCAGCACTTCCCTTTTTGACAACCTACACCACTGCCATCCAGAAAGAGCAAGACCATGTCATTGTCCGTGGCATCATATCGAACACAACACCAACCCATTTCCTACTCAGGTCCTCCACCAGTGACATAACAGGCCATCACGGTCAGTAGTAGTTTTTCACATAAACAAGAAAAAATTGCAGCCCAAAAAGAAAAGGGAAAGAGATCTGATTCTACTTAACTCCAACGCAGCTCCAAACAGTAAAGATTAGAGGACTTGAGTTAACCTAGCAGTGGTCACCTTAGTTTGTTAAAGGTATATTTTCATTGTTTTTCCAGAACTTCGGAAGTCCAGTGAGAATGTGGTCTACAGGTCCTTTGGATGGTGGTTTTAGCCTAAGTTCATGGATAGTGCAATGGCAGGGGGCACGGACCTGATTACTGGAAGAAAGTTCAGTTAACTTGGTAGTATTACGTTGGTCTTGTTTTATACGGTAGGTTCATGGTGTGCTTATGGCAATCTATAAGGATGTGAAAGTGCAATTCATCATCGTTATGGCAAAGCAGATAGAGTACATGAAACTGCTAAAAGCTGCCCCATAAGAACCATGTAAAACATTAAAAGCAGCAACTCATTGACTCCACCAAAGAAAAAATTGACATTTGCTTTACCAAGAACTAGAGTAGAACAGAAACAAAGAAAAGAATGGAACAGGGTAAAGAAATGACAGACATTGGATAACTGTTCATCAGCAGTAGTTCAAATGCACACAAAAATCATCAAAACAGAAAAACTGAAACTTACTCATGGCATTAGTATCTTTAGGATCACTTTCCTCATTTATGAAGTGATCAATTCCAGGTTTCTCCTCAAACAAATCCCCTTTAGCACTGCAGTCTTCAGCATTTTCAGAACTGTTTTCTTCTCCTTCAGAACTTTCTCTAGTTGTACCAGTACCACCTTCCTACATGGTTGATGTGTGCATCATTAAGCAAACTTTGCAATCTATAAAATAGATTGGTACTAGGGTTTTGATACATATAGATATAGAATTCAACTTACAATTAAAGTTTATTCAAAAAAAAAAAAAATCAGTTGCCACAAGTACAACTGGAAATTCCCCAAAACCTAAAACCGAAAACTGATTATAGATTCATCATTATGCCAACTTTTTGAATGGGTAATGTCAATCATGATTAGCTACAGGTTCTGCAATTTCTTCTGGCAAGTCTGTCGTGGAAAATTGTTCAATTGAGCAGCATCCTACACTAACAACTCCCCATTTCTTCCACAGACAAGCAACAGGCTTCACCCAGGAAGAGTCACGAGGACCTTCCTAACATTATGTAAATTGCTTAAAAACGCAGAGATTAATTTCATTTGACATATATGTTTTTCCTTTTTGTTTTGCTTCTGACTTGGAAAACAATTCAAAAAAATTAACAAGTTGCATGATGTCTGACGAGGCTGGAAGTAAGACAGATATTAAGGAAATTAGATTTCTCATGAACAGTAGGCATAAAACTACTCACATGCCAAATATAAGATTTATTATGACAATAACTCTCCATACCAAGCACAAAACCACCCATATAATCTATAGAAGATATAATAGCTAAAGTGCTAAACAAAAGAAAAAGATTTTGTCCCTTACCCGATGCACCAAACAATTAATTGAAGGATGTCTCTGTAGAAGGTTGTGAACCAAAGAAATAATAATTAGAGCTCCTGAAGGAGGAACAGAGAGCGCAAGCCTGCTCAATTTCTTACAGAAGGCAGCTGCCAGATACGCTGGAAGAAGTGACGATTTCAAGCATGAATCCAGCAGCTGAGGATGACACATTATATAAACAGATAATTAGCAACGCATCCATATCTGGAAAATGTACAGACATAAGCATTTTGTCCAAGTATCTGCCACACTCATTCACCTTGCAATGACTGCAATAATGATGAAATTTAATATATTATGCAATATCAAAGAAGCAAAAATGGGGAAAAAAGGTTACTGCTGAATACTATAGCAGGCTAGCAGCATAGCATGTCGGGCAAGTTTTCATGAATTTATCGGCTAGCGCACTTTTTGATCGATCAAGCCAAAACCTTAGAACAAAATCCTACCATGCAGACAACAAAGAATGCAGAAACACCATTCTCCACTCTAACAATAAAATGCTAGTGTAGCACCACATCCTTGTGAGAGAAAAAGTGTCTGGTCCATAAGTCCAGGAATAATACCTCCCTACCAACATCCACTTAAGCAATTTCAATAAATTGACAAGGAGACCTTCCATGTAGTAATGGAGGTCTTCGAGCTGTCCTCATTGTGCTATCCATTTAGGTGAAAATAAACTTGTGACAGAACAAGGATGGTATGTGTTTGAACGGGAAACTGTCTTATATTGATTGTGGAAGAAGTCTGAAAGGACATCCCCAAAGGCAGAAAAAGTGGCAGTAGCATGTGCAAAAATACTGCATTAACATGTCAGCAAACCTTTCTTTTTATAGGTTAATGGTCTTAGGCCGAGTGCTTGGGGCATCCCGTAGTGCCTGTTTAGTTTCCACCTAACTGGGCCTTTCTCGGGCCCAGCTGGTCTTAGCAGGCATCTCTTTGTCTAGGGGCCTTTCTCAGGCCCCAATCTCTTAGGAAGACTGTGCGACACTTCAACAGTTTAAGTATCACCTCAATTGGGCCTTTCACAGGCCCAGCTGTTCCTAGCAGGCAGGTGTGTGAGGGATTTTTATATGGACAAAGCAATTATCATACATAAGCACATCATACATACATGTCTAGACAGATATAGATAGCTCTTTCCTAGATATTATGTGAACTATTGAATGTTATGGAATGCTTGAAGTACACAAATAACAACATTTGACACTATTCTTTCATGAGGTATTGCCCAATGGTGAACCCTTTCTGTTCGCCACTACTAAAGGGCAGATCCAACTTGGTTACAACATCCTTTTCAACTTAAGTTCAACAATCAGGAGAGGTACCATATAAGACTTGCACAAATCCATATAATACAATTTCAAGGAAACTATATCTCACTTACCTGGAAGAATTTTGCTCGATGTTTTGCCATAAATATAGAGGGTTCCAACAGAGCATAAAGTTTATTATAGAAGTTTGGATATTCAAGACCATGCTGTGTCATGAGAATATACAAGCTGCTAAGAGACATAACACTGACAACGCCACCAATGTCATAGGATCGAGTCAAGAAATCACTGCACATATAGATTTGGGAAACAAGTATGAGGAGTCCTTAAGCTTGCAAGAATAACTGATCGCTTAAACAGGAGCAACTACAGAAATCTGCATAATTTACCACAGTATGATCGGATTAGACAGATAAGGAATGACAGCCTGATGAAGCGCAACAAGAACCTGAACATTAAATGGAAGGACATAATGAGAGCAAAAATTGTAATTTGCATGTTGTATCCAGAACGTAAACTAAAATATAACATGACAAGAATGGGAACCCAAGTTGTACGTATAGATCAAACTGCTCAATGTTATTGATCAAAATGAACAAAGCCAATTATCATAATAAAAGAAGAGGAGGCACATAAATTCAGTAAAAATAACTTCATAGTCCATAGTTGTTGATATGATGCGGCCTCCAAAAACTTTTCCATGAGGTTGTCAGTGTCGATAGAAATATTAATTTTTCTTTATGGAAATCCTTCTGCATAATAAAATTTAAAAAGATAACTAAATAGTAGGGAAAGCTTTTCACTCAGGCTGGGGGGTTGGAGCATAAAATTATAGATGAATGCCGATTCCTATTAAAACTCACTCATGTACAGTTTAGATTTGCATATGTTGATCAAAGCTTATGTATCAACTATCAAGAAGAAAATATATAATGAAACAAAAATACATTACACAGCAGCGTATGGATCCAATGACAACATATTTGGCTTTACCTCCTTGTATACATCAAGAGGAAGGGGCAATCTGAGGAATGATATCCATGCTTTAGTAAACTTCAGTTTCATTTTTTTGGCGAAATTTCGAGATGATAAAACCTGCAAAAAAAAAAACAAATATATTGATTGCTTATAAGGAAACTGAAAGTAAATATCTACTTTAAGGCAGTGCTTAGACATATTTATTTTTCCAAAGTTCCTTCCCAGAATTTACCTTGTCATTGGACTTTTGAGACTTGGCCTGTTTATCTGCCATGTCAATATGTTCTTTGTTATTGCTTTTCACAATGAAAATGCCTAGTATATTCAAAGAACAGAAAACACGACACTGCTCTCAACAAAAAAATTTACCACACAGGTTGATTAAGATGAACTGGAAACAACTAAAAGAGTGAAAGCATGAGGGAAACGTCAATGTCTTCAAAAAGTAAAATTATGTTTGATGCCACTATTTGCAATTGAGAACTCAAATTATTAATATAAAGAGCCAAACCACCGAAACTTGAGCTACATACCAGTACTAAAGAAGCCAACCATTTTTTTAACAAGAAAATTCAGATTACAACAATCTCTATCAGGAGACGAAATGAAACCTACTGAATTTATTCTATCAGCACATTAATTTCATAACAAATTCTTATAACCACACTCAGAAGACTTCTCATGTTCTAACTCAGTGACCATGATATCATTCCTAGCTTATCTGAGGAAGAAAGAAGAGGAGGAAACTTAATAGCAAAGGAAACATTTAGGAGGTGAAAGCCAGCAAATATTACCCAAACTATTCCATGTCTTTAACTGTTCCTCTGAAGCTTCCAGCAGTGGGATATGAGACAGTAATCTATGCATCTTGCGAATGGAAAGCTCCATGCTACATATACAACACGAGAAGAATTTTAAGTGATGATTCTCTGAAGCGCTGGGTGGTTATGGGGGGAAAGGAAAATAGAAGTCAATTATGTAGAAGCAACAATCAAAAGTTATTAAATCATTTAAAAGTCCACATATGAAAGATTCAACATTTTCAAAATGTTGGGACATAGGCCTCGTATTCTTATTTCAAATGTTACTGGGACATGTATACCAGCATCATGTGGGTGAGTATTCACCATGAATATTTCAACACCACTTCTAGAAAGGGAAATATCTTCAGTTGTAGCTCTTATGGATAACTTTTTAAGCAGTACTTGGGGGCTTAATGGTCATCCAAAATTGTCCAAGTCATGAGTATAAAGACGTAATTTCAACAACTGTCAAATTTCAGACGCATATTTCTACGAGAGAATATATACTGACCTTGGTCTTGACTGGAACTTATCCTCAACATCTGGACTTACATTGCTGTCTTCTGTGGGGATAAAGATTATTTGGTTGAACCCCATAAAATGATACAAAATTACTAAAACTCTATATTTGTTGATAACTAGCATACGGGAGAAACAGGAGAGATACCTTTTCCTTCCAAAGTCCGAGCCTGCTTTTCCAAGCTAATATAAGTAAAGTAACTGTACAATACAATGGCAATCGAACAATCAAGTTAAGCTGAGATGATGTTCAGGAAAACTTTAAAAATTAAAGAAAAGAAATAATGCAATGCTTATAAAATATATGCAACACTAAAGCAAAATAATAAAATCTAAACAAAATTGCAAGAGGTAAGGAGAAAGAAACAACGTGAAATTTCTTGAGAGTGCATACTACTATAAGCATGAAATGCCTCTAGTGAAAATTGATGACATCATTGAAAATTAATTGTTGGCATATTATTATAATAAACTTTCTACGTGCACTGAGATTAATGGAGAAAATGATTTAAAGGATGCCCTCAAGAATAGGGAACACACCAAATATCAATGTAATTGAAATACTTCGTTGCAAGCAAATCCAAAATAATGTCATCAACGCCCAACCCAGAGTGAACCTGCAAGCATGAGGTTTCAAAAACAATCAAATAGGAAGCACCAAACATGGTATTACTTTAATTAGTCCTTGGGTACAAAATTAAAAAAAGAGAAGAACAGTACAAGAAAACGAAGAGGGAATAACCAAATGAAAGATGGAATTCAAACTTACAATAGCGCGGAGCAGCTTATGATAAATAGCGGAATGAAATTTTCCCGCATTGCCCACTTTCACAAACTCCATTATGGCGTCCAGCACAACTTCCTGTAGCAAAAGAGAGAAAATCGTAAATGCAATTTAGGCGAAAGTTCAAACAACAGAACGCAACTAATTGCGCATTTGATATAGATAAAGTAGAAAATAATGGAGCACGAAAAGAACAGACAGAATTAATTGTACCCGAAGAGCATCCTCGGATTGCGAGGAGACGACAAGATCAATGAGGCACTGAACAAAACCGTCGAACTTGGAGCGCAGCCACGTGCGGTAAATAAACTCGGGGTCGGGGTCCATATTTGAATATGTGGAGGAGGAGGCGGAGGAGGGGAGTTGGGGGACGAGGGGAGTGAAGAAGGACTGGAGTGTGAGGAGAGATTCGAGGGCATGCTGCGGACGAGAATTGGGGCTGATGAATGTGAGGAGAATGGGGAGGTTATTGATGTGAGCTCTAGAGGTCAGTAGCTGCTGTCCTAGGGTTTTCAGCTCAGATAGACTATACTTCTCTCCCTTCTTCTTCTGAGAAGCCATGGCGATAAAGAGTGGGGCGCGCGAGAGCAGTCAGGGTTTAGGGGATGGGTTTTGTCTTTTAGGCTTTTTCAACAAATTTTTGTAAAATAGAAGGTGGTTTGGGGAGAGTACAAAAAAATAAAAAAATAAAAAATAAAGAAAGAACGAAAGAAGAAAGAAAAAAAAATGGTGGTTTGAATGAACATGACTATTTGAGAATGGAACTACATAGTATTAGCATAGCATAATTGCTTGCAACATCTAAATTTAAAAAAAAAAAAAAAAAAATTAACTTAGCATATCATTGAAGTAAAAATATGTAGTACAATTTATACTGTATGATTAAATATCCACATCTTGCAACTCTAATCAATTAAAAAAATAAATATAGAAGTATTATTCAAATTGTATAATGAATCAATATATTTGTATTCTTTCAACAACGTAATTTCCTTAACGTAAAAGGAAATCATATCTCTCTGTGACATTCAATATTATTCTTCACAATTAAATTAATACCCCCAAATCCACGACATAACAAATATTTAAAGCAAATACAAGTCAACAATGCACATTATATTCCAAATAATGATCATCAAGAATGTGTTCTCAACTTTTCTCTTTGATGCCACACACTTGAAATTGAAAACTTTACAGGATTAGTACTATTAATATTTTCATAGCAGATAATTGTATGTCATGAGTTATCCTAAATTGAGTGTGTGTGCATGTGTGGAGTTTATATGACAATTGGGTTCTTCCACTTTAACAAGCATATAGTTTGGAGTTATAGTCCTTCATCATTTAAGACAATTTTGAAATTGAGGGCGCACGGAGGTAGAAGCATAAAAAGTTCTGTTCACTTTGTGCTAGCGTAGAGCCAGCCTGCACAACAGCATAAGCGCATGGCTGCAAAGCTTGTGGATATTATGATATTATGATCGCAAAGTGATTCTCCAATTTATACAATCTCTTTGAGGGTAGTCTTTCTTTTTCTGATGGTTCCTGGCGTACTTTAGTTTGAGTTATAACATTTGAATTTTTCAACCATTCTACGTTCCTGACACGGATCCTATTAAATATTTTACATTTTCTATGATCATCTCTATTTTAGGTATTCGGGGAATCTTCCTTAATAAACAAAATATTCCTATTATGTCAATGCCAATTGAATCAATGTTATTAGCTGTGAATTCGAACCTTTTGGTATTTTCCGTTTCTTTGGATGATATATGGGTCAATCATTTGCTTCAACGGTGGTAGCTGCGGAATCTGCTATTGCGTTAGCCATTTTCGTTATTACTTTCCGAGTCCGAGGGACTATTGCTGTAGAATCTATTAATAACATTCAAGGTTAAACATGACTCCATCATAGTTACCAAAATACGGACTTCTCCTTTCATTTTCTTCTTTCTTTTTCTTGGTTGGCAGGGCAAGGGCCTTTCTCGCTAGGTGAGCACATCCGATTCTAAAGTCTTTTCCTAAACCACTTCCTATTTAGTTGCTGAAAGATAGAGATAAGGTTTTCTAAATTGTTTGTTTTTATATACATGCTACAATTATCTTGAGAGAGATTAATTATTTGAAGGTTAGAACACAGTGTCAACAAACTCTTAGCAGCCTGTTTATTAGTCTTTGCTCGTAATCTTGAACTTGAATAGAGAGTTGGTGCTAGGCTTGTCACTTGTTAGCAGTGTTCTTGGATGATGCTTGCATTATTGTTGGATATGAATTGACGCTTGATTAATGGTCGTAAGTTTGAATTTTTGGTTAGGACAATGTGCTTACCATTAATATAGTTTCGTACGACGCAAATGCATTCATTTGCTTGGCATTGAGAGTTCATTCTTGCTTGCTTAAACAAATTAACTTGGTGCCAATTAATGGCGTGGTGGTGTTTCGAATTCAGGCGATAACTATATTTATGCGTCCTCACCCACCTTGTGCAGTTTCAGTGAGTTGCATTTTAGTGGTTTTGCCAAAAATGTGCATGATGTTCCTGAGGTTATCAGTTCCAGTTTACCTAAAAACTGAAGGCATATGCCGCATATTCAATTATCATTTCCAAATTTCACATATAAAACTCAAGGTATAGTCACAAATCAAGGCAAAAAACATGGTCACATTTGAAAAACAATTCATGCTAGTCCTCTTTGCTTAATTTGCTGTAGTAAGGGGTGGGGGAAAAAAAGGAAATATGAGAAAGCAATCAAGATCTCAAATTCATTGAGAACCAACTTACTACTTATCTGCATCAGCAATCGGCTTTGCACCCACAGAGAAGAACTCTGTGATTACTTCAAGGGGCATGCCCTTGGTTTCTGGAACCTTAAAAAAGACAAAAACCCATGATATTATGCTTGCGACAGCATATATGCTGAAAACACCAGCGAGACCAATTGAGGAGAGCATCACTGGCAATGTGTAAGTAACAATAATATTGCAAATCCAAAATGTGAGCGCACATATTGCAATGCAGATGCTGCGAACTCTTGTAGGAAATATTTCTGCACAGAGGATGTTGGGAATTGGCCCGAACCCCATGGCGAAGAAAGAGCTATAGAAAATGACACTAACAGTTGACACAACTGCTTTAGCAATGCTGCCCACATGCACAACTCTTATGACAACTAGAATGATGAGGGTTGCTGTTAGTACTGGATTCGTGCTCAACAGCAAACTCCTGCATCCAGTGAAAAGAGCATTATAAGGATATCTGAAGTTGTAAGAATAGAGAAAAAAAACTAAAACAGAAGATGCATTGACACAAATTACTACATATTTATTCGCTGAGCAGAAATTAAGAATAATTTTGACCTGTAATGAATATCAGGACATGTTCTCACTAGGTGAGCTTGAAAAATTGATTATATATAATTGCATGAAGAGAAATAGATCTTCCAATTCATCTTATGTTACATAGTTGGAGATGGTTTGGAAGATGTTGAATGGGGCACACACCCTAACTAACTAAGCAATAATGTTTTGATAGGTTGGTAGTTATAATTCAACTATAATAAATTGATAGAATACCACAGTAAAAGATAAAAAATACCTTCTGCCAGATACATCCATAAGCCTCATGGCAATACCAACACAAGGGAGCATTAACAAGGTCATGATGGAACTAATAAGCAGAGATGTTGATTCCGAGCCAATGCCCATGCTGGACAAAAGCACGCCAACACCTGCTTGCTCAAGAATTTGAGGAGTATAATACAGAACTGCATTTATGCCTAAGAACTGCATCAAGAAGAGACATACAATTATAAGGCTGGAACTAAGAACTATGAGCCAAATGAGATACTGATATCTGTCATTCAGGAAATGGTTTATCAACACACACTTGCACAGATTGACATATTGATGTAAACCTCCTCTTTGTAAAAGAGGTTTTTGGACTTTTCGAAATTGAATTCACTTATAATTAGATCTGACATAGAATATAGCAAAATGAGCTTCGCATCCTTTTGAGATGGAGCCAATGGTACTAGTTTAAAGTTATCATTTAATCCATATTCTTTGAGAATATAAAACCAGAAAGAAGTAACATTGATGAGGTCAAAGAGTCTGTGATGTCAGAGCACAAGAGTTGGAAAAACAATAATAATGACAAAAAATAACTTATTGTAGTGGTGTGCTTATGAGGGCTGGTCCAATGTGACTAAAACATGAAAGTTAACATATGCTTCATACATCGAGATGACTTACACATAAAAGAATTTGAACATAAGGTAGCAGAATTTGAAAAAGAACCCTCAAATCTATCTAAATTTACTGAACAACAAAAAAGTTTAAACTACAAAAATTCTTCACTCCATGAATGTTTAGAATGACAGAATATTACAAGCAGGTAGAAACTTTAGAAATGATGCACATTTTTCACAAATACATTGTAAAGATGTTCTAATAATTACAACCTTAAGAGAACTGATGAGTACTATCACAACAGCTAAAACAATTAGAATTATGATAATTGATTTGACAATGATGATAGTGATATTTACCTGCTGAAGTATCTGGATTCCCATCCCTACTAGTAATGCATGTTTTACACCAGGTTCAAATAGATCTTTCCAGTGTACTCCTTTTGCAGCAGTTGCAGATGGGTTAATCATGGCTGGCCCAACAGGGTGTTGATTCATTAACTGTTTTGTAAATAAAGCAGGTTGACTGACCAAAGCAGCGGCTTTAATGAATTCTCCATCTAGAGGACCTCCACCACCTTGACTAGAAAGTGCAGAGCCTTTCCAAGATCCAGAGACACCATCTTCATGCAAATAAATTCTCCTAAAACTCCCGTTCTCAATCCCATCTGGACCTTCTCCCTCCTTCCATTTCCAAGCAAGCTGCCAACCGCTGCCAATGCCTATGCTTTCACTTGGATCTCCATTGGCACTTTGAAAAAGACTTCCTTGACCCATCTTAAAGCTACTTCCGTGGGATGGGGGTGGAATCATATTTTCCATGCTTGTTGTCTGCCGTGATATCAGTGGACTTTGCAAATTGTCATCAGATTCACTTACTGCACCACCGTATGCATTATCTTCATCCTGCCTTACAAAGTTCTCCGCGTCCCACTCTTCATTTTTGGATTGGTTTCCTGACACGCTGAACATGCTAACAAGGTGTGGGAAATGCATGCTTGCCTTGCTTCCTTTGTCAGAAAGCTTCTCATGGATACTATCAAAAAGTGTGACAACAGGGTCAGTAGAGAGAACATTTTGCTTCCCTATGCTCCCATGACAAGATGCACCACCGAGAAGACTCTGTCCAGGGACAGGTAGGGCAGACACTGAGGAGAGTCCTTGAGATGTAAGCAATCTTATTTCCTCCTTTTCAGCACTTTGTTGCTCTTCATCCATGAGTTCATTTGGAGGGCCAATAACATACTCCTTAATGTCTGTTTCATCACTGACTTCTAGTCCTTCAACTAGCAGAGCCATTTCACCTGCTTATCAAGAAAAACTAATTCAGAAATTATCTACTTGAGCTTAGTTAGTGAACCAAGATTCACTGGGAACGACAATCTTATAAAGTTTTTATTCAAAGAAAGATAGGGAAAAAACTAAGCAAAATATAACATCTAATGTACTGAATTGTGACAAAGAAAATATATAATAAAATGAAAATACATAGTGATGAAGCATATGATCAAGACAAACCTACAAAGGGAAACTAGATAATAAGCAAGAAGATAGTGATAATTGCTTAACATCATGAATTATTGTAACAACTAAAAAATCGTGGTGTTGAAGTAAGAAAGAAAACTTACTATTTTACAAGAGTAGAGAGATGAATTAAGGAGGTGGTTGACAAACTTCTTCTCGTATGATATTGAAAACAAATAGATAAACCCCTCAATTAAATAAAAAAGGTCTTCGTAAGTTATGAGATTAGAATACTGAATCCAAGCTTTGCCCAGTTGAGAAAATGTTAGTTACTTTATTTCGGTAAAGTCATTCCAATTATGGCTATAATTAGGATACTGGCAATGAAATGTTAATGTCGCAAACCATGAGTTGGAATCACAATTTGTGTGGTCGGTAGACTCAGAGCTTTGGTAGAATCAGACCTAATCTTGAAGTCAACAACTCGTGGTTTTAAAGTTTTCTAAATTCCCACTTATTCTCCATTTCACTTTATTTTATGGTAAGCCAATCAATTATTTTTTGCAAAGAACAAATTAAATGTTAACATGTAAAACAGTCGTTGGGAATATGATTTTATGACTCTATTTTCAGTTTGTAATGCCTGCATTTGAATTTTAATCTTAACATGCACATCTGAGGAAAAGCATCCTTCATTACGTCGAAAAAGATAGGCCTTACAATTGATGAGCTGTGAAGCAAACTACAACATATCCAGAAAGCATGTAAGGTTAAAAGAACAAATAGGTCTTGTTAAAAGAGTAGATGCTAGTCTAGATATGCAACAAATTCACATTAACATTGTTATCACCTCAAACTACAGAATCCTCCCAAAGTTGGAGCATGCAGAAATGAATGCTAAGAAGAACTAACCCGAAACATCTTCTCTCCCACGGAGTCTCTGCAAAACCTGCCTAGCCTCTAGCATCCGTCCTTTACTCACAAGCCATCTTGGAGACTCGGGCAAGTAAAATATTGTCAATGCAAAGTAAATAAGGGAGGGAGCAAAAAGGACACCAAGCATCGGTCTCCAGCTAGAAGTTTTCATCAAAGACATGCAGAAAACAAAGGAATATGACAAGAACATTCCAGTGGAATATGTAAACTGAGGCAGAGTGCTTAATAAACCTCTTATTTCTGGTGGTGCCATTTCCGAGATATACATAGGAACAAATGTAACAGCCAATCCAATTCCAAATCCATCCAACAGCCTTGCAAAAAGCAGTGAATAGACATTTGGAGACCACAACATTAGAAGACCACTAACAAAATAAAAGACGGACGAGACGGCTAACATTGGACGACGGCCCAGCCAATCAGATATTCCACCAGAGCACAGGGTGATAAAGGTCGCTCCAATTAGTGACACGGCCACAGTTAGGCCTTCCATAGTAGGTTCATTTTCCCATTTGAATTCCCTCTTTATATATATGATGGCACCTGATTTTTCACAAGATAGTGATTTACCAAATAAATCTTCTACTTTGATAAAGCAAACATTGATTAATCAGTAGATGATGAGCGAATAAACGAAAAAGTGAATGGCACAACAGAAAAATGAAAGCGTATGTATATAGTGTACAGAATACACGCACATTGATTAATTAGAAAAAGCCAAATTATAATAAATGTGAAAAGGTAATAACTAATTACCAGCCATGGTGGCGTTATCCCATCCTTGTAATAAATTGCCAACTGCAGCGACAAGAGCTACAAGCACAGCCGCACTCATCTCTTTTCTCTTCGTATGTATCGACACTGACTGATTCAGCTGCAACCAAATTAAAATACTTGAAAACACCATAAAATTAAAAAATAAATTTGATCAGTCCAGAAAAGGAGATATATGTTACCTTGTACGTGGCGCGGATTCAAATGAAGATGGTGAAGGGCATAAAGATAAATGGGAGATGATCATTCATAGGCATAATCGAATACGATCCTGGTAACTGGCAAAATTAAAGACCAAAACAACTAAAAAGGAAAAAAGAAAAAGGAGATTTTAATTTGGGATTCAATGTACCATGGAGGGCGTGATTGTGAAAAAGTAGAAAATGAAGAAAGGAATTATGAGATAGAGGTTTTAGTGGCATTAAGCTGGCAAAGCGCCACCTTGGGTGCCCAGAGGTGAATAATTACGTACGTACGTACTCAGGATGGGATAGAAAGAATATTGGCATTGGCCCCGGCCTTGCCCCCACATCCCTTCAGCTGGCGCTGGCGCTGGCACTCCCTTTGCGGAAATTGTATGATGGGATTACTGCTCCTTAATTACTAGTAAATTAGTTATCAGAAGATGAAGCGTTTGAGTTTGAGTGCAGTCCAGACTCCAGAGGAATAGAATTATAGAAGAATTATATGAGAACGAGTAATGAGGATTAATTAGCTTTGCTTGTCCAATAAAAACTGGTCAAAACAACGAACTATTTTTTCGAGAATGAAATGTTCTGTTTCACCATACATTCTTCTAGCTATTCATTTTCATCGAAAAACTGATAGCCCACGTACTAAATTTTAATTTGTGGACCTATCTTTTCTTTTTCATTTTTTAATTGATACTTGGAAAATCTAATCCAGCAAGTCACTCTCTCCAGGCTTCCGAGAAGGGAAATATGGGGTCAATTTGCTCATCTTGTAATATTGGGACACATTTACAACCATTACTGTCTTTCTTTGTTTCTAATTATATTACTATTACCATTAGATTTAACGTGACAGTGTAGTATCAAAAGTCAAACAAAGATGCAAAATAAGTAATAATGTAGCAGTAGATTATGGGTTTTGTTGTTCTGGGCTTGTTGCCACTGGCCCCATACTATTTACTTTGGCGAACTGGATAATAAAAATTGTGATAGGTTTTGGAGCGGGCCAATAGTTTGTTTTGCTTTAATCAGAGCCCAACAACAGGAAATAAGGGATTAAGTGTTAGGGCTCAAGGACGTGATCTCTGCTGACTGCTGTAGCAAAGATGAATAAATTCATTTACATTTAAACTTAAATTAAATGGGTTATTAATCATGTCTGCGAATATTATATCATTCAAAGTTCTAAGGAACTTGCGGGTCTAAACATATAAACGTGGACGATTTACACAGCAAGACAAAAGTTGGTGATTCTCTGTCTGTCTTCCGTTCCTATAATCTTGGAACTAGACCTAACAGTAGGCGAAAAAGCCAATGGAAAATCGTCCAATTAACTGAAGTGCCTCGCTACCTGCCTACCTGCTTTCCTTGACTACTGTTCAACTCAAATTTGGTAGTTGTTTGAGATGAAGAGTCGCCGCAGGGTAGAGGAGTTCACGGCAGGGTATTACGGGCTGTGTGCGGCTGGAGGAATGCTGAGCGCCGGAGCCACCCATCTGGCAATCACCCCTCTAGACGTCCTCAAGGTTAACATGCAGGTTTTGCTCTTTACTATGCCACATTAAACTTCATTCTTGTTCCATTCCCCTTCTCCCCCCACCCCCGTCGCCCTCGCATTCGTACCAAGTTGCCCCTCACCTGGCTATTACTGGCGTTCTTGGTGGCATGGAATTGAGGCTATGGAGCTAGAAATCGCAAAAGTAGGCCCTTTGCCCTTTTGATTGTTCTTGTTCACGAGCAAACGAATCTGGGAAACCCACCCCCCCAACCCCCCGGGCCATTTTTTTTTATTTTTTTTCCCCTGTGATCATTGGGTAGGTATATATAAATATATATATATATATATATATGCATCCGCTCTATAACTAATCATCTGCCTTAATTTGCCGTTCTTGTTTACTTTTGCTTTGCACGCTTTTTTCTGTTTTACAAATGAAAATATTTTATCTTGTTTGGTGACTCGAGATGATTTCATTGTATATAACTTCAAGTGAGGTTCACCGGCGCTATCCCCGTCCTCATTGAAAAAGAAAAAAGAAAAAAGAAAAAAGGAAAAAGAAAAAGAAAAAGAAGAAGAAAAACAAGGTAGAGAAAGAGAATAAACCACCAAAGGCCTCAGTCCCCTGATAACTGGTCGTGTTTTCTGAATGATCTGTATCTTTGCTAATAGTTGTATATTTCAGGTGAATCCAATCAAATATAATGGTATCCTATCCGGTTTTAGTACTCTGTGCAGAGAAGAAGGTGCTTCTGCTCTTTGGAGGGGTTGGTCTGGCAAACTTTTTGGGTATGGTGTACAAGGCGGATGCAGATTTGGTCTTTACGAATATTTCAAAAAGATTTATGGTGACCTATTGATGGATCAGAGCAAGGGTGTCATATACTTCCTCAGCAGTGCGTCTGCTCAAATATTTGCTGATGTTGCTCTTTGCCCATTTGAAGCTATCAAAGTTCGAGTTCAAACCCAATCCAGTTTTGCCAAGGGCCTGGCTGATGGATTTCCAAAACTTTATGCAAACGAAGGACTTTATGGGTAATTGCAGCACACTTATGACTTAACGTCGTGGTTAATTTTTAATAGGTAGTCTCACTTTGTATAGCTCTGACATTGTCATCATTTAATTTGGTTGCAGATTCTACAAGGGTCTTTTTCCACTTTGGGGTCGTAACCTTCCATGTACATCCTTACTTGAATGAACTTCTCCTAATTTGATTACTGAAATGTGCTTGCTTATTTACACTTTACTGGTTTGGTTTTACCTTGGAACCTGAGTTTGCCACTTTATAAGAATTCTACTCCCTCTGTCGACTATTGGATGATCTTATCTCCTTTTTAAGAATATTCACCAATAAAGCCCTTTTGATGTACCTAGTACATTATGTTACCGCAACAATTAATTTTAGGGCAAGACTAAAATTTATATCAAAATTCTTATTTTCAGTTCTGACATAGAAATCAATTCCTATTCAAGTCAAGAAATTTACCTTGGCTTATGGTTAATTCATTACCTATCTGGTGGAATTTTATGGACTCTGGATGTATATATTTGTACATATTTGTTTGATTTGCATTTCTGCTTATGACATTTTCAGTCTGCTCCCAATATTTCACAGATTTTGAACTAATTTTTCTTTTCTATAATGTTCTTTTCCTGCTAGTTAGAGACGACTGTTAGATGTTGCAAGGAGCAGCTGCATTTTTGCTTCTCCAACTATTTTTGGCATATTAAACATTTAGTACTGTCCGTGTTCAGTGATAACTCCAGATACTTCCTTTTAGGACACTAGAAGTTTAACAAAGCATCATAATTTATAGCTTGTTACAAAGTTAATCTGCCTCATATGGATACAACAGTTGTTAGGATTAGGCTCTTCTGGAAATTATGTTTTTTATCTACTTCATATAAAAATGCCCATTTAGGGCTGAGCAGTGAAAGTGATATATGCATTCTCCCAAATAATATCTTCACTTTTGACAATAATGCTGTTGGATAGCATCGTATTTTTTCTATGTACTTAATTGGTGACTTGCTTACTTCTTGGCAGTCTCCATGATTATGTTTACAACGTTTGAGCACTCTGTGGAACTGATATATCGCAACATTATACAAAGAAAGAGGGAAGATTGCTCAAAAGCCCAGCAACTCTGTGTGACATGTTTAGCTGGTTATGCAGCTGGAGCTGTTGGTACTGTAGCCTCTAATCCTGCTGACAATATAGTTTCATCTCTTTATAATAAAAAGGCTGCCTCCGTAATGCAGGTATTCTGTTGGGATTAAGTCCTTGTATACTTTGTTAAAATAGGAGTAATGATTGCAATTCTGGCCTTGATATTATTTCAGGCTGTAAAGAATATCGGGCTTGCCAATTTGTTTACTAGAAGTCTTCCTGTTCGAATTACGATCGTCGGACCTGTTGTTACTCTGCAGTGGTTTTTATATGACAGCATCAAAGTGTTAACTGGACTGTAAGTTCAAGTTTTTTAACATGTGTTACTTTCTGCTAGCAATCTTAGGCCCTCTTCCCGTCTAAAGAAAAAATCAAAATGATCAAGGAGGTCAATGATCTCAGTGAGTTATTTAAGAATGAAACTCGCGTGTTTCCCCCAGTTGAAATCACACATCCTCTAGTTTACATGAGTAATGCCTTCACTTTTTTAGTTGCATGAAAACTTACCTTAATGGCTTAATCAATGGTCTCCATGGACATGTACCGGATGCGAGTATAATACCATTTGCTGTGGCTGTAGCTGTAGCTTAGGGACATGTAAGTTAACTTCCGTTTTTCTGTCGTTACCTGTGGTTAATGTGTCTGCATAAAATAGGTAATTGCATCATCGTCTTTTTAGGCACTTGATATGGTTGGTGCCTGAAAGAAAATTGCATGATAGATATCACCAAAGAAGAGGGAGGATTGATTGAAATTTGAAAATGAATAGCAAAATGGGTATAGCAATACCTCTAACATAGTCTCAGATATTATTGGTGATATCTCCAACTGCTCTTATGACTCACAAGGAAGCCAGTGACTGGAACAGTTATGCATTTTATCTGAAGTTTCTGAAATTTCAACTCCATTTTGTTGTATACAGGCCTACTAGTGGAGGGCTGAGAAGGCAGCTAAAAGATGATGAATTACGAGGCTACGAGGCAACACCTTAGGGAATCAAGAAATGGTCTTCTTAAGCTCATTCAACACAAAGATTTTTTTGGAGGCTGCACATAGAGATGGTGATTACGTGGCAGTTTATCCATTTTTATTTTTATTTTTATTTGGAATTTCACCATAAACTTTAGCTGGTAATAAAGCAAGATCAGTGATGGAGTTCATCTTTCCTGCTACGATCAAACTTGCAAGGGTTGTTATGTGTTGGGAGGCGGTTAATTTTGGCAATGGTGCAGCTTGCCATCTAAATGTTTGCTGTTTTTGTTGGTGATGATGATTTACGTCTTGTGGTGATCAACAATGTGTAGTGTGATTGTAAATAAACTGCTACACTACGAACAGGGCGCTAGTGCCAGCAGAAACTGGATTCTCAGTCTTAAGTCTTAACGGCTGACAACTTGTTTAAATCCACAAGGATAAGGACTGAAGGAACCCTGCAAACAAGGCTAAGGCCTGAAGGAACCCTGCATTGGTGATAATTTTGGATTGGCCTTGCCATTGTTGTTATATGAAGTAGCTGCAGCGAATTAAGCCCTACAGGCTATTGCTTCAACCAAAAATAGCATTTTCAAAATATAGTTAGTATTTTTGAAATAATCAAATCCAGATTGGGCAGTAGGTGCAATCCACTCCGCAAAACAAATTATTATAATAGATAGTTAATACTGATGCTATTCCTAGTTATCCCACTTATGTGTGTGTGTTTGCCAATCAGATATTTTGATGACTTGGTCAACAGTGATAATATTTGGTCCCTTGGTTGTCTGTTTTCTGTGTGGCTGAGGTTTGAGTTTGACAAACCTTTCTTGCTACCTTTCCTTAAACCTTTTTAAAGATTGGATTATTCTATTAATTTTTTTGAAATATATAATTATTATTGACCCGTATATGAAATTAAAGAAAATTATAACTTGCAAATCAATGAAGAAGCGACCACTTCAAAATAATAATGAAGAAAGAGCATTAAGTGGTAATATTTTGCTTCATAATAAATAGCTATGCTTAAATCTGCCATTTTTTGCATACCAGTAGTGAGTGTTGACATTTTAATTATAGTTGTTGTTCAGCAAGTGAAAATGAGCTTAACAACAACATATAACTGTGGAGATGAGACGTCGGTTATATATTGAATGTGAGAAAAAATTATAATTAGCCAAAAAATAAATTATTTATAAGAATTCCAAAATGGAAAGAGAAGAGGTTGTACGTTACTTTTCTTCCTAAAAGGTCGAAAGAAGCGGCGTCAAGGTGTCTGTCTATCTTAGTGGCTCTCTCTAGGAGGAGAAACGAGAATAATCTAAAATAATATAGTCTAGTTTAGTTAATAAGCAAGCCAGCAAGTTAAGAAACAATGGGGATGATTGGGTTGGCTCATGAGTCATGGCTGGCAGCTTAAATCAAAATTGGTTTTCCTTCCTCTGTACGAGTCTAACTCTGTCCCACACCCATTTGACATTTGACGCCTTCCTTTCTCCCAGTCAATAGACATTATCATATCAACCAAGAATTGGAACACAATTGAAACAGGAGAAATACCTTTTATCCTAGTTTAAATTTAAAATTTAAATAATAAGGGGGAAATCAATCTCTTCTAATTTGTTTATTTATTTATCTACCTATTTTTATTATTTGAAGGAAAAAATAAAAAATAAAAAGTAGAATGAGCTACACAATTAAACAACAAACGACGAAGGTGGAGGAAATAGGAAAGCGGATGGAAAGAGGGGAAGGAGGTAAGCTAGCTGGTGAGCACTCTCACTACCCTGTCTCGTCTTTCTCGGCCACACCAAATCAACCATGTATAATAATAATAATAATAATAATAATAATAACAATATTTATGCTGTTCAATTGATTAAGGTACACTAGTTAAAGGAGCAAAAGAAAAAGAAATAAAAAAGATTTATATCTATTTATTTTAATGGAGCAAAGATATGGAGGATGAGCCCGGACGGTGGTGCTGGAGACTCTTTCCAACATCTATCTGATCGTCTTCCTCAAACGTGATCTCAACCATCAAACACGCACACCCACACCCCTACCCCCAACAGGAGAGATTATATTTTTTCCGTTTATATACGTATTACACCCGCACTCACGGACATACACATACTTATTTACGTACAAAGGCCTTTGACTCTGTCTCCTCCGGTTACTTTTTTCCTGGTAATGTTTTATGATAATCTCGAGATCCCGTTTTCCCCTTTATTATCATCTTTCTTAAAAGATTTCTCCTTTTTTTGTTTCTTTTGTTTTTTAATTTGCATATTTGATCTGTATGTATGTATGTATCTTTCCTTTTTCTTTCCTTTTTCATTTGTGAAATTTCTTTTGGATGTATTCATGCTTATTTCTTGTTTTGTGTTTGATTTGCTATTCAAATATTGCTTACTTTTTCGTTCTGGGTCCGATCTGATTCAACATTTTCTTTTCACGTGTCTCCCTGCTTTCTCGTTTGTGCCCCCTTTTTTTTTTGTCAATTACTATCTTCTTTTTTAAGCTTGGTTTTCTTACTCTCCGGCGAGGTGGAGGGCTCGGGAGCTGGAATTTGGAAGAAAATGTTTATATTAATATTTGTTTCCTTTTTAATTTTTGAGATTCTGTTTTGACTTCAATTTGGAGCTAACAGTACAAATCTTTCTTTCCTTTTTTTTTTACCCTTCTAATTTTCAGAATTCTGGCATAGCTTGGATTGATGTGAACTATAATTGGATGCGGAAAGGGCTGCCAAGAGATTGAGGTGAGAGTAGACAGGAGGGGAACTCAAGTTGTTTCATGGGCAATACATGCCGTGGATCATTGGGAGGCAAACCTTTTCAGGGCTACAGCGAGCCCGAAGACCAGTCCATCTCCAAGCGCAAAGCATCATCCGCCCGCTCAAATTCTTCTGACAGTTACTCACCCACCAGCTTGACTTCCCAACACCTTGTAGCTCAAGAGTTCTCTAAAGACAACCAGCCGAACCACAAAAAGGACCCAAATTTGCCATCCCTCGTCAGTCCCAGGAAAGATAGCATCATGAATCGTGGCAACACTAACCAAGCCTTTTTTGTGTTGGGTCACAAAACTGCTAACATCCGAGATCTTTACACGCTTGGCCGTAAATTAGGTCAGGGTCAATTTGGCACCACTTATTTGTGCACAGAGATCTCCACGGGCATTGAATATGCTTGTAAATCTATATCAAAGAGGAAGTTGATTTCCAAAGAGGACGTTGAAGATGTTAGGAGGGAGATTCAGATCATGCACCATTTGGCTGGTCACAAGAATATAGTCACCATTAAGGGGGCGTATGAGGACACTCTGTATGTTCACATTGTGATGGAACTGTGTGGTGGAGGTGAATTATTTGACCGAATTATACAGAGGGGCCACTACAGTGAGCGAAAGGCAGCTGAGCTGACTAAGATCATTGTTGGAGTTGTTGAGGCGTGCCATTCCCTTGGAGTCATGCATAGAGATCTTAAACCAGAGAATTTCTTGTTAGTTAACAAGGATGATGATTTCTCTCTTAAAGCCATTGATTTTGGACTCTCTGTTTTCTTCAAGCCTGGTATGGTTAAAGCTACTTCTTTAATTGCTTTATTCTTATGCTGCTGTTTGGCTTGTGGCAAGTATTAGAACAGTGCCATAACCCATCTTGGATGTTTGTTTAACTTCATACAAAATTTACTTCTTCAGGTCAGATTTTCACAGATGTGGTTGGAAGCCCATATTATGTTGCACCCGAGGTTCTTTTGAAGCATTATGGCCCAGAAGCTGATGTGTGGACAGCAGGGGTCATACTTTATATATTACTAAGTGGTGTGCCTCCTTTTTGGGCTGGTAAGTTTGTTTACTATGCAAGTGTACAGATTCATTTCTTGTTGCAGTGAACTGATGGTTCTGGTAATTGTTTAGAAACACAGCAGGGAATATTTGATGCTGTTTTAAAAGGACACATTGATTTCGATTCTGATCCGTGGCCGCTGATATCGGAAAGTGCTAAGGATCTTATCCGACAGATGTTATGCATGCGACCTTCAGAGCGGTTGACTGCTCACGAAGTACTATGTGTGTGCACTTTTCTACTTTTTTCTAGCTACGACTTGTATCTTTGATATTGGATTGTTGGGATCTCTTTAATTTTCCTCACAGTTTAATCATTATGCTATGATTGATATCTAGAGCTTTTTACTTTGCATCTGCCCTAATGTATCTAGAAGTGTTCTCTGATTTATCTATGCAACAGAATGATTGTCCTGTAGCAGCATGAGTTGTATGCCAAAATTTCTGACTGGAAATTTATATCCACAACAAGAGTTTTTGGAAAAAGCTGTAGCCTTTGGTGTTCTTTGCATGCTCGATAGTGGAATAGTAATTATAATTTGATTCTATGGATATGTCGGTTGATGTTACTGAGACATTGATTTTGTATCTGTTTTAATCCACATCTTCGATCGGTTCTTTGGTGTCCTGCTGATTTGACAGTCTTGAGTTTTTATCTCAAAATTATATAGGTCATCCTTGGATATGTGAAAATGGTGTTGCGCCTGACAGAGCCCTGGATCCAGCTGTACTATCTCGTCTTAAACAATTTTCTGCAATGAATAAGTTGAAGAAAATGGCTTTACGGGTATGTAATAAGCACAAACACAAGTTCTCTAGTATTTTGCTTCAGATGATTTTGTAGACTTCAATCTTCTTGTCAAATCAAGACATTTTTTTAACCATGTATATTTTATCCGTTAATTTGCACAGACACATATCATGTTGCTTGATAGTTAGTTTGTGTAAATCTTTTGTGTAGCTTTTGAACGTTATTGGAAGTTTGTTGTAATGTTCTCTATTTATTAATGGACAGGTAGGGGTCAGCGCCTTAACCCCCCGCTGTTTGCGGTTTTCAAAAAAAAAAAAAAAAAAAAAAAACTGCAGACAGATGATATATATATTCTCAAATTTTAGGATATGAACTTAAAAGGCACTCCCATTCTTCCTCCAGGTAATAGCTGAAAGCTTGTCAGAAGAGGAGATTGCTGGCTTAAGAGAGATGTTTAAGGCCATGGACACTGATAATAGTGGAGCCATCACATTTGATGAACTCAAAGCTGGTTTAAGAAAATATGGGTCCACCTTAAAGGATACAGAAATACGCGATCTTATGGATGCGGTATGGCAATTTTTTCTCTATAGATTATTCTTGGCTTGGCATTTTGTTTGGTGCTTCAGTTATGTCTTTTTTATCTATGCGTTCTTCATGCAGTTGAGGATGATAAAAGCTCTAATTCTTGTATTCATTTGTAATTAATGTTTGTTTGCATATGGACTTCCTTACTTTGAATTCATGTCAATGTACTGTTTGGATGAGATGATGATGAGATAAGAATGAGAAAGATTTTACTGGTTATCTTGTCCGTTATGCTGGTCATCTTATTACTAAAGTTCACAGGCGACATGGAATGTTGTTCTTGTCTTCAATAATCTAGGAACTTTAGTGATGCTTAGCTGCCCATAGCTGAAATTACATATAACAAAATTCAAATGAGATTTATTGTATTGTATCTGCAACTTTAGTTATCTTATGTTGATCAATGCCTGCCAATCATCGTATAGGGTTATTCCTGTGGTTTCTGTTCTTTTCGGTCTCTGAGATTTATCGGCAGTTGCAGCTGACTTATTGGTATGCTTGCAGGCTGATGTAGACAATAGTGGTACCATTGACTACGGAGAATTTATAGCAGCAACGATTCACTTGAATAAACTAGAACGCGAGGAACATCTTTGGGCAGCATTCCAATATTTTGACAAGGATGGAAGTGGTTATATTACAGTTGATGAACTTCAACAAGCTTGTGTGGAACACGGCATGACAGATGTTCCCCTTGAAGATATTATCAAAGAAGTTGATCAAGATAATGTAAGTCATTCTGCATATTGATGTATCTTGGCCTTTGATTTTTGCTGGATGGGAATATATATATATATATATATAATATTGCTAACCTTCTATCAACCATGTTTTTTAGGATGGAAGGATTGATTATGGAGAATTTGTTGCTATGATGACAAAAGGAAATGCTGGCATTGGAAGGCGAACCATGCGAAACAGCTTGAATATAAGCATGAGAGATGCTCCAGGAGCTCTTTAGATTTTTAATTTAAACACGTGACAGGTAGTTACCAGCTTTTCTGCTCTGTCCCCTTTTCTAGTTTAATGTCTATTATTTATTATAAACAAGTGCATAATATATAGGATGTGTAAGTTTCGAATAATTATGATTATAACAAATATTTAGTACATATCTAAATATGTGGAAACATCTAAACATAATATATTACATTTAGATAATATTTCAAATAAAATTTCTTACATAAAAGGTATTTTAGTCATTTATTTAGTTTTTTGTTTTTATTCCTACCGTTTCTTACTACTTAACGAACATATGAATGAACTAATGAATCTTGATTCAACTTCCTCCTTATTCTTTTGCATAATAGGTGTGCAAAATGTAATATCAATATCATTCATTTTTCATCTTCATTCCATTTCTAAGTTTGTTGCTTTCCCACCCAAATTCATTTTTCGCATACAGATTCCCCCCCCTTTGTATTAGCTATGGATTAAGTAAGCATGTCATTGTATGGATATTCACTTGTCACGGGACGATTCAGGATAGTTCCCAAGCACATGCTATGTTAATCAGTATATGCAGACTGCTTATATTGATCCTGTTGTTAGGGTTGATACGCATAGTAGCTACAATGACAAATATTTATGATCTGAATGGTGATTCTTGTGTCTTATTCTGATACCATGTGAGACGGATGGATAACTCGTACAAAATTAACCAAATCCAGTTCAAAAATATTAAATTTGCGTGGTTTATAATATTATAAAATTTCATGAGCATCCTGAAGTATCTTTGAATAAAAAAAGGAAAGGAATAAATATAAAAAACAACTTTTTGTTTGTGCATTCTATGATGCTAATGATGTAATAAATATTCCATCCGTTTATTAGTTTTATCACATTTTAGATTGATATTATCAGGTCTACCTTGGAGAGGGGACAGGCTTGCTGACTTTCATCCACCAATTCAATCATCAAGCTTTTAAAGTTGCAATCGACCTCTTAAATTCCGGCTGGCTTGTGTAGCGTACAGGAAAGATGGTAGAGGAGGGTTCTCCAGATAGTACCATGGGTAAAAGAGATATGCTTCCTGAATTTGACTGTTGTTTCCCCACGAACAAAACAGAAAGTTAATTGAGTTGTTGGAGTTGCTGTGTAACTTGAGAGGAGGTTGTAAACTTGTTTGTGATTATATATTACTTACTGGATATAAGAATGTTGTAATTTTTTAAAGGGAATTCGGAGAGTGAATAGTTGCAGCTGATGATGCTGGTACTCTATTTTGCAATGTTTAATTTGTTATTCTTCGGGCCTTTTGCTTAGTAAAATTCCAAGGAAATCACATCCAGCTATCTTTCTACATTAGTTACTGTACATTAATCTTTTCTCTCTTAGATCTTCCAATATCAGTTTACCACAGAGAATTAATCTTGACTGAAGATGATTTAATGCATTCTCCAATGCCGGAGCATATGCACCCTGCTGCATGTGGGCTCCTGAGAAATCCCTCTGGTGAACTTGCAAAGAGAAGTTGAAGCTCGTCCAATGTGCTTGCAGAATATATTTCGGAATAGTGCGCAAGTTGTTGTAGTACAATAAAGGTTACTATATAGATTGAAGACAGACAAGAAATTGTGATGATCTTCATGTATAGATTGAAGCATACGGCATATGTACTTTGCCTGACAATATGTACTTGGATTTAGATGAGAGAACCGCACTATACTTTGCACATATGGTACTACAGTGCACTTGCAGTTTCGATTGCTATTGCGATCTCCTGCAAGAGAATTGCACTACATGTCAGCAAATACATAGGAAATTTTGTTATGGGAACAATTAAATCCCTGTATTAATACCAGTCTTTTTGTCCAGTAAGTACTATACTTTGGATGGTTCTATCATTTAAGTTGAGAAAAATACTAATTGTCCCAATATATACTATAGATCATTAACAGGGAAAAAAAAGAAAAGCTCTTCAAAAGCTTACCTTGAGCTCTGCGGTGCTTGAAAAGGTGCATTTTGAAGTGATGGCTCTTCCCTGGTCTAACAACCATCCGACCTCACAGCAAGTTTCCCTGTCGTCTGCTCTCTTTAGCGAACACCAAAGTTGCTTCGGAAGTAGTATGAGGTCACACTCATCTCTGATTGACTTGCGTACACATTCGTCCCCAAGTTGCTGGATCATCTTTTGGCCAACACATAAACTGCTTTTAGTGATGTTGATATCATAATCAAATACTATATATATATATATGTATATGTATATATTATGTAGGATGGAAAATATATAGTGGAGAAGAATGAAATGAGGAGTTATTACATTGTGACAAGTATGAAAGGTGGCGACAGCACTGAGGCCTTGCCAAACACCAGAAACTTGAGCAGCTTTCAGGGGTTGAGTGGCAGCAAATGCAGAATCACGTATGGCACATCCGCCCAGCTGATCCCCATTCCTGAAGGGGCCGTACCATTGCTCAACAAACACCCTAATACTCTGCAATTTCAATTCAGATTCTTGTAACTCAAGGACCTGAATTATCCTAACCCGTGACTCTTTGTCGCTAGGATCAATCAAGCAGTGCTCCAATTCCATATATTTGTTTGCACTATTAATCTGATTGGTGATGATGGGCCATACCGCTACATAGCATCCTGTAGATTGATATGCGAAGGCAGAATTATGGGGTGCAGCTATGCTCCTCTCCTGGATGCTGTACCTGGTGGCAGCATCAGCCTCGCATCCCACGGTGGGGAGGAGCTTAATGGTTTTGTACATGAGAGAGGGGCAGTTGTTATGGTATTGAGCGAAAGTGGGGCACTGGGTTTGCCAGTCAAAGACTTTTACCTCCCATTCCCTGTAAGCCTCCGGTACCACCGATTCTGGTAGTTCGATGGGCTTTCCCTCCACTGTGAAATCGGCTCCAAATCCGTCCCATTCACCCGATACGTGTTCAGCAAATTCTGCCCAGCCTTCATTTATGAAATGAAAACAAAGACGTATAAAAAACACTTAAAATGCATATAAAAATCAACCTGAAAGTTTTGGCCAGAACTAAATTATGCAACTATTAAGGAATTAAGAAGAGAAACTTGATGAAGTTACTGCTGGCCATAGATGTTGAAGCAACATCGTCTTCGTCTACGATAGCAGCAGAGACGTGGGGAGTGTTGGAAATTGGAGCAGCAGCTATTCTAGAGTTAAAACAACAATTAAGCGGCTTATTATTGACAGGGAAGTGGAAGATAGAAAGAGCTTTGAGAAGGTTTGAGGGGGGGAAACCGCGGAGAGGCAAAGTAGGGAGCTGGCGCTGCTGGGAGGGCGAGAGGATAAAGGTATTGGAGAAGGCGGCCATAGTATTAGTTAATTGTTCGTCTCTGGTCTCTTCTCCTTTTCTCTCTCTGCCTCTGTCCTCCGGCTCCGCTTACGCCTCCACGCGAAAGAGAATTTGTATACTCAACCACATGCTTGTTTTTATACTGCTACTATATATGCTATGCTATCTCAATGTTAGTGTTCCCCCGGCCGGCTTACTAGTAGGCTCCTACTAACGATATAAACTGACTCGGGTTTTAGTCTTTCTCTACAACAAAAAATGAGTGGTGCTGGTGAATGGTTGCCAGGTAGTGGATAATATATGAACCTATCTTATGCGATATAAGCTTCATTTATTTATTTATTTAAATTGTTATACCATAAATAAGTTTGTAGATTTAAAAATGATGTTTATAAGTATGAAAATGAAAAGAAAAAAAAAACAAAAAAAAACGTTTCTTTTAGTAAAATTGAGAAAACCAACGTGTTTTGGATTTTAAAATAGTAGAAATTAAAGGCAAAAACAAAAAGTGAAAATAAAAACAAGAATAGAATTCAAAATTAAGATTAATTATGATTTGAAAAAAAGTAACAATTTTTGATAATATACTCCATATGCTTCTTCCCATTCCAATATAATAGTGCTTTCATCGGTATGAGATAGTGTTGTGATAGAATATTTCATAATAATATGTCAAATCAAACACAAAACTGAAAAAACGCTACAATTACCGTCTAAACATTTTGCATCTACATATATATAAACACAATACATATATCTATCTATGTATGCAAAAACATATATATATATATATATATATGCATATATTGATTGCTGTGTTGTGATCGATCCTAATTGGAAGCTTTGGGACTTGGATCCCAAATAAGTACTATGGGAACTTAATGTGGCGTCGAGCTTTTTCAAGTTAAAAGTTAGTTCTTAGTTTGGATTCTCTCAAGGACATAACAATTAGAATAAGATTCTTCCATCTCCTCCCAATTGAAATCGTGAAGTACGGCTTTTCCCCGGCTGAAAAAAGTTGATAGGTTGACAGGGAAAATTTCTAAACAGCCTTCAATTTTTTCTGGGCCACTGTTTCTTGCCAAACCCACCCCCCCCCCCCCCCCCAACATATATATATATATATATATATGTTTGTGTGTGTGTGTGAAGGGGGACGGAACCGGGGTAGGTTTTGTGGTAAAGAAAACACTTACAGATCAATAATTAATACTCATGAGTCATGACCATGAAATGGGAGAGGGAGGGAGAATTATTATACGGTCATGGACCGAGTTAATTTCCACATCACCGTCAAGCTGATGTCCTGTCCTTATTCGCGAGTTTTAATATTAGTAGCACATGCCAATCAAAGGCTATTACGCAATGCCAATTACGAAAACCATGTGCTTTCTTTCTTAATTATGTTCAAATATTTCTTCTAATTTAAGTTTTACATTTATTGTCAACGAATCACTAATGTATGTGGTGGCAATTTAGAAAACAATATTGTTATATAACAAGTTTTGAAAAAGACATAACTGCCCATGAGCTATGGTCGAGCAAACTCTCTTCACCACCACGCCGACAAGGCCGGTCAAGAGGTTCCCTAATTGAATGCTTATATGTCAATGTATATATAGGACCATATGTTGTTGTTATGTATTATGCACTAATTATTTTTTTTTAAAGCGATTTCAACATAAGAATTGAACTTTTAGTTGAGAGCTAGATGCCAGTTTTCATTATTTTTAAATTTTTATTTGAATTATTACAAATTAACATGTTAGTTATTTTTTCAATTTTAATTTTTAGTTTGATTCCTACCAAGTGCCTCACTAATTGGACCCAAATTCCTTACTATGAATTACTTGGTTTGGTCAAGGTCTATTTTCAACCCACATCATTAGTGAAAGGCCACGCAAATAACACAATATCATCTACCGACACATATATTCAAAAAATGGATTTAAATATTTCAAATAAAGACAGTGCATGGTGGCCTGTTAACAGGTAAAGAATAACGTGGGAATTGTTCCCCTGGGGAAGTGGCTCACCGACGGATACAAGTTGAGTCTGCATGAGGACGAAGGTAGTTGGTTCCTCATACATTTGATTTGAGTCCCCTTGTGACAGAAATTAAGATCAATTTCATGATTAATTAGTTTAAGTAATTATAAAGAAAATTTAGCTAGGATATCATATTCATATCATACATTTCAGTACTTGCATTGGTGCCATGTGATTTGTGAGTTGTGCCGTTACAGCCAAACTGTACTGTGCGGGCAAAAGACAATATTGAAGAAAATTTACTAAAACTGAATCAACATGTATATTTATTGTTTACTAAAACTGAAGCAAATTGACGAAATATATAACTAACATTTCACAATAATATATTGCTTAATTGCTTAATTGGTGGTGCAGTATTGTACCTCAAAATAAAAAAATAAAAAAAATCAACAAATTACAAATCTTCAAACTGCAAAATAAATGAAACAATCATCAATATCAAGTAAAGATTATCATACAAATAAATTCATACGCTAGGTACATACTATGTATCTATCACACGCACAAAGACATCGATACCAATTAGCCAAGGTCGTCGATCGCCTTAATCTGATATTGATGCTTGAATATCCCGGCCAGATATTAGGAATTACTTCCAATTATCTACACAACTGCGTAACTGCATATACTGTTGGCGAAAGAAACAACACCACACCAAGGAATTGATCCAAGGGAGATTGGCATCACAAAAAATTATTGGAGTGTAGTAATATTAACGGTTCATGCTGGAATATTAATTGGATATGAATATATCCCCAATTGCAGATATATCAATGGATGAGCGAGGCAGGCCTGCCGTCGTCGAAGTTCTTGGAGTAATTGAAGGAATCGTACCGGAAGGTCTGGGGGAGTCCGACATTGTCGGAGCCGACGAGCTTGCGGCGGAGCTGGAAGGTGACCTTGTAAAAGACGTGGCGCCAGCTGCCCTTGTTGTGGCTGCCGAGGGCAGCGGTTTCCTCCTCATTCATCTCGAGATCTGCGGCGAATGTGGGTTTTCGGGAGAGGATCCAGCCCAATCCCCAGTCCCACCACTTCCTGATGGAACTGCCGGCGTACTCTCCCATGGAGGATATCGACTTGGAGCGGCGAAAGGCCCAGGCGGCGGCGGGGGAAGAGGAGATGTCGGAAGGCTGGATCTTGAGGTTGAGGGAGAGTGAGGAGAGCCTCCGGCGGATTCCAGGACGCCCTCGCTCTTGGGTTTGGGCATGTGAAAGCGGAAGTGATTGCTTGCCTTGCAGCTGGAATATGGAGCTCATGATGATTCCCCGAATTCTATAATTAATATATTAGTAGATCAAATTTCAGTTGGCTACGAAGAAGAAACAAGGTAATGGTAATTAATAATATCTCAGAATGTGGTGGTAGCTGGTGCAAATGGAATTGGATCCAACTTCCTTGGTTGCTTGCTTGCTTGTGCGCCTAAAACTAATTGGATGAAACAAAATTGAGGAGAGAAGAGGTGAGAAGGAGAATGGGTGAAGGTCTCAACTCTCAATCAATAGAGAGAATACAAAAGGAGAGGAGGTGGGATGTAATGTTCACAGCTGCGTTACAGCCTGTTTTATTCGGGTTTTCAAGGTTACAGCCATGCTGCTGGGACCTAGGACCTTTCCTTTATTGTTGTTGTTATTATTTTTTACACTTTCTACTTGTATTTCCTTTTCAATCCTAATAATGGACTTCATGGCATGAGTATAATTAACTTAATTTCCTACCTCAATATATATATATATAATATCATATGAAATCTTTATATATATATATATAATGTTTGTTATTCTCCCAAATAAATATAATCTGCAAAATGCATGCATGTTATGTTAACTTTGTGTTTTGAATCTTTGCCAATAAGTACAACTCTACGTTACAACAACAATTAGCTGGATACTTGCTTCATGGAATCGCTGGGCCTGAAAAAAATTAATGTATAATTTATATCAATTTGTATTAGTATGCATTTACAAAAATGAATGAAGTAAGTAGTACTAATTAATCAAGTGGGATATGTTCTAGTTAATAAATTTATTGAATTTATTAATTACAAAAGCCATGGGCATCAACTAAAATGTTATCAGGTAAGAATTTGAGACTGGATGCATCCAGCTAAGTATAATTACCATGATTGACATATCAACAAATAATATTGACTTAGTTGGATCATAGTGATATAGGATGGACCACAACGGCCCAAATCAGCGAGGCCCAACACCCAATCAACGGCACAGGACCTAAGTGACTCGTCGACCATGTTCGACCAATCCACAAGGCACTCCATGGCCCTCGGCGCTGCTCGACCGTTATCGACCCCTAATCTCGTCGATTCTAAGGTCGAGCCCTGCACAGTACTCTGCCACCGCATTAAATGCGTTGACTGGCAACACGCCTCCGCATTAATGGCGCATGCCCTCCCCTCACCGTCTGACACAGCATACGCCGCAATAGTGTGCCACCTTGTCCTACAGCATAAAAGGACATCCAGCTGGCAATATTCAAAAGGGGGAATTGACCAATTACCCCCAGCCGGAGGCTGGAGGTCCCTAGGGTAAGCCAAGGGCTTCCCTGACATTTCCCGCAAGGGGGAAGAATATAAAAACCCCTTAATCTTGTCTCTCACAGGTATGCACTCATACACTCAAAGGCTCCTACATTCCGTTGCTCGATCAAAAAGGTCGAATATATACTGACTTGAGCATCGGAGGGCCTAAGCCGAGGGCCACTCGGCTAGCCTAACGTTTGCTGTGATTGCAGGATTCCAATCCAGAAGATCAATACCCCGGATCTGTATCCATCATCGAAATCGAACCCTCATCATTTAGCGCCGTCTGTGGGAAACACGGAATCCTTTATCGAAATGGTAAACACTAGGCAAGCCTCATCAGGGAGGGAGGAGAACCGGAGATCTAGTTCTCCCACCGCCCGCCAGAACCAAGGACAAGACGAGCAAGCACCCAGTATGCAGCCTGAACCTGTGGTCACGCTCATAATGCCCCAGCTGATGCAGCTCATCAGCGAGCAAATCTCAGCACAGATTTCTGCCTAGCTCTCGGCCGCACTGAATAGACATGCTATGCAACTGGGGCCGGCAGCCAGTGCCACACCTCAGCCCGCAGGCCCGGAGAGGGCAGGGCCAGAAGAGTACACACAGTTACCGGAGTCCCCTAGACATCCATCCCGGAGAGAAGGGAGCCTGGGCCGTTTTCCGAGGGAGGCAGCTCGCCCACCACCGAGAGAGGAGGTGGCAGACTCCATAGACCACGACGTTCGGCCCCTTCGAGCCCCGCAACGCGATAGGGCCTGGCGTTCCAGAGGCAGGCAAGACCAGGACCAGCAAGAATGGGAAGAAGTCTCTCACCAGGTGCAACAGCTGAATAAGCGCCTGGAGGAACTCTCGAAGAGGAATGCTAACAGGACTATGCAACCGAAGGTGCCTCCGAGATTCTGGAGGGAACGGGACTCCCCTTTTGTCCAGGAAATCATCGATGAACGCATTGCCATTGATGCCCCACCGGGCTCCCGAGGTATGACGGTTCCACGGACCCGAATGAGCATCTGATGCAGTTTGAGCATATGATGCAGCTGCATGGGCATAACGAGTATATACATGCAAAGATGCTCGTGACCACTTTCCAGGGCGTGGCCCTAGACTGGTTCGTGAAGTTGGAACCGACATCCATTTTCTCATATGACCAGTTTTTGCACCGGTTCGCCAGCAGGAGGAAGGCGAAGCTACCACACACCCACCTGCACACAGTAAAACAGGCTGAGGGTGAGTCTTTACGGGACTTCTTCACCAGGTTCAACACCGAAGTGTTGAAGATAGACAGCCCAAGGATAGAATTTTTGATCGATGTGCTGTTTCTGGGGCTAAGGCACAAGGAGTGCGCAAATGCTTTGGTCCTCTCGCAGCCAAGAACAATGGAGGAGCTCTTTGACCTCGCCAAGAGGTACATGACCCAGGAGGTGATGAACAAAATGAAATATGGCAGCATAGAGGCCGATAAGAAAAAGGGCAAGGAGAAAGAGGAGAAGCAGAACAGGGAGGGGCGCCGCTCCCCGATCAAATGTTTCCATGACTACACCCCACTCTCCATGTCGAGGAAGGAAGTCCTCTTCGCCATACAGCATGATAACCTGCTTAAAAGGCCTCGAAAAATCACAGAAACTGAGGCTATGAAGAAGTCCAGAAAGTACTGCCATTTTCACAAGCAAAAAGGGCACGACACCGAGGACTGCTTCAATTTGAAGGATGAGATCGAGAGGCTGATTAGGCAGGGACATTTGAAAATTTTTTTTGAGGAGAGAGCTCGACGTGAGGAGGGGGCGACCGACCGGACTCCCCGTAGAGAAAGGTCGGTCAGCCCGCGACGGGAGGACAAGGGAAAGAAACCAGCCCGTGAAACCCACCCGCCCATTAGAGGTATCATCGACACGATTGTCGGGGGGCCTGCAAGAGGAAACTCCCGAAACGCAAGGAAGCAAACCCAGAGGCAACTTGACTCGACCAAACCTTCTAAGGTCGAAACAGTGTTCCAGTTGACAACTAGCACAGAGCCGATCTTGTTCACTGATGCAGACTTAGACCACCTCAAGGGTCAGGCCGCTGATCGGAAGCTCGACTGCCTAATGGTGGTCACCATTGAGATCGCCAACTTCGAGGTGAGAAAGGTGTTGGTCGACAATGGCAGCTTGGCAAACATCATATTCCTGTCGACCTTGAACAGAATGAACCTGGGCAAACTGAAATTTGATCCAGTCAGGACTCCCCTAGTTGGATTCGGGGGATCAAAAATTATACCAGAAGGGTCGATTAGCCTATCCACTACATTCGGGCAGGGACATCGCAGCCGAACTTTGATGATCAACTACTTAGTGGTCGATGCCCCCTTTGCTTACAATGCCATTGTTGGTCGACCAGCCCTGAATGACTTCAGAGCCATCGCATCCACATACCACATGAAAATAAAGTTCCCGACCCCCGCGGGAGTTGGTGAGCTTTTATGCAACATCAAAGATGCCTGGCGTTGCTACACAATCTCCGTGGATTCCAGCGGGCAGAAAAAGAGACCAGAATTGAAGGCCTCGGGGACGCCCCTGTAGCGAAACACGAGGAGGGACCTTCATCGAAAAAGAGGAAGTTGGAGGACACTAGGGTCGAGCCAATGGGAGAATTCAAAATAATTGAGCTCGAGCCAGGGAACCCCGACAAGACAATAAGGATCGGAGCTGATATGGGGGATCGACTGGAATGCCTCATGGTCAACTTCCTCCGAAGCAATATCGACGTCTTCACATGGAAAGCTGCCGATCTGCAGGGCATCGACCCTGACATCATTGTCCACAGGCTCAACGTGGACCCTGCCCACAAGCCAATCCGACAGAAGAAGAGAACTTTCAATGCTGAGCGGACATAGATCATTGAGGAAGAGGTTAGCAAACTTGTAGAGGTTGGTTATATTGTAGAAATCCAATATCCTTCTTGGCTTTGTAATGTAGTCCTTGTTCCCAAGAATGAGGGAAAATGGAGGATGTGTAATGATTTCACAGATTTGAATAGAGCATGTCCTAAGGATCCTTACCCCTTGCCTCGTATTGATTTACTTGTTGATTCCACGGTTGGTTGCGAATTGCTTAGTATGATGGATGCATTTCAAGGTTACTACCAAATATTCATGGCACCCGAGGACATGGATAAAACTGCTTTTGTTGTCCCCAATGGGGTATATTTCTTTTTGGTTATGCCGTTTGGACTTAAGAATGCTGGCGCAACTTACCAAAGATTAGTTAACTTCATGTTCAAGAATGAAATTGGGAAATCAATGGAGGTTTACGTCGATGACATGATTGTGAAAACAAAGAAAGCAGAAAGCCACTTGGTCGACCTGAGCCACGCATTTTCTATTCTGAGAGCTTTCGGTATGAAGCTCAATCCTAATAAATGCACATTCGGGGTTCAAGGAGGAAAATTCCTGGGATATATGGTCAGTCAGAGAGGTATCGAGGCCAACCCACAGAAAATTCAAGCAGTTCTAGACATTATTCCGCCGCGCACCGTTCGGGAAGTTCAACGCCTTATGGGCAGAATTATTGCTTTGGGTAGGTTCATAGCTAGGCTGGCAGACAAGAGCCTACCCTTCTTCAAAATCTTGAGAAACACAAAGAAATCGGGATTCAAATGGGACGAACAGTGTGACCAAGCTCTGATCGACCTCAAGCAACACCTCTCTTCGCCACCTCTCCTCGCCAAGCTTAAGCTCGGGGAAGTTTTACAGTTATATCTGGCGGTCTCTTCGGCTTCAATCAGTTCAGTGTTAACAACGATGAGAGCTAGGAACCCTTGTCCAGTTTACTACTGCAGCAAGGCCCTTTAGGGGCCCGAACATAACTATTTGGAGATCGAGAAGTTTGCCTTGGCCCTAGTCACGTCAGCAAGAAAATTGCGGCCCTATTTCCAATCCCATACAATTGTGGTACTAACGAGTCAGCCGCTAAGGCAGGTGTTGTCGAAATAAGACACTTTGGGTCGACTCACGAAATGGGCTATCGAACTAGGATAATTCGACATCCAATTCCAACCCCGAGCAGCAATAAAAGCGCAGGTGCTGGCAGACTTCATCCTCGAGAGAGTCGATCTCCCGGTTCAAGAGATGGAAGACGCACTTTGGTGGACCCTACATGTTGACGGGTCCGCGACATCTACTGGAGGAGGAATAAGCGTATCCCTCCGATCCCCGCTGCCTGAAGACTACGATTTTGCAGTAAAACTCGACTTCCCAGTCACTAATAATGAAGCTGAATATGAGGCACTCATTGCAGGAATGCGCATGGCCATAGACCGTGGGGTCGAAAAGATAACGGCCTTTACTGATTCACAGTTGGTCGCAGAGCAGGTCGAGGGAAACTTCGACGCGAGAGAACATAAAATGGCACAATATCTCACGGAAGTCCGACAGCTACGGCAGAGGTTCCGAGATTTTTCATTAAGCCAAGTTCCCCATCAGAAAATGCGCGAGCAGATGCTCTTTCCAACCATAACATTTCTTGTCGCCGACCAACCTTGCATCTCGGCCCCTAGCCTGGGTTTGGTCGGGTGCCTCGAAGATGCAACCCATTCTTGGCAGCACCCGATTAAGCTTTATTTGAGCCAAGGTACCTTACCCGATGATGAAAAGCAGTCTCGTAAATTGAAGGGCTTAGCGCCCAAATATGCACTGGACGATCACGGACAGTTGTATAGAAGATCGATCACAGGACCGCCGCTCAGATGTTTAGATCCCGACCAGGCGAAGGAAGTGCTGGAAGAAATACATGCAGGCATCTGCGGAAACCACTCGGGAGGCCGGGCCATGGCACATAAGATCATGCGATATGGGTATTTCTGGCCGACTTTGTTGAAGGATTTTGTTGACTTTGCTAGGAAATGCCCATCTTGTCAGGTACATTCGAACATGCAACACCAACCAGCCGCTCCAATGATAAATGTTGATATTGCTTGGCCATTCGACCAGTGGGGCATCGACATAGTCGGCACGCTCCCAAAGATTACCGGCCAGCGAAAGTTTATAATAGTGGCCGTTGAGTACTTCACAAAATGGGTGAAAGCCGAAGCAGTACCGAAGATCACTGATGTGGCCATCAAGAGTTTCATTTGGAAGAATATTGTTTGCCGTTTCGGGTTGCCTAAAGTCCTCATCTCAGATAACGACACCCAATTCCAAAGCAAAAACACAAGAAGATGGTGCGAGACCTTGGGCATTACGCAGCACTTCACTTCAGTGGGAAATCTGCAAGCCAATGGACAGACCGAAGTGACCAATAGGACTGTCCTCGATCACATTAAGAACCGAATAGAGGAGACGGGAATCAGCTGGGCGGACGACCTCCCGGGAGTCCTTTGGGCCTACAGAACCACCCCTCGAACAGCTACAGGTCAAAGCCCGTACAACCTAGTTTATGGATCTGAAGCAATGGTCCCGTTAGAACTAATCCAGCACATCGCTAGAGTGATCCATTACAATCCAACAACAAATACATCGGAGAGGGCACTGGACCTAACAACTATAGACGAGAAGCGCCTAGCGGCTTACAACAGAATGCAGAGGTACCGCTCAAAGATGGTGGATCGCTATAACAAATCGGTACGCCCGCAAAATTTCAAGGTGGGTGATCTTGTCTTAAAGAAAGTGGAAGTGTCGAGGCCCGTCGGCAAGCTTGACCCAAAGTGGGAAGGACCGTACTCAGTCATCAAAGTGTCTAAAAACAACGCCTATCGATTAGCGGATGTTGCAGGACGCGAGCTGCCTCGACCATGGAATGCTGTAAATCTAAAAAAGTTCTTTGTATGAACTGTTCATTGGCATCTGTTGTATCGATTAAAGAACAATCAAGTTCCATCATGATTAAAAAGCACGACACGACCGCAATAAAACCTTAGTTGACCCCGCAGTCGACGAAAGGCTTAAACTCAACAAGTCACGGCGAAGAGCCGCGACCACCTTAGTCGACCCCATAGTCGACAAAAAGCTTAAACTCAACAAGTCAAGGCGGCTTAAACTCAACAAGTCAAGGCGAAGAGCTGCGACCACCTTAGTCGACCCCGTAGTTGACGAAAGGCTTAAACTCATCAAGTCAAGGCGAAGAGCCGCGACCACCTTAGTCGACCCCGTAGTCAACGAAAGGCTTAAACTCAACAAGTCAAGGCGAAGAGCCGCGACCACCTTAGTCGACGAAAGGTTTAAACTCATCAAGTCAAGGCAAAGAGCCGCGACCACCTTAGTCGACCCCGAAGTCGACGAAAGGCTTAAACTCATCAAGTCAAGGCGAAGAGCCGCGACCACCTTAGTCGACCCCGTAGTTGACGAAAGGCCTAAACTCAACAAGTCAAGGCGAAGAGTCGCGACCACCTTAGTCAACCCCGTAGTCGACGAAAGGCTTAAACTCATCAAGTCAAGGCGAAGAGCCGCGACCACCTTAGTCGACCCCGTAGTCGACGAAAGGCTTAAACTCAACAAGTCAAGGCGAAGAGCCGCGACCACCTTAGTCGACCGCGCAGTCGACGAAGGGCTTAAACTCATCAAGTCAAGGCAAAGAGCCGCGACCACCTTAGTCGACCCCGAAGTCGACGAAAGGCTTAAACTCATCAAGTCAAGGCGAAGAGCCGCGACCACCTTAGTCGACCCCGTAGTTGACGAAAGGCCTAAACTCAACAAGTCAAGGCGAAGAGCCGCGACCACCTTAGTCAACCCCGTAGTCGACGAAAGGTTTAAACTCATCAAGCCAAGGCGAAGAGCCGCGACCACCTAAGGCAGCCCTGTGGTTGCCGAAAATTCCCAACAAAGTGACGTTGAAGTCCCTGCGGTAGGATCAGAAAGTTGACATCACACTTTGTAGAAAAGCCACTAAGGCTCGAAGTCGAGCCCCATCGACAAATTCAATTTACACTTCGCTAATTATAAATGGCAACAGAGTTCAACCTTCCTGGCAACAGCTTAAAGCAACGTTCGAAAGTGAATAGCTGGCCGATGAAGGGCAACAAACTTTATTTCATTCTTAAAAAGCCTCAATAAGGCATGTACATCAAAATAAAAACAAATATTAGAAGCCCTAGCTAGAACTGCCAGACCCTTCGATTGGTAATGCGGGAGCAGGAGCAGACGGAGGCTCAGGCGGTGCCATTGCAACGGGCACGGCCACAGTGACTGGGCGAGAGGGGCTGGCTGCAAAAGGCATAAATAGCCGCTTGGTGGCCGGGAAGAAAGAGGCAGTGTTGGCCCAGCCCTCTGAGATTTCATAAGCGAGGTCGCCGGCGAACTCGGACTCCTGACCTACCTCCTTCACTTTCTTTTGGAGGTTTGCTTTTTGCCTCTCTTCAGGAGTCATGTCGGTCTCCTCCGCTGCCCCTACCTCGGCTTCAGCCTTGTCAACCTCTTCATCACCAATTGGGCGCAGCTGCTCGTCGAAAGCAAGGCCCATCTTCGAGCGATCTTCATCGCTAACCGCATAGCCCAGGTGCCGCATTTGTGCAATAGCCTTGTTAAAGGCACTTCGGCCATCGTCCAAGGCCAACACCACGCTCGCATCCTGAAAAGCGGGGCTTACCATGAACTGTTGCACCGCCTCTGTGCGGATCTCCGGAACTACCCTGCTCGAACTCTATCCTGGCCTCGACCAGGCGCTCGCCTCGACCAGCCGCCCGACCAGATTCGTAGGCGACATGGATGTCCAGTTCGAGTTTTTTCAGCTTCGCCTCCATCTTTATCTGCTCTGTCACCGCCAGCAGGACTTGCCTGTCTTTCGCCTCCATTATTTCGGCGTATTTGGCATTCTCCTTCTGCACTTCCTCGAGCCGCAGTTGGGATGACTCCAACTGGGCCTTCAACATCTCGGCATCGCCGCCAGCGTCCAACTATTCACGATCAGCGAGCGGCAGCTCGGAGCGGCGGTAAAAGTTATAGGCGATTTGCCCGACCTGAAATATAATAGTCATTACTATCCATGCAGGGAAAATCAATTACACAAGTTTACAGCTTATAAGATCTTACCATGTTCACATGATACGCGAGCTCGCAAAGCGCCCCGGGCTGACTCAGGCCCATTATCCTCTTCTGGTCAGCCAGAAACGGACCAGCCAACAACCATTTCAATGGGTCGACCCCAGTTGGCCCAGATCTATGCATATAGGACGAGTCGTCCAGGAGTAGGCTAGGGTCTGACCCTAAACGAGGAGATGGGAACTTCCTCAGGCCGAATAAGGTCTCCGCACCTCGATCCCCGAAGAGATCGTTTCCCATCGGCATCCCCAACCCCGTGCTCTTCGACTTACCTTTTTCCTCGCCAGCAGCAATCCTTTTGGGCGAGGGCCCACTCTGTTCGCCCATGGGTCTTTTTCCCCGACCTGCGACCCTCTCGACCGCTATTACTCGACCAGGTGAAGGGGTTGGGGATGGCACAGTAGCCGCCTGCAGTCGACACTTGTCGAGACGTAGCACCTTGTTTGCACTGTCGATTCCTTTCAGCACGAGCTACTGCATCACTCCTTGCGCTGTTTATGATTTCGTCCCGATTTGCAAGGAACAAACACAGCAGATGTCAAATATAGAAATGAACGTAGCTAAACAACAAAGCATGGCACACATTTCATCTACCTATCTCATGGTCATCTGCAAAATTTAGAGGGGCTGGCGACAACCCAGCCAGCACTAATTGCTGCTCCTCGAGGAACATAGTGGCCTCCACGAGACCAAACCCGACCAGATCCCTCACGAACGTGTTTGGCCAAGTAGGGGTGCGATTCCCTGGCATCTCAACCTGCCCCCCCAACCACTCTCGAGGAATGTCAAACCCCCCTTCACCTGAACGAAAAAATAACGTTTCTTCCACTCCTGCCCATAGGAAGAGGAGGGAGCCACGAGAAACTTGCGGTGAGGTTGAGCAGTCAGATAGTAAAAGCCCGACTCCTCGGAACTACTAGATTTTCGTGACATGCACAGATAGAAGAGGTTGGAAAAATTTTCGAAACTGGCGGCCTGATCGAACAGATGCATCAAAACTAAGAAACTACAGAGGGTGGCAAAACAGTTGGGTAGTAGTTGAGTTATGCACACTTGAAGACCCCTAAGCAGGCCTATCATACTATCACCTAAGGGGAACCTCAACCCATATTTTAGTGCATCCTCGAACATTGTTATGCAACCGGCGGGAGCGCAGTGCATTCGACTAAGAGGCCCGGGGGTTAATAGTTGATATTCGGGAGGAATATGGTAAAGCTCCCTCAGGCGCACCAAATTCGTAGGAGTCATTGCGGAAACTATCTCACTATAGTGGTCCGGGGTGAATAATCGCCCACGAGAAGGGGGTACCCGGTTGGGCCCAGCTTCCCCACCATGCGCCCCGCTCCAGCTCCCGGAGCTCGAGCTGCTCAAACCGGAACCACCGCCGGACAACCCACCAGAAGGAGCAGGAAACTCCCTACGCTCCTCAGACAGGGTGGCTTCACTGTCCCCCCCCCTGGCTACCCTCAGAACTGAATAACTTAAGCATCTTCTTCAAAAGAAAAATAAAGAGAAAGGATTCGGAGAAACGAAGAGCCGGAGGAGCACTTACTGGATACGAAGGTTAAGTCCACAAAATCTGCGAAGCGAATGCAAAGTTTAGGGAGTCTTGCAGCGAAAGATATCTCCTAAACGTTCTTGGAAATTCTGAAGCGATAAAAGTAAAAATGGGCAAAACTACATTAAGTATTTATAAGAACGGGGATGCGGTTACCCAAACGTCCGCATTAATGGACGGAGACGTTACGCCGCCCCACGCGCGCCACGATGTAATCGCTTAGCAAGCGCGTAATACTCTGACAGATTTTCAAAAACCCTGGTCGATGTTCGCTACTTCCCAACGCTGCTCGTCGATTCTCTGTTCGGCCTTGCGAAGTGGGGGGACTCATGATATAGGATGGACCACAATGGCCCAAATCAGCGAGGCCCAACACCCAATCAACAACACAGGACCCAAGTGACTCGTCGACCATGTTCGACCAATCCACAAGGCACTCCATGGCCCTCGGAGCTGCTCGACTGTTATCGACCCCTACTCTCGTCGATTCTAAGGTCGAGCCTTGCACAGTACTCTGCCACCGCATTAAATGCGTTGACTGGCAACATGCCTCCGCATTAATGGCGCATGCCCTCCCCTCACTGTCTAACACAGCAGACGCCGCAACAGTGTACCATCTTGTCCTGCAGCATAAAAGGACATCCAGCTGGCAATATTCAAACGGGGGAATTGACCGATTACCCCCGGCCGGAGGCTGGAGGTCCCTAGGGTAAGCCAAGGGCTTCCCTGACATTTCCCGCAAGGGGGGAAGAATATAAAAACCGCTCAATCTTGCCCCTCACAGGTATGCACTCATACACTCAAAGGCTCCTACATTCCGCTGCTCGATCAAAAAGGTCGAATATATACTGACTTGAGTGTCGAAGGGCCTAAGCCGAGGGCCACTCGGCTAGCCTAACGTTTGCTGTGATTGCAGGATTCCAATCCCAAACCAATCCAGAAGATCAATACCTCGGATCCGTATCCATCATCGAAATCGAACCCTCATCACATAGTATACTGTAGACCAATTTAATGCTGCATGACTACATGGTGGAAAGTAAGTAACTGAAGATTTTACCCTGGAGACAATCCTTTAATAATCATGCTTTTATTGTAGATTGTGATTTTCATTTATCAAGATTAATTAAAGTCATTCTAGTACATATAGTGCATGGTTAATTACTACGGGTGATATTCTTCTAGCTACCTCCACATAATTACTTGTTACCCAACGGATATATATATATATATATATATATATGCCAGCTTATCATACTTTGTATGTTAATTTACATCTACGTTAATAAAATGAGCAAGCGACTTGTGGAAGTATGGGGTCTATAGACTGTCTGCCGACAACTTAAGAGAGGGAAAATCGAAAATCGATTATCTTTAGCAATTTACTCCAGGCTCCAGCCATCATCCATTAGATTTCACTGTTGTTGGGTTGATTTTCCAGCTTTTTCTACATATTCCTTCTTTTGTAAAAGGTATACAGCAGGATGGAAAATAAATATCGAGACTTTTTTAAAGAAGCCAAAACAAAGGCTTCTTTCACCAAACATTCTCTGAGACACACTTTTCTTTTTTTTTGATTTGTTTTGTTTGGTTTTTTTTGGTAGGAAACAGATCCATCCAGTGGCATTCACTCTTTTTATTTCTTTCTTTCTTTCTTTCTTTTTTGGTGGGGTTCAAAAACTAACCACAGTTTTTAGTTGTGAAAATTCATTTAATTTAGAAGGTTTGTTGCTTTCTCTTTTTGGGGGGTGGGGATAAAAAACTAGCTACAGTTTTTGGCTGTGAAAATTCATTTAATTTAGAAGGTTTATATTTCATCAATTTTTCCTACCTAATTGTTACATGATGTCCAAAATTGATTGTTTTTACTGAACTTTTTTCAATTTAACACCTAAAAAGGAATGAAAATAGTGATTAATAATTTTTTTAAAAATTCATTAAAAGCAATCTCAGTAAAACCAGCTTTACTATGGACAAATTTTGTTACCAATCCAATTTTGAGATAATAGTTTTGTGAAAAAATATTTTAAAATTATTTTTTTTACTTTGCAATATAAATAGTAAATTTGAGACAGAGAAATTCTGTATTGTGCAAATAATTCAGTATTGTGAGAAGAATGAACTTGGAATCTCGAGTCTGATTCTGTGCCTGTGATGCTAATATTTAGATAATCCAAGAACCGAAGGACCGTTCCTTGGGCCGTAAACTAAGAAGAGGTGATAAACAGAGGATAAATGGATTAATCCATATACCGATACACGGGGCTTTATACCTCAACTGATGAACATACGGGCCCAAAACGCTTGGTCTAGTGGGCTAACAACTCTTTCCTGTAGAAGGTTTTCACCTTTCTCCATTCAGATTAAAAAATTTACCCACTCCTTAGACAAAAATCTGAACTCGGAAGGAGAGATTGAGAGAGAATAAAGTACAGAAGAATTATATATGGATCAGGTTGTGTTATTCTCATGAGTCTCAACGAACTTCCAACCCCATTATGTATGTATATATTTGTCCATGGCAGTTGGCTCCGGGGTCCATATAATTAGGTCATCTGAAGTCTCTAGATTGGTTTATTTTATTTTAGTTAATCTCATGATATATAATTTTTCTGCCAATTGCATTCTGATTCACTCTCTTTAAATTCTGCCTAACGATATACTCTGTCAAGTTAATTACTTTTAGTTGTCTTATCTGCTATTTGAAGTCCATTTTCATTCTTGTTCTTTTTCCACTGAGAAATGCCCAATCTGATATCACTATGCAGCTCATGATGATTAGATTTAGGGAAAACCCATTCAGGTGGCCAATGTATATCAGTCAGTCACGTGCTATCCCTGTTGCCTAAGCTACGCTTGGCGAATCTCTTTTATTTTCAGTTTTGTCCGCAGGTTAATCCTCCCTCAACCGATGAGAATTGCTTGTGATCTTGAAATAACCAACCAACCATACTGAAGGCAACATACGAGAAAATTGTAGATATTGAGCAGCTGTCGTCTTAATTTTGCTACTAGTGCGTGCAAAAATCACGAGATTCGTCGAATCCGACTTGACAAAATTTCTGTGCAACCCGAACTCAATAGCCAGAAACAATAAAGATCATGCACGTATTGTTTCTTCACTTGAGGAAATGCTCACATAACTTGTGAGTTTATTCAAATACAACTTTGTAATTTCTTGATAGTGGATAAAATAGAAAATGCAGAATACAAAGTATACAAAAGAATAACCAATAGAAACAAGGTGACTTCATGAAACCTTTTCTAGCATAAGTATTCCCCTTCATTTACACGGTTCCATAGTTCACTTGGTGTTATGTATGAGAGAGCGCCAAATTATCTCCCCATCATGGGTTAGCACCGTTATTATCCTTTCTTTTATTTTTCCTTTAAGATGAAACTTTGGAGACATCTTTATTAGATCTGTTGTACTTCATATGGCTCTTGACAAGTTGCCCAGCAGCAAGTGCCGACATGAGAGAGAGCTCTCCAGCGAGAACTGCACCAGCAACAATGGCGGCTAACTGCCTGGAGTTTGATCCTGGAGCCTCCTTATTGGCTCCCTTTACTCCAAGCAGGTTCAGGCATGCTGACTGAGAAGCCAGTTGAGTCCCACCTCCAACTGTACCAACCTGAAAGGGGAAAAAATACAGAATTTAACCCAAGTCTTATGCACAATCAGGCACAAGTAACCAGACTTATATGACATAGTGATAGCTATATGATATCAAACATGAAAAAGAGAATTACCTCAATAGAAGGCATCGTGACAGAGACGTGAAGATCCTTCCCATCATTGACGGCTTCCAGCATGGTGATGCATTGAGAACTCTCAACATTTTGTGCAGGGTCTTGACCGGTGGCTATGTAGACAGCAGAGACAATATTGCTAGCGTGAGCATTGAAACCACCCAGAGCTCCAGCCATGGCAGAACCAGTGAGGTTCTTGAGCATGTTGAGCTCCACCAAGGAAGCGACATCAGTTTTGAGGACCTTCTTCACCACCTCTTCCTTGATGATAGCCTCACACACAATCGACTTGCCTCGGCCTTCAATCCAATTCACTGCAGCAGGTTTCTTGTCGGAGCAGTAGTTTCCTGGTCAATCACGAAACGCATATGGAATATGATATAAGTTTCCAGCTTTTAGTACAGAAGGGGGATACTAGAAAACGTGCAAAAATTTTGTTCCTTTGGTAAATAAGTTTGCTATAAAAGTTAGGGAAAATAATTCTTGGACATTGGGAAATAAAACTCACCAGAGATGCCAATAATATCCATGTCTGGGAACTCGTTGTTGAGGAAGTCCATGACATTCTGCACACCCTTGGACACCATATTCATTCCCATGGCATCTCCTGTGCTGCAGGAGAACCTGATATAGAGATTCTTACCAGCGATGGCACACTTGATGCTTTGAAGCCTGGCAAATCGGCTTGAACTGTTGAACACGAGAGACAAGGCCTCGAAATTGAGAGGGTTCTCCAGGAAGAACTTCAATTCTGCAGCCCGTTTGGCAGTGCCGAACCTGACCACGGGAGCCCTTGTCATTCCATCCCTCAGGAGGGTGCTGGCAGCACCTCCGGAGGCATAGATAGCCTTGCATCCCCTGTTGGCGCTGGCCACCAGGCACCCCTCCGTGGTGGCCATGGGAACCGAATACTCCCTTCCATCCAACAAAAGCGGCCCGGCTATGCCAACTGGAATCTGCACGTACCCCACAGGCAATTCGCAGCACTGACCCAGTATGGCGTTATAATCGAAGCCCTCCAAGGGCAGCCCCATGAGGGACTTGCCGCTGGTACGCTGCAAAGCCTCACGGCGGATGGCAGCAGCACGGAGGCAATCGCCGAGCTTGGATTCGAGGGCATATGAAGGGATCTTGCCTTCCACCACCGACCTGACTATCTCCTCGTCCTCCTCGGAGGATAGGGGTAAAACAGCAGGAGGTACTTGATCATCAATAATCTTGTTGGTGGGTCTGGGCGAAGCAATCTTACAATCGTCGGATTGGGGGGCCGCTGCGCAGGGGATGGCACGTGTATCCTCCTTGAGCATCAATCGGTCGTAATCATGTATTTCGTCTTCATCAATAATGTCTTCGTGGGAAGCGCGGGGAATAACGAGGGACTGGACAAAGCCGATGCCGAAGAAGCCGAGGAGATAGATGAAGGATGCGACGAAGGTGACGATGGCGGCGATCTCGGAGAGGGTGACGACGTGGAGAGGGGTGGAGTTGCGGATCTTCTCTCGCCATCGGAGTAGCAGATAATAAACGACGGAGAAGAAGAGAGTAAAGAAGACGGCGTTGGTGAGGTAGAGGGGGAGGGGGAGGGCGTCGGAGGCCTTGAGCCCACTATCGGAATCGTCGGCATGGTGCTGAGGTTGAACTTCAGGGTGAAGGGCACCTTTCATCGGTCTGCGGCGGGCTTCCATTCTGATTAGTCGATAAGACGTAAGATTAGTATGGAAGGACTTCTCTCACCCTTTTCCCGGCGGTGAATCGAGAAAAGGGAAAGGGAAAGGGAAAGGGAAAGGGAAAGGTGAATTAGATATGTAGGCTGAGATTGGTTGAGTTTGAAGGGTGAGTGGGTGAAGCGGAGAGGTGTTATATATAAGAGTGAATTCTATTGGCTTAAGTCATAAATGGAGGTGTGCGAGCGGTGTTGTGCTGGTGCAGGTGCTCGTTCTGGTCAGCAGGCGCTTGTTGAATTCTTGAAAACATTATTCAATGATGCACCAAATGGTCCAAATCCAAATGCATGCGCTGTTACTATTGAATTCTACCTTTTGGCTTTGGCTTTGGCTTTGGCTTACCCACACCTCTGCCTCTGCCACTGCCACGTGTGTCAGATGTCAATTCAAAAGTCAAAAACGCTACGCACTCCTGCTTCGTAATTAACTCTCACTTTCGCACATTCAATCTGCGTGCATAATTTTCATATTTGCTAATATGTATTGAAATTTATTCATGTATTTATTGCTCCGGTAATTTTTTTTCTTTTTATTTTTTGTTAAAGAGTTTCACAAATTTTTTTTTCTAAATCTGTAGACATTTATTTAAAACATAAATAAATGTGTGTATATATGATTATATGTTATGTCAAGAAGGAATACAATTACAATATGATATATGTTTCTCTAGTATTAATTGTTTTTGGCCATTTTATAGATTGTAATGAAGTTACTCTTGGGTTGGATTAGGTTGGGCTGTGTATATATATATATGTATATATATATATATATATATATTTATTATAGTGGAAACAATTTGATGAAAGGAAGATTATTATCCTTAGGGCTTGTTTGCTTAAAATTGGGTAAAGTTTGATCGATTTATTTTTAAACTTTATCTCTTATTTGCTTTACATTTTTATGACTCATGATACTTTTGCGGCCTGACATGATATCATGGGCCATATTGGTTTATCGATCAAGCCATCTTGGCCTGATTCATTTTCCATCATTTCAAATTTGATCTGATAAAAAATGAAAATGATATTCTTATCCTCATAAAAACCCTATCATCAACACTTTCTGCCAAATTTTAAAAATTTACTTTCTTAGAATTTTGGACATTACAAAGTGTAATTACATTGAGCAATTTGCCCACCAAATATTAGATAATATTAAGTATGAAATATCACTAATTTTTAAAATCTAAGCAAATAACAGATTACATGATTTTGAATATCATTTTTAACTTATGTATCACTAGCAAATTAATCTCTCTTAATCCTATATACCCAAACAAATAAGCCTTACAATATTAATTCACGGGTGTGTTGTGTAACTTTATCTTTCTATATCTATGACAATAATAATGTAAAAAGGAAGTCTGGTGGTGCAATTGGGAAGCTTTAATTGATTAAAGACGTTGCATTCCTTGCTCGTCAAATATGCAAATGTTGATCTCTTAATTTGTTGACTTGTGAATGTGATGCTTCCTAGTTCCTACTGCCAAATTAATGCACCCGCCTGCCTGACTGTCTTCCTGTTTTAGATAGTTAAATTCATTTAATTTTATTAATAATGGGCAAAAATCCAGCCTGATACAACAAAAAAGAGTACAAAACACCAGCATCACTGCTGAACCTACCATTAGTTTTATTGGAAGAACAACCCCACCATCTTTAAACACACACACACACATATTTCTTTTTCTATATTATAAGCAAGACTTGCTCGCAGACATGTGTGACTTTTAATTTTCTGTTGATATAGTTCCCCCATCTCATATTTGGGTGTCATGAGATTAATTATTACGCCTACTCAAATCCTCAATTTGACCTCATGCCCTAAAAAAATACGGAAATTGATTATATTTCTTTTAATATTATAAGCAAGCAAGACTTGCTCGCAGACATATTTTACTTTTAATTTTCTGTTGATATAGTGTCCCATCTCATTTTTGGGTGTCATGAGATTAATTATTACGCCTACTCAGATCCTCAATTTGACCTTTTGCCCTAAAAAAATACGGAAATTGATTGGTTTTGTGCTTGACAAAAGTATGCCAACACTGGCCGTAGTTGTTAATGGAGCTGTCCTCTGCTCCCATTTTCAACGTGGAAAACAATTGCTTTGGAAATATTGTCACCACGTTATTATCTTTAATGGACTATGGAAATATGTTAATCCATTAATCCTCCTCCTTTCTTCCTCCTTCCTCCCTCCCCCACCAAATACTCGTACTTTTCTTATTCAACTTCTGGTCTCAACTGGCTGCCGCCACTCTTCTTTTACTTGGAATGCACAGCTAAATGTCAATATAGGCTTTTTTTCGTCACTCCTGATTTCACACAATGCGTCTTTCACCGACTGTTTCTTTTTTCCTTTTTTCCTTTCTTTCTTTCTTTCTTTCTTCTTTTTTTTTTTTTTTTTGGAATTAATTCTTTCGTCTCAGGTCTTTTTCATAGAGAAGCTACTGTATTTTAACAATTTATAAGATACAACGATAATTGAAAAATCATTTCGTAAACAGTTTAAATTACTATTTTGAACCTTAATGAGACTCAATATTGGCGAATCAAGACCGCCATCCTTGAAAATTCTTGGCTTGGCTTTTCTTCATGACTGGGTATTGGAAGTATTTTTATTCTAACCCTTTAAATAACATGAAATTTCATATAAAATTTGAACAAATGAAAGCTTGAATGTCTTTTTCATTTTAGTTTTAGGAAACTGTAAATACCATTTAAGAATTGAAAAAAAAATAATGGAAGAATTTAGTTTAAAACTAGAAAAAGAAAAAAGGAAAAAATATGCTCCGCATATGTTGCTCCCCTGAGTCACGACTCCATCAACTCTACAGGCTACACTGCCCATGTTGCAATTTATTTGCCTCATCTTTCGAGGGTGAGGGCGTGAGTATTTATTATTGTATCTTTATGGAAGATGGGAAATAGATAATAATAATTGGAGAAAGGAGGTCAAAATATTGGATAGGATTAGTTCTGACAATACATGATTATCAAACACATTTCAGTTGGCCCAATAGTAGACCATAGATGCGAGCTTTGGGATTTAAATTATGCATGCGTGTATTAATAAAAAAATATGTGTTTCATTGAAATGGGCACTTACTGATTGTATTTAGTTAGATTTTAATATTATATACAGTAATGTGATGAATGTTATCAATTGTTACCATAAGAAAAGAGAGACTTATCAAATTTCATCAATTTTTTGCAACAAATAAGCCATTGCTATATTTCACAATTATTGCATGATGGCATCTATCTCCTCTTGGATTGGATCTTTGTCATATACCAAAGGTTATATTTGATAAATTATCTTAAAGTGATAATTTTGTCATATACCTCCCATTAGCCTTTAGCAATTTAGAGTGAGAAATTATCTTAAATTGTATTTGATAACCAAAATAATACAGTCACTATCCAAATAATTTTTTATTTTCAAAACTATAATTTACTATGCAAATATTTTAAAATTTAGTCTCTCATTAATAAATTCCTTATGTAACATTACGGGCAAGCCTATGTTTTTATTCAACTGAAATCTCCTTAGTCGAAACAGATGTAATTAAAAAAAAAGTGCCCTTTCATCCATAAAGAAAAATAATTAGCGCGCCACAGCATATGCATAATGCATTAACAAAAAAAGGGCATGCCACAAAGCTCGTGGAGGCAGTCATGTAATAGCATGAACAGAATAAAATGCACAGAGAGAGAGAGAGAGAGAGAGAGAGAGAGAGAGACTCAATTTATTTACTTATTGTGATTGGGAAAACAAAACAAAAGATAAAAAGGGGAAAAAAAATCAATTTATTATTAGTGGAGCTATACATGATTGAAATATGTTGCTTAGAAGTCGCTGCACTTCCAGTGAACCATGCTCGCTTCGAACAAGATCTACAAACAATGGAAATAACTGCGAAACATACCTCCTGAAAGAATCTCTTTCTAGACTACTCAAAATCCGCAAGACTGATAGAACTAAAGGAGTGCGGGCAGCCAGTTCCTCCTTCTTGGCTGACCCTAATGGAAGAAAACAGTGTCTCATAGGCTGAGTAGCGATTGCTTTCCCTGAGACACTTCCAAATCCACTACATTCAAGATATATCTGCAACACTTTCTTACATACACACACAAGTTCTGTTTCGACATTCTTCTCCACCGACAAAGATGGACTATTCACCAGTAAATCATGCATGAAGTTCAAGTAGCTCTTGTAAGACTCATTTTCAAAGTGAACCAGAGGTGGCTCTGAGATATCCAGGATAGAGCATATTTTCTCTAACTTAAGCAGTAATCTTGTTTCAGAGTTCAACTCATGAGAGTGAGATGAAACTAATGAATAGATTTCAAGAAGGATAGTGACAATGTTTACAGACAAGAACCGCCAATGCATCTTGTAAAGATCAGTCACAACCTGTGAGAAAGGAAAAAAGGATCAGGATGAGAGTCCTATGAATATTCCAAATCAACCCGAGATAATTAAACCACAAAATTTCTCAATTTGTACTAGAACTTCTCAAGGGTTACCTTAAAAATTGCAACATTTGACCAACTAAACGACTATAGTAAAACACACATCATGAACTTGGGCAAAATTACCAAATCACTGTTTCATGTTTTACAGGGCAGAAGATTAAGTCTGATACACTTCATATTCAAAGATATTCTCCTTTGCCTTTTTGCTCAGCACATACTGTGGCTTTTTACTTATCCAGTCAAATAAATAAGAACTTACTACAGTCAGAAGAAACAACCACTTTTCTGTTCTTTCATCTCAGTCCCTAAACTTTCTTTAATCTCCAAACTCCATAACAAAGACAGATGGTTGGATGAAAGTGATCTATCATGGAGATAGTGATACTCGTTTGTCTTAAGGAAAAAAACTTGTGGCAGGTAGGTGGCCTTGTTTTAACGATCTACGAACACATAAACACAAGGCATATATATATAGCAAACAAAATAAAACCACTTTTCTCACTCTAGGACATACACATGAGAGCCCCAAGAAGCAGCCAATCCAAAATACAAGAATTATGCAAACCAGCAATGCATGCAGAAAGAAACAAGCTCAATTGTGACCCAGATTCGATATTGCCGACCTTAAGAACTTCTATGTTCACAGCTAAGCTATACTACAGAGTTTGGAGACCCAAAAAATCACAATGTCCAAGAAAGACAAAAAAGGTAAATATTAGATTACAGAAGTCCACCTATCTGCAGTCGCATTCATGCATGATTACTTTGTTTGGTCGTTTACTTCCATGCCATTCAACAATTTGTGTGGAAGATAGCCAGTGTTACAAGGAACAGTCAGTTACTCGTTTGGAAGAGATTGTGGGTATCGGATTATTCTTCCCATTTTATTAATTTTAGATATATGGACTAAAAATTTATTATTTTCCAGGTAAGAGCAGACTATCGGATACTCTTCCCATTTTATTAGATTTGGATATATGGACTAAAAAGTTATAATTTTCTAGGTAAGAGCAGACAGATTAAGTAATAAACGGGATGAAAAACTAGCAAGAAGACTGTACGCAGAATTCTTGCTTATTTTATTCAATATTTTTTAACTCCACAATATCCTATGTAAATATGCAAGTAAAGATTAGTGCAATATCTGATTGGGGATATATAGTTTCATTATTAAGGAAAACTGAAAATGATAAATAAAATTGAAAGCCAAGAACAAGATTTAAGGCATGTGAACATAATGAGTTTCCCTGTAAGCCCTTGTGAGTATAAACTTTATTCTAGAACTAAAATGAGAAAAGGGTTAATGGTAAGGCCATATGGCAAGAGAGATCAATCATATTTAAGCCCACAAACCACAAGCAGAAACACATACATCATGAAAGTTAGGGGGCCATAAAGTATAATAGTGATATGCTTCACAGTCAAGGTCACACTGTCAATCATATAATTATTACAGCCTTTGCAACTGAAAACATGCTGGACACCTATACATGTGCTGACACAATTAGTATGATAAAAGTTATACAACTGCACATGCAAGAGAGAGAAAGGAAGCAAGGTGCACCTGTATAATGAGTAGCTGTACAGCTATATGGACTTTTATCCTTGAAACAATATATGCCGCAGTTTGCAGGTTGTCATCCTCAGAACTTTCATTAATCACTCCATGGCCAGAAGAGGATTCCATTTCATTACTGAGGCGAGCAACATCGGGCACCTCAATGCTGTCCATGGTTTTCAAGAGCTTTACAAAACCAGGCAAACTGGATCCAGCAGCATCTTTCAAACAAAGAAAGATATCTCGCCATTCGACTTCCGAAAGATTGCTTCTCAAATCAGCGGCCAAACGCATCAAAGCAGCTACCCCTGCGCTTGAGGGACCTTGACCTGGACTTCTTACGAACCCCACTAATATTGATACCACTCCATGGAGTTGGGGCCTTACCAAATCGAAGAAATGGACAAATAAATCAGTGAGACATTCTGCTGCCACTACAGAAGTTTCAGAGTCCCATATGCTCCCATCAAATTGCAATGATCCAGAAAGCAAACAGCAAGTATCCTCCTTATGAGCCTCTTTACCATCAAAGGTAAAACTGAATATTGGAAAGATCGAACAATCAAAAACATTAGCCCAGAATTGCTGCGAAAAAAGGTGACCATGGTCCTTCAAAATATTAAAGATAACTTCCAGAGCACTCTTTCTGATGGCTGCTCTAGGATCTGATATCAATTTTGATAACCCTGAAACAAAATTGAAAACAATGTTCAAAAGCTAAACTGTAGAGGTGGTGCTGATTAAGTAAACTTGTTCTCCACCAAGGGAGCAATGCAGGGTTAAAAGAAACAGGCAACAGATGGGAATGAACGACTTTCTGCATCCATATTCAGGTGGAAAAATCCATGAAAATGTTATGGACAAGATTATAGAAATGGTAAACAATGAAGATACAAATATTATTGTCAGAAAAAATGTGTGTGTTTGATTGGTCGGAATATAGAAGGTTACATGTAAGAGTGTGTGTGTGTGTATTAGAGCAAGAAAAAACTATAATTGCTGGGTCCACGGACATCAGTGATTCTCAATTAAAATCAAATACCTGAGAGCAAAGGAACCCAGAAATGCACATGATCATCCTTATCTATGTATGTTTGACCATCCAAAGCATTGTCCTTCACTATTTGACTGCAAGAATCACCCCCCTTGCTTTTTTCATTGCAAGTTAGTCCACCATCTGCCAGTTTGACAGCACAGAACCGGAGAAAAGCAATGGCATTAAGGCTAACATCACTGTTGAATTTACTATTTGTGAAGGTGATGAGACACTTCACGCAATCAGTAAAAGTCAATGCTTCAGTCTCAGTTATGTAGGGAAAATATTCCCGCACTATTTTTTCCATTGTTTCGAAGGCCAGCAAGACTATGCTCTTCCTTTCATCAGCCGCAGCAGTTGTAAAAACCTGTAAACATAGAACACTATATTTGAAAAGAATTTTAAAAGGATGTTTGAAAATCTTGACGTGAAACGCAAGTTGCATCCTAAAGAAAACTTTGAACAATTGAGACACTTCGTTAATGAGCTATGACTATGATCCACACCTTCTCATGCAACTCTATCTGACACTATAAGAATTTCAGGATAAAGCGACACTGGTGGCTGACATGTGACTAAAACCAAAACTACTATGGCAGTTCCAGATCTTAGCTATGTGAAAAATCACAACTAAGCTAGGAGTGCAGAAAAGTACGACAAAGCAAATCTAATCCAAAAATCAGAGTAGAGAATATAAGAAGAAACAGGATGGGCCACTTTCTAATAAAGAAAGCATGAAATGGACAGGGAAGACGACCATTTATTCAGGAGAAAGCAATTCTTATCGCACTTCCCAGTGTGAAAGTCCACCATCACCACATGAAAATTTCCGTTGGGATAAAAAATATACCATCAACACCGCAATACAGACGAAAGATATTAAAATCTCAAACACGAACAACCAACTTATGTTTCAAAAGAAAATAAAAAATCCCCACCATCACTAAATACTCCACGATCACTCTAGATCCACCATTTCCACTGCCTCAACCTTCGCCCAAAGAACCACCATCATACCGTTCTTCTCCCCTCAAGCCAATTCCCTCCACCTCCAAAACAACCCACACCACCTCAGGTACTCCCACCACCACTGTGGGTACAAAAAGAAAAAGGGAAAAAGAGAGGATGACTGAAAACCACTTTTAGACTGTACATGAACCTGCCTAGCCACTGGTTCACAGTTTAACCAGTTCCGGTCAGTCCACTCCAGTTTTAATAACACTGGGCATTATTAATAGTCACAGCTTTGTTGAGACTGAGGTTGTGGTGAAAACATTTATGGAACAGACTATGATGGTTGTGCTGCATCTTTGCCATCTAAGGCTGTAGTATAATTCCTAGGATTGGGTTGTTTGCCATTAAAGCGACTTCGACTGACGCACATTTCTTCTAGTGCAAGAGATTTTAGCTCTTACAAGTGAGGCCATATTAATTAGTATTACGAAGAAAATATCAATTATACACACTACTCTGCTCAGTTTAAATTATTCAGTTATTTACTAACAAAATATATTCAGCAATTTCTTGAGTTGAGGTACTAATATCTATTTAAAAGAGAAGTTCAATTCCTTATATGTGGACCAAAAAGTGACATCCCGCTTGCTTGATTAAAGAGGTAGACTCTCATGATAAGCTACAGTCAAGAAGGCAAACATAAGTTTATTGTGCAAGTCATAGATGCAAAAGGAAACTTTACCATGAAAACACTCTTCCATCCAGATTTTATGTTATTCACCCGGCTGAGAACCATTTGCGAGATACATCGGACTATTAACTCTCTGATCTCTGTGGAACAGCTTTTTTGCATCACAACTGCAAATGGTCTCAAAAATTCATTCTGGAAATTATAGTTTGCCAGTTCTTCTCTCTCTAGGAATTTCATGGCAAGCTGCCGCAATGAGTCCATAACAAAGATTGCAACAGATAAATTTTCTGACAAACCGACTGCCACAAAGAATTCTGAAAGGACACTCCATATTCGAGACCACACTAGTCTTATGCGATTCATGTTGTAGTGCCTGCAAACAGAAGCATCAAGTAGTTTTATTTCCCATCCCAAATTACTCAAGGACATTAGTAAGAACTGGGGCAACACTTTAAATTCAGGAAAGGATCTTACGCAACTTCCACGATTTTTGTGAGACTAAACACGCGTGGATCAGTTGGAGACTGCAATTCTGACATGGAGACTTTGCAGAGCGCCTTAACAAAAGCCACTATTGCCTCACTATTTAACCTTTGGCTATGAGCAAAAATGTGGTTTAGTTCAAAGTTTCCAATTTGATCAAGCAAATACAAGTTCGAAATAAAGTTATTGATCTGCTCGGGGGTAACAAGACCAGGGGAGTTGACTCCAACGGAGGTGCTATCATAAGAGCCCCCTCGAACAACTGCCATAACAGCTGGATTTTGGAGCGTTCCTTTTTTCTTCAAAGATGGATAACTCGCATATTTTAATGTTCTCTCTTCAGATTCAGAATTAGATGTATTAAGAAAGGACGCATCAGAAGGTGCTCCCTCGCCCAAGAGCTGCAGATGCTCAAACCGGGATAAGCATGTCAAAATATGTTCCCATGCTTCCTGAAGGTAATTTCCATCTTCAATAGCAATTGATATGATAGCCTGAAAAAACAACAGAGCCATTCCCCAATGGAATAGGAAAACTATATTTATTTCCAAAGTAAAACGAACACTCACGTACAAGCACTAAATACTCAAAAGTCCTTCGACATACAGGAAAATCAATCATCAACAGTTTATATCTCGTGGTAGTGTGTCACTTCATCAGGAGAAAAGATAAACATATGCATGTGCTTGCATTTTTGACCATTAAGAAAGACCAGAGGGATCTACATTGAAAATACCTTGACAGCATCTACATTTTTTTGCTTCATATCTGCAGCACAATGGAGGTATGTAAACTTAGCCACAGTGGTAACAAAAGCATCTCTCTGCGTCTGCATACCCATCATAGCAGTAACATGAACAGCATGTCGAAATCCCTGCAAGCACTGAGAAGTAGCTTCCTTGTAATCACTCTGGTCCAGAGTTACACTAAATGCAGCAAGCATTGGGCCCCAGCAAACTTCAACCATGAACCTCAATATTGTAGGATCTGCTACAGCATAATAAACAACCCTGCAGTCGAAGAAGAGAAGGATTGAAAGCAAATATGCAAAGCAGTTGGCATGCCAGAAAATCAACAACCAAGAAACAATCATCATAACATAGCAATTTGACACTCAGAGATCATCCTGCTCTACTTTATGCATGAAATAACCACTTTCCACTGATAGACATCTATGTAGGCATTTTCACATTCCAGGTAGAATGAACTAGTTCTAACGAAAAAACACCAAAATGCAGCGAAGACATAGCGACCTAGTAAAGCTGTGGAAGCTTGATCTTACTCTGATTTTGAAGATTTTGCTTTAAACTGCTCTTGGATATGCCTTATCAGATATCCATTTGCACCCAACGGTTTTTCTTCTGTATGCTTCCAGACCAGGTTGAGTATGCCATCCAAGCCCAGCAGTTTATTAAGGCTGTTTCCTTGCTTGCTTTGGGGAGCAAAGGACTCGGACTTCATTTTAATCTCATTTTTCACAATCTGATCGTACAGTGCACCCAAATAATCTTCAGGTAGATCCTTCCCATCATCGATACCACGGTTATTCCGGATGAAATCGGCCTTGGTCATCTTAAAAGTCAAATCCAATCTCAATATAAGAAAGGAGCCCATAATTAATATCTATGAATTAAGGATAAACCAACCCAATAAAGAACAGAATTTTGAAAGTAATTTACTTGGTGATCAGTAAAGAAATTAGAAGGTATCAGATCCAACTATGCAATTTGGTCTTGGATTCGTTGGAGCTCAATATTTGGATATGCGAACAGTGACAAGATATAAAATTCTTCCTACCCTTTGTAATTTTAAGGTAGAATGATATCCAATGTAAGTAGAGTTTTCAAATTGTACACACACAGGAAACTGAATTTGATAACCATGCATTAAATTAGCGAAATGCAACGCACTGTGGAAAAAGTGGTACAGAACAAATAGAAATTGATAAAAAATCTCCGATTGACCAATTTAAATTTATGCCTGTGAGATTAATCCTAGAAGTCATTATTTTGTCAAGAAAGCCAATGTAGTGAGAAAATTTTGATTTATTTGAAAAAGGCATAAGGACAGATTTCTAGAGATGTTTTATGGTGGATTTAGAGGGGAGCCAGTTAGAATTGTTTGCATTGCTGTTATGAAGGATATCTATAAGAGGGCCACAACCACAGAGAGAACTGCCACAAGAGAGTGAGTGGCCATTACTATATGGCTAAAGCTGCATCAAAGCTCAGCTTTGGCAGGAATTCAACAACAAAGAGGAATCATATCCAGGACAGAGTTCTAAAAAGTTTATTTTGATATAAAAGGATTCAAAATGAGTCGATTAAGACTAAAACATTGAGTGTAATTTTAATCAATTTTCCAGTACTTGAACATGAAATAATGGAACAAAGAATATATTCAATGCCCATGGTTGAGTAAGAAACACTTTTTGCATTTTGTTGTTAACAAATTACCAACAAAATCAAAGATCTCACTCTGAATCCCCATGGTTAAGAACCGCTTTTGCATTCTGTAATCACTAATTACCAACAGAATCAAAAGGAGATCTCACTGCTACAAACCTAGCAATGTAATGAAGGGATAGCGTGTGGCACAATGAGATAAGAACATTGCATGGATAAAGTGCATCTAAGACAAGAATAGTGAGATATACTAGCAGTTCTAAAAACTAGTAAAAAAGATGAGAATCAGGGGATTTCAGTTGATAAGATCAATTTAAAATTACATGGTATGAGATTTATTGTTGGAGATTGCACTGGACATGGCGAAAAGAAATGAAATAATCCATGTAATTAAACTTTGACAAATACGGGGCAAAGCTTTCTTGAGTTCAATTGAGTAAATTAATGGGCCCATCTCCTGGACACTTGCCTGATCAATTGCCTAATTGGCGTACTTCAATCCTTTAGAAAAGCCAGAGTTCATGAGATCCAAAGCACGAAAGATTCTTTGCAAGAGTTAAGAAATCCAAAGTTCACCAACTAATGAAGAAAAGAAATTTTGCAAAAAGAAATTATAAAGTTAAACGCTTATATACGCATGCGCCGGTTATTGTGGGCATGTAAGGCTTAAGTAGTTGAAAATAACAACCAAAGAATTGGTCCTGATTTTCTAGGAAAAGAAGTATTTTAAATTTGAATTTTTTAGCTCCTTACATCAAGGAACCTTTCTCGAAATTGTTATGATTGCTTTTTCCTTAAAATATTGTATTTAGTTTTTTCAGATTCAATTAGAAATGAATTCAGTATTTATCATTCAGAGCAACATGTTCTTAATTTCATTGCAAAAACTGCCATGACAAGGTATCACGAACGGAATCTATCTTGCAGCGGAACATTCATCTGTCCGTGATGGCAACTCAAGTTTCACCCAACCTTCGATCCGCCAACGTCCATCTCAAGTCTTTATGATGACCTATTACTCGTTTCAGCCCATATAACTTATTAGTGTAAACATTCAAACGCCTCACAATACCATGCATACTTGCAAAACGTACTCGTCACTTGCTCGAAGTGCTTAGGCCTGGCCGTAGCGCACATTGTTTGTGCCTCACCTGAGTAGCACATGTAAGTCCAAGGCTTATGCAAATTTTCAACCATGCAGCATTGCTCCACGATCGCATATCTTAAGCCAATAGACCCCCAAAGCAAGTCTAAAACCCATAGCACATGCTTTGAACTAACATGCGAGTTAGTTCACGAAGCATTTGGGTGCTTGCCTCTATCACTCAATCGGCCCAGAGGTGTTGCCCCATAATTATTGAAGTTCAGGGGGCAATCGCATTCCCACCTCGCAACCTGTCGGCACCCTCCTGGACCTAACATGGGCCCTCCTAGTCCCACGCCACCCATTCGATTTCAGACCCATCCGGGGACTCTACACACTCCTTTGAGAAGTCTAAAGCCGGCCCTTGAGGCTCCCCATCACCTTCAAAGAGTTGCTTGCTTAGTACCGTCACAGCATGAAGAGGACTAGCCAATGCCCACTGCTGCATGCCCGCCATCCCTCAAACATGTACATCCCCTTTATAATAGGCTTAAAAAAAATTTCTCTTATGACCACAGTAAACATTGAAATGCCGAAGAGGTATACATTTTTGTAATTCTCTCTACCGACCTCCAAATCACTCGTTGCTTGAACCGATGAGTAGTTTCTAGCTTCTGCATTAACTCCACAAAGTTCCAACTTTGTCCGATTCTCCATAGAATAAGAATTGTCCTCGCAATACATTGGAGTGACGATAATGCCACTACACTACCACACTCTAAAGATCTTTGCCATTTCCTACCCAAACAAAATTATCTGATAGTGAAACTTAGTGGAACACTCCCAACAATTCAAGAAACACCCTACAAAAATAGTTTCACAAAACTCCATTGTTTAAGCCATCTCCTAAATGCCTCTTTACGCTCCTCGTGCCTAGGAGACTACTCTTGATTGCCCCTAATGTTCGGTGTCCAAATGAACACGGTATGACTTCAAACTTGGTGGGAATCATCTTCATAACTCAAGGAATATGTCATTAAAACAGTTTTGCAATCTATACCTCGTAAGAGTCTCTACTCATGGGCCATCTTCACCCTAAAGCACTAGCTGACAATTTCTTGTCGCTCCAAACGCCTCCTCTGCTAAATCATCTTCTGTAGCCTTTGTAACTTGTATACATACCCTATATTGTGGAGTGAAAGAGAACAACAAAAACTTCTCCCTATTTTCATTTATCTTACATGGTATCATAGCAATTCTTTCTTGGAATGTCTTTGCTTCATTTTTATTTTTCTCATTTTTTAAATTGTTTCTGCTATGTCGTGAGATCTTTATTGTGAACGATTTCATTTTATGCACTACTTATTCTCGTTTGTCAGCATGCATTGTTGACACCCCATTCCTTCATGGCCTTTGTCAATCACCATGTTGGAGAATGGAGAAACAATTATCCCAGCCCCATCACAGGTGATCTGTTGGATTAAGTATCTCAAATACAATATTTGCCAAATCCCGATTACGGATTCAGGAGCAACAGGCCACATGACCTACTCACATGACCTTTTTCTTTCCTACTCTCCATGCCCTAGCAATAGAAAATAGCTACAACAAATGATACCCCCATAACAGTAGTAGGTATATGAGATGTTAAACTAAATCTGTCACTAATTCTGAAAAATGTTTTACGTGTTCGTGCTTTGTCCACAAGCTTGATCTCTATTCAAAAACTTACTCAAGACTCAAATTGCAATGTGATTTTTGACTGAGATTTATGTGTATCTTAGGATAAGGATTCGACGAGGACGATTAGATGTGCTAGAGAACGGAACAGCCTTTATGATCTTTTAGGACCAAATCAATCACACATTGAAAAGACCAAAACACCCCTTTATTTCCTATCTGAGCCAACCCTATCAAATGAGGAGAAGGTTTGGCTTCACCACTATCGTCTTGGTCATCCCTCATTTTTCCCATCTTTGTTTAAGAACCTTGATATTGAGTCTTTCAATTGTGAAGAGTGTCGATTTGCTAAACACAAGAGTGCATCTTTTTCTATCAGCAATAAAAGAAGTTTGTATCCTTTTCATCTTGCTTCATGGTGATATTTAGAAACCTTCTACTATTCCAAACATTTTAGGGGCTAGATGGTTCGTTCCATTCATAGATAGCTGTACTTAGGTTACTTAGCTATTTCTACTTAAACAAAAATAAAAAATCTAATGTCAAACACGGTTCTACCAATTTTTTTCTCTATGATCAAAAACCAATTTGTTGTTCAAATAAAGAGGTTTAGGTCAGATAATGCCAGAAATTAATTTAACCAAACCCTAGGCCAGCTTAGTTTTATATTTCATTTCTATTATTTTCAAATTTTGAAAAAGTAGTTTGTGAAAATAAGGTGAAAATGAATTTGTATTTGGATAGATTGTCGGAAAAGTAATGATTATGTTGAGTTTAGTAGGTTGTAGGTGGAGAGAGATAGAATCAACGATAGTAGAGAGAAAATATACAAGTTATTAGGAGAAGATATATAGGTTATTGAAGAATGTGTTTTGAGAATGAATGAAAATGTGTAGGTTATATGTTTCAATTTTCAAGTAATAGAAAATATGAGAACGAAGTTTGGGAATGAAAACAAACGGGCCCTTAGCCCTTATTTCCAAAAGGAAAGAATAGTACACAAATCATCTTAATGATCATACAGCATAGCAAAATAGGGTTGTAGAGAGGAAAAATACCATATCCTTGAGTCAACCTGAACCCTCTTACTACCAAAAAAGGGGTACCTAAATCCTTTTAGAGGAGGCTGCCCTTCCTGCCACTCACTCAAAAGGTTGCCCACTCAGGTTTTGCGATTCAAAAGCCCAATAGAAACACTTTCATCTTTCTATCCTCATATACAGACCACAGACGACCTTATTACTAGAGTATTTGAATGTGTCCTTTGTACACGTACATAGTCATAATAGGGGAACGTTGGATCCACAGGCACACAAAGAGTTTCTATGATGAAGTCACATTCCATGAGAATGAGTTGTACTTCACTCATCCTTATCTTCAAGGGGAGAGTTCTGTAAGGGAGGATAAATAAGATGGGATATTTGGGGATTTTCTTTATTACCAACACTTCAATGTAAAACAAATGACACAGTACCAAGCCTGCTGGAGTACTCAAGTCTTGATCAAAACTTGAGTTAAAAAGCTAAAATGAGACTTATGTGTCTGAGTCTGTACCCATGACTGGAAACACTGGTTCAAGCTCTACTCTCTAGCCTAATATAACAGTCAAAGACAACCTGTATTTTTACTTGTGCCTCCCTGCCCAAGTCTATACCTACTGCTCTTCAAAATTATGTGCTTCCCATGCTTAATTTTGAACCCACTGTTCTTGAAATTGCAAACTTCAGGAGAAATAAAGTGTATATAAGAAAGAAGGTGGCTGTTCCAGGACCTAGTCATGTTCTTGAATCCAATCCAGATCCTAAGAATGAGGTAACACTTCCTATACAGGGTGCAATTGATAATAATGATGATCTTGACCTTCCTTCCTATTGCCATCAGAAAAGTAACAAGAAAACGTACCAAACATCCCCAGGACCCCCCTGCCAATTATTTGTCCTTCAAGCGTTTATCATCCACTCTTTAATACCACAGTTGTTCCCACCATTGTATTTGAGGCACTATCCAATGAAAAATCGAAACAAGCTATGAATGAAGTGATGGAGGCCTTAGAAAAGACTATAACATGGGAGTTGGTGAAGTTATTAAAAGGGGAGAAACCAGTAAGATTTAAATGGGTGTACACTGTGAAGTATAGTGCAAATAGGTCAATAGAAAGGTATAAGGTGAGACTGGTTGCTAAGGGGTATATATAGACATATGGGGTTGACTATCTTGGAACTTTTGCCCCAATTTCTAAGATGAACATTATCAGAATCTTATTGTCATTGGCAACTAATTATGAATGGGAAATACAACAATTTAATGTGAAAAATGTTTTCTTAAGAGGAGGTCTATATGGATGTTCTTCGGGGATATGGGAAGCATTTGGCAAAGTTTACCGTGTGCAAGCTAAAGAAAGCCTTGTATGGGCTTAAACAGTCACCTCGAGTGTGGTTTGACCGTTTTGCAAGAGTCATGATTGCTATGGATATTGTTAGTTTATGTGAATGACATAATAGTTATAGGTAATGACAACAAGAAGAGATAGGAGTTGAGTCAATATTTGGCCAAGGAATTGAGATCAAAGTTCTGAGAAGACTAAAATCCTTGTTGGCATTGAAGTTGCAACACGATCGAACGAAGCATATTGAGGTTGATAAGCACTTCATCGAGGAGAAACTAGAGAGTGGGTAGTATGTACTTCCTATGTATCAACACAGGGTCAATTAGTTGATGTACTAATCACCAAAGGGTTGAGTGGTCCTTATTTGAGTATTATATCCAAGTTGGGAATGGAACATACCTATTCAACTGCTTGAGGGGGAGTGTTGAAACTGTACAGTCATTGTTACAATTGTTCATTGACTCACCTAATCTATGCCCCATAATTTAGGGAGTTAATTAGGAAGCTGAATTGCAGGAGCAAGTTTATAGAAATCAGATTTTTAGGGCTAATTTTTGTAGGAAGTTGATTTGCGTGGCTAAGTTATAAGGATTCAATTTCATTCTTTCCTTTTCTGTAGCTTATGTAACTGGTATATATACCTATGTTGTGAAGTGAAAGAGAACAACAAAAAACTTCTCCCTATTTCTATTTATCTTACAATTCTCATGAAAGGATTGTTCAAACATAAATATGAGTCTCTTATTAGCAAGTTGGGCATGACAGACATCTATGCACCAACTTGAGGGGGAAGGAGTGTTAGATATCATGCAAAGATTAGGTTGATCTAATTGAAGAAAACACCCAAAGGAGTATTCCTATTTTCTACGGAAAGAAGTTCAAATTTTAAATTTGAAATTTCAAAGTATTTAAATAAATGAGTCTTCCTAAGAGTATTATGATTGTTTGTTTGGCCTTCCTTAAACCGAGGAATCTTCCTAGGAGTTGTTATCATTGTTTTTTCCTCATATATTTTCAAATCCAATCAAAAATGAATTCAGTTTTTAACATTCCAACTATCATTATGTAAATAAAGGAAGAGAAGGAAATTAGTAGCTATTTCAACCTCAAGAAGCATGAGTTTCTTTGCCATATAACCATAAATAGTGGTTGGCGGAATTGCAAATATTTAAGTAAATGAAGGAATGTTATTAGGTAGCATGTGCATTTCAGGAACAAGGATATCCAAGCTTGTTCTATAATGTACTTTTGTCTCTACATTACTTTCTGCAATATATTCCTCTAAAATTTCACCTACACATTATTTACTAAAACAGTAGCATAGTGATACTCAGTAATGATTGCATGTGTTTTCCCTCTGCCAAACACAACCAAAAAGTGATAAAAATAGATTTTTTAATTATAAAGAAGAAAGCTCAAAGTTTTATTTAGAGAAAAGTAAAGTATCTGAGACGCACCTTATCCTTTACCATACTATTATGGGCATCGGTGTTGAGCATTATCACTGAGTAAGCTAGGACATAAGCTGTATCTGCGCTGGTGAATGAATTCGGATTGCATTTACAATAGCGCTCCGCAAATTTTTCCATGATGCGGTCAATCTTTTGTGCTTCTCCAGGTAACCTAAATCCTCTTAAAAAGAATCTGATGGCTTCACCAAAGCCCATTTTTTCAAAGTTGAAGGAGTCCACATATGCATGCATAACTTTCATAGCAAATTCCTCTCTTTCACCAAAATAATCACCAATCATACTTTCATTCAGGCCAGAAGTACTCTTGAGAAAAGAAGCCACATCTTCAGGGGAGTTGCCAATTTTTTGGGTGCTTATTAAGAACTCAATTCCCTTGGAAGGTTTTCTATTGAACAGTGCAACACCTTTCTGCATTTATTCCAATGACATAATCACTTCAGTATACCAGACCATTCTAAATCTTTTTACCTAAATGAAAGACTAGAAAATTACAGCACTAGGCACTTAATATCCAAAGTGAATTTTTATTACACTCTTCATGCAGTGACATCATCATGGTAAGTTGCCAGTCATTAACAATTTATACTGTTGAGAAATAAATTCACCTGAAGCGTAAGTTATAAGCAAACCTGTATCTCTAATTTATAAGCTCTACGCTGCTCCAATGTCGCAGCATCGGAAAATTCAGAATTTGCTTCTGAGTGCAGCTCATTATCAGCACTATTTGCATCGTCGATGAGGCAATTGGGATTCTCAGTCAAGTTTTCATTATCAGAAAACTTTGGTGGATTAAACTCTACAACTTTCAGCTGCTGGTCCATCCACGATCCCATGGACTTGATAATTCCAACCAGACACTTTACTGATTCATGACGAAATGTTATGTCTTGGGCAGGAGACAAAGAGGTAACGGAACCAGGTGGTGGACCTAGAGCAGTTTTCAGAAGGCCATTGACAGTCCTGCAAATATCTGAAAGGAATCAAAGGTGTTTTAACAAAATTTATAGAACAATGCAAGAAGGCCATTGACAGTCCTGTAAACATCTGAAGGAATTAAAGGAGATTTAGTACTTTATAAAACAAAGTAAAAATTTTGAGGAACAAAAACACCATAAAGACAAGGTAATTGATTACAGATGTATATGAACAAGTTCAATATCAAGAAAGAACAAAAACACATGCACATGGAGAGTGATAAAGCTGTTGCATCTGCAGGTACAAGAAAAAAATTAAGTGCAATTTCACGGTTATCAGTGACAGCACCTATTGATTGGAAAGCTACATCAGCAGCTTTTTTAAACTATATAGAATCCCACAGCCAACATCATCATGCAAAGTTATGGTATGGGCCGTATGGCTAACTCTTAACAGGAATTATAACTACAAAATAAAAATTACTCAAAGCCAATAGCAAACTCCAGCACATACTTCTCTGTAAATAGACTTCAAAAATTGCTTGAGCATGTTTTTCCCTTATAATCTCAACTGAAGCACGAGGAGGCAATCCGCGTCTTCAGGTGAAAACTAAAATCCAAAACAAATTAAACAAGTCAAACTGGGACTTAGTAATTTGGTCATGTCTAGGTTCAATATCTCCAACAAAGTCAAAGAGACAGAGCAGCTACGAAATGGAGAACCAAAAAGTCATAGTATATCGCATCATTGAGGACCCAAAGGGCGTCTTATTCTTTTGATCAAATGCAACGAGGCCCCACCTATGTCCAATTCTTCATGTGGTTATAGCTGCATGCCGCTAAATGCGGCGTGCAACTGGGGCAAGTATGAGGTGTAGGTCTGCATGATATATGGGGTTAATAGCTTGGCTTCTCATCTATGAATGCTCGTTCTGGTATTCTGAGCTTATGAATGCTCAATTACTTTCATACTCTGTTGATGAATTATCATAAGAATTGAGAACCATTAAGTAACCAAATGAGATTCTCTCCTTCGCACGTTTTTCCTATCTGATTCAAGATAACACAAATTTACAAATCGTGCTATAGAGATTTTTTCCCAACCTTTCTAACGCCAACTTTCTTAGGTCCTTACTAAATTCATTTCACCACTATGATTTTACATAAAATACATTAAATTGCAAGAAGGATTGTACAGTCTCTTGATAAAATTTCAGTTTTTCATGCTTACAGTGCATCTTTACTCAGTTGTAATATAGGATGACCAAACTAGGGGTGCATTGTCTAAAGTTATATGCACATGAACCCATATCCATGCTCAAACATGAATTAGTTTAATGTTTAAATATTTGTTTCTGCGTGGCAAGCATATTGACTACAAAACCTAGATTCTAGAATAATAGATAAAACAACTAAAAGACAAAATGTGCAGTCAGTAGGAGTAAACAGGTTCTGGAGATATCAAAGTGTTGGAATTTGATCATTCCAGGTACTTTTGGGAAAAAAGAAAATCTAAACATAATCCTTCATACCTTTCAAATATGTTTGGAGCCTCAACATCACAGTCATAGTTGACAAAGGTATCAACAACAATCTGTGAATCCTGAGAGATCTTCTCTAGTAAACTCAAAATGGTCATCTTCTGTAAGAAACTAGGTTGAAGCACATTCTCCAGTACACGAAGAATCAGCATGGGGAAAAATATTCCAATTTCTGATTTCAACCCAGGTCTAAATTTTGATAGTAAGTTCCAGAATATTGAACAAAGGAGTTGAAAAATAGTCATAACAGAGAGTGCACTGTTTTTCAACAATGACAAGCATAGATATTGCTTGACCGCATTAAGAAACCTGTTAAGAGAATAACATATTAGCTATTCAGAGGAAACATCACACTCCTCATTTACAAAAATAAAAAAATAAAAAAATGCACGAAAATAATCAAGTCAATCATTATATAATTATGAATATCTTTTCTTCAATTAGTTACTCCACATCATACTCAACAGAGAGTTTTTCAGTTTAAAAAAATTAATATAATGCAGGGCATCTTACGGATGTCAAAATGCATCTAAATCGTCACTGTCATTACATCAACATTGAAAAGCTCACATATTATATCGACGCCCAGCTCCATACTTCTGCTTCATCCTAATAATTTCACCTTCAATATATTTTACAATATGTTATAATCAAGCTATATGTTGGTTCAGATCATAATTCCATATCCTAACTCAGTTGAGATTTCATCCTCATTACAAGAGAATTAACCCTCAATCCTCTCATAAAGATCTAATAAAAAAGAAAAACAAATAGGATGATTTTTGTGTTTTAACAGTTTGGGGAACGGAAGCTGAACTTCCTTTTGGTTCTCCCTGAAAACGCCCTTCCTCTTTTAAACCCATTTTCAGGAACTCAAAAAAAAAATGGAAAATTAAAAAAAATGGATTTTTGAGTTCTAATAGTATCAATCAAAAAGTATTGAAACTAGTTCTAGTTCCCCCTGTGCAGTCCTAGGTAATTTTGGATTCCCTTAGCCAATAATGGTTACTCAAGACATTTTACTTGATTATATTTTCATGACATATGTGTTCTACTAGTTGACTCAACAACGGGTACCAAGTGCACAAGAATTATTTACAACTTTGCACTTGCCTCTCATTGGTACGCCAGGTTGGACCTGCATTGCCCATAATGACGTTCAAAAGCTCCAGAGAGAGTATCTTTCCCCTCAAAAGGACCTGATCGTCGGGATTCTCCTGTGATGAAAATTTCATAGATAATTTGCATAAATTCTTGTAGAGCATAAAACCATCCTCCCTAATCTTACTGTACCCGCTCAAATCAGCTGCCTCATCAACATATTTGCTATATTCTTCATCAGCTTTTTCTCGAGGATAATCGCAACCATTTTGCAGATCCAAGGACAACTTTACGTCAGGAGGGCTATCCTTAGCCTCCATAATTTCATTGATGAAGTTTTGAACAAATTGTATTGAACTCCCTTCATTAAGATTCCTATCAGCAAACTCCAGCAATTCGAATACAGAGACATTCTTGAAGTCAACAAGCATGGAATTCTCCTCGACCCTGGTGAAAACTATGATCATCATCTGGGCAAGAACAGACTTAGCACAGATCTGATTGGTACCACTGTGGCCACCCAGGTATACATTGTAGCAGGATCTCACGACATAGATAAGGCAATCACCCCTTATGTAGATGAAGGGGGATCGGACAGCAGAGAGCAGGACCTTGAGCACGGAAAGTTCAATGGCCTCATCGCCAAGGGCGGCACATTTGCAGACCGAGTCAATGAGGCGGAAAATGATAGAGGAATTATCTCTGATTTCACAGCCGCGGATGAGACCGAAAGAGAAGAGTCGGAACGCACAATCGAGGGCAGGCTCGAGAACCTTAGGGGATCCCGATTCAAGAGCCATGATGACGGGTTGAAGAAGGAACTCGGCATCGGAAGATGATAGGCCGTATAGTGGGGAGCAGGAGGTGGGATTGGAAACATCATCGGTCAGAGACTCGAGCTTGTCGAGGACAGATTTGCAGGCGGCCACGAGATGGGAGTGTTTCCTCCAGGCCACGTTCTTGATGATCTTGTCCAGTGAAGGACCCAGCACCCACCCGCAGCGGGACGCCCCACCTAGGGTTTGCGACGCAGACATAATCTATCTGCTGTCCACCTCCCCAAACACATACATAGAGTGCTGGTTGGCTTTGCGGCCGCCTGGATTGGTTTATCAATAGCTATGTGGAGGAATAAGGAAGCCAAAAAAATAACAAATTTTCAAATGAAAAGTGCGTGAATAAGCAATTAAGCATCACAATCTGTATATGGCCATATGGGTACATGAGAGGAAATGCCGACCGACCCAGGCAATAATCGGGGATTACCTTCTAAAGCGCGTGTTGGGATGGCTTTCTAATTTTTTTTTTTTTTTTTCTACTAATTTGTATTAGATCAGACATTTTTCATATATTATCGTTGTAGTGAAAGTTTTGGTGCCATGAAGCCAAACTATCATATATTTGTCAGTAAATCAAATATATCATCAGAAGAAGAATTGTATTGGTGTGGAGTACTCATTTTTGTTCCGGATGTGAGGCCTCAGGGTGCTTATTTTAGTTGTGAACATTGGTAGTAAGAACTCATCATACATATATATAGTAATCAACTATATATTTTTTTTTTGTGGTATATCTCGGAGCTTCGAAAAATTTTCAATAAAGATTCACTCTTAGTAAGTTTCGTTTAAATCAAGAACAAAGAAGATGTTTAGAGAGTAGCAGTGTTGTAGCCATGCTCTTAGGCGATATGGGTTAGTTCATAAGGTGTTGAGACCTTCATAGTTGAGCTTTTTGAAGTTATTTTTTCTTGGTTGAATATCGTAACTTTGAAAATGTTTCAACAAAGTTTCCCCCGAAGTAAGTCCTATTTGATTTAGAAATGAAGAATACATTTAGAGAGTAGCAAGGTAATAACCATTTAGAATGCTAAGGGGCCTTGGTAGATGAGTTAGCTGAAACTATTTTTTTTGGAGTTCTATCTCGTATCTTTGGGAATGTCTCAATAATAATTCACACATAACAACTCTTGTTTGAGTAGGAAATAGAGAATACGTTCAGCGATTAGTGTCATGCCCCAAAATATATCCATAAAGTCTAGTATTGAAGCGTGATAATTGATCCCAAATAAATGATATTAACAATTCAAAGTCATAAAGTTAAACAAGCACTCAAACAAATCCAAACTAGTCTTATAACACAAAACCCAAAGTGCCAATACCTAACCTCAACTAAAACAAAATAGAATCTATAATAAATAAAATAGAACTAAGCTTAGGAGAAATATACTAGTTTACTACAAAAATACAAACTAAGACTTCAATCTTGGTTCTCATCATACGCAAGATCCATCTCCTCACTAGGGCTAGGATCTAGGTCTGTAAGAAGAAAGTTACAAAAAAAAAAAAAAAAGTGTGAGTAAAAAGACTCGGTGAACGCCAAGTGTGTGCAATGTGAGTTCATGAATTTTAACATGATTTGTACAGTGAAAATATTCGGAAACAAACATAAGCAGAAATCATTAAACAATCAAGCAGTAATGAATCAAGAATTTAATAAACAATTTTCTAGACAAACAACTTACATGCGATAATCAGACAGTGTTTGCTATAGCCAGTCAACCTTATGACTCCCACCGTAGCAGTCCCTTATCGCTCTGGGTAAGGTGTGACCTTACCAAAATAATGTCTGAGCATCCCTGGGATTCCTACAACCCACCTTACCCACAAATGACTTTTGTTGTGCGCTGGGGGATTAGGCCATGGGAGCTTGGGGTTTAACCAGCAAGCCCGTTGCTGCCCAGTGAAGTCCTCTGCACATTCAGACCAAGTTGGATCCAACTAACAGTAACAGTAGTAGTAATAAGTTGATCATCGAATTTAATTGCTAGTCTAGAAGCATTAAAATCATAAAGTACATGTTTTCTTGTATCGTGAAACAAAATAAATTATTTTTGTGCGTAGTGTAAGTTGAAAACACGTCACGAACAATTATACAATAGCATATATCCTTTTAGGTTTTGAAACATAAAAATATATAGTATTTGTAGGTTTAGGCACTCATTGTACTTGTTGATCGAATCAGACGGCTTTATCGTACCAAGTCTTGGTACACCTGCCGAAATAATTGTATTATTTAACTTAGTTAATAACTAGTCTATAGAACCTTAATTGCACTCGAACATACACCATCCACAGTATCATGCCTTCAATATAACTATGAATATCAAATTCTCCACCTCTTTGTCTATAGCAATAAGTATCAGTTTCAAAACAATTAAAACTAAACACCTGCACACACTACAGTTTAATCCCAAGTATACTCAATCAATTGGGTTTGTTTTAAATATATATATATATATATATATATATAGACATTCAAATACTATTCTTCATGAAATCTTACATCCATAACATAATTAAAATTGCAACCCATACAAGAACAAAATCAATTAAAATAGCTATGTATATATATACACAAAATTTCATATGCGCTAATTAATCTATTAGATTTAATATATACATAAACTACACATACACAAGGTAATCTATTTGACTCCACACACACACACACACACACACATATATATATATATACATATAGCCCAAGATACCTACACATTAATGCCCAGCAAAAAGGAAAGAAAATGCAAATCAAAACAACATTTTTTTACTGTGGTCAGTGGACTAGTGAAACAATTAAAGGAAGGAAAAAAAAGTATTAATTTGTATCCATGGCTAGTTTTGTAGGCATTCTGCAAAACAATTCGTAATTTACTAAATAAATCTCCAACATATAAGAAATAATATTTGGATTTCAATTCACTAATTTATCATATCCCACATATATATACACACATATATACGAAGCTACACACACTAATTTAACCCATCTAAAGACCCACATGCCTGTAAGGTAGCTCACCCTCCGGTAACTAGTCAACAATTGTGGCAAAATTTGTTTTAATTGCAATTCAAATTGGCCATTTTTGGTCAACATTTGCGGCTCACCTCTATTATCTAATAAAAAAGTAAATTTACACATCCAAAATCCCAAGTTCTTACACCCAATTTGGCCATAAATAGAATTAACAGACTGGAATTACCTTTCCTTCTCTATTTCCAATGGAGAAGGTTACTTTGAGCGAACAGAAAAAAATTAATCTTGCAGTCGCTGACCTGTTCTCGCTTTTTCCCTTTCTCTATTCTTCTACTGCAGTTTTTCTTTTCCCTCTTTTGCCATTCTTTTTTGTTTTTTTTTTTTTTTTTACTTATGAGATTAGGGTTTTGAATTATATGAACTGTATATATGGAAGTAGTGTTTTTCTTCAATTAAAACTCTAGTTATTAATCTCCTAGGAATAGGATAACCCTATAATAAATCTGACATCTTTATCATTAATTCCTAAAGTTTCAATTATTAATTTCTAGTAATAATATCTTATTATTATAAGAAAATTATAACTTATTCCTCAAGAATTGCGATATATAATATATGTATATGTATGTATATTAATATTTATGGCTTTAAATATTAATTCTCACTATTTAACCAAGAGGTAGAAGGATAGTAGCCATGCAATCTAACTATTATAGGTTAGATTATAAGATTTAAGTAGAGGGCCTTGGCAATTGAGTTTTTTGAAATGATTTTTTTGGGGTGTATCTCGTAGACTAGGGACGACATTTTGAATCCGATATGTGGGTACCCAATCCTACCCGATCCGATTGGGGTGAGTAGAAAATCCGCCCTACAGCGATCCGAAATGGAAACTTGTCCCACCCCGATTCGAAATATTTATCTATATATTATTTATATATATTTTTGACTTATTAATACTTGTGGGACGGGTTGGGTTTGGGTTTATGGCAAACTTGCCCCACCCCGATCCGAAATATTTATCTATATATTATTTATATATATTTTTAAAATTTTAACAAAAATATATATAAAACATCTCATTTTAAATGTAATTTTTTTAGTCTCATAACTTGGTACTTGATATTATTCATTCTTTTATCACAACTTAGTATGTAATATGCAGAATTTTAACTTGTTTACTGTTTAATTTAGTTAAATTGATTTGTACTATTGTGCAACTTTGACTTGAATTAAATTTTTCATGTTGATTTTATTTTAAAAGAATGCATATTTTAAAAGTAAATTATATGATGGTCTAATTTAATTATAGTGTTTTGTTAATTATATAGTACATAGTATTTAATAAAATTTATAATTAGGTGTGAGTAGGATCACGTAGGGTTCGGGTTCAACATATACATTATGGGTAGGGTGTAGATTTTTACTTCTAAAACCGATAGGGTGGGTAGGGACGGGTTGGGAGACTATAAAATATATACGGGGTGGGTTCGGGTTCAGTGAAAACCCGCCCAACCCACCCCATTGCCATCCCTATCGTAGATTTTGGAATATTTCAACAAATATTCACCGGTAGTAAGTTCCATTTGAGTAAAAAATAGAGAATACGTTTTGTAAGCAATAATGTTTAAGAAATCAGACCGGTGAGCGAACCGATGACCTTATTGGTTACTGGTTCAACCGGTGTGACGTTATAATTATATTTAATATTATATAAATATATTAAAAATATAAATATATATATATAAAGGGGAAAAAAATAAAAGTTGCCTAGCATCATAAAACGTTCTCCAAACTCTACTCTATAATAATATCCATACATCAATTTAGAATGTCAAATCATGAAATAAGACTTGCTAGAAAATATCCTCATAGAATCTATTACAATTTATAAAAACAATAAACACCAACATTTAACATAAAAGTTTCAAATGTAAATAAAAACCAATATTACTATAGACAATCTTTGGACTTTCCTTGGCTCCGTTGCTGCTTGCCTTCTTTGTGTTGGTAAGTTAGCTAAGCTTACGATTTTTGCTTTTTAGTTTTTATTTAATTAGTTTTTAATTTTTATTAAAAAAATAATAACCGATTTAAAGTAAAACTGGTCTACCGCTTAAACCAATTTTTTACCCATCACATTGGTTGGCACCAATTTTTCAATTAACTGGTTTTATATAGCAAATCGGACCAAAACCTTGGCTGGTTCGATCTGGTTTCTCAATCGTTGGTAAGCAGTATGACAATATAGCAATGCACTCTAAGTGCTATATGTTAGTTCATAAGGTGTTGAGTAGAGGGCCTTGACAGTCGAGTTTTCTAAATTTTTCTAGGATGTATCTTGTAACTTTGGTAATGTTTCAACAAATATTCACACGTCGTAAGTCCCTTTTAAGTAGAAAATGTAGAATACAATTTGAGAGCAACAGAGCAGTTGCTATGCACTCTAAGTACTATGAATAGTTCATGAGGTGTTAAGTAGAGGGCCTTGACAATTGAGTTTTCTAAACTATTTTTTTTTTTTTGGCTATATTTCATAACTTTGAGAATGTTTAAATAAAGGTTCACTGTAGTAAAATCCCATTGCAGTACAAAATAGAATCATATATAGAGCAGCAAGGCAGTAGCCATGCACTCTAAGTGCTATGGGTTAGTTCATGAGATGTCGAGTAGAGGGTCTTAGTAGTTGAGTTTTATGAAATTATTTTCTTTGGGTGTATCTTAGAGTTTTGGGAATGTTTCATCAAAGATTCAACCTCAATAAGTCCCATTTGAGATAAAAATGGAGAATAAGTGTGGAGAGCAGCAGGAATAGGTTAGTTCATAAGGTATTGAGTAGAGGGCCTTGGCAGTCAAACATTTAGAAATAATTTTTCTTAGTTGTATCTTGTAACTTTGGGAATTTTTAACAAAGATTCACTTGGAGTAAGTCCCATTTGAGTTGAAAACAAAATATATGTTTAGAGCAAAAGTTTAGGGTTTAAAGTTTTTTTTTTTTTTTAAATAGAGAAAGCCATCTTGAAGTGGCGGGGGGTTTGGCATTGACCCCTACCTTGTATAATAATAACCAAAAGAATAGTACATTCCGAAAAGCCGCAAAATAAGGAGTACTACTTTTATGACTAGGAAAGCTTAAAACAAGGAGTACTTCCTCCATTACATCATTTCAAAAAGGACAAAAAAAAAAAAAAAAAGGGCAAAAGAAAGTCAAACCTCTCTATACACAAGTCTAGGGAACCTTTTGATGGAGCATCCAAACTCTCCTTCCTCTATAGCTAGCTTTTACTTTTAGTTAGGAACCTTGCTATTGAGCATAAAAGCTTTGTTCTCACTTTGTTCAGAATAGGGTCCTGTATTAGCAAAGGCAAAATGCCATTTCTCTTGATAAGTTCCTGAAAGACCTGTTTGAAACCAAAAAAGACAAAAATAGCAAAAATATAGGGAGGAGTGTATGCATGTAATATCAAGAAAGCATAAATGAGGAGTACTACTCCTTTTACAAGAGTTAAGGCATCTTGCATTTACATTGAGTTAGTGTATTCTGAAGTAAGGATAACCCCATGAATCAAGTATGATCAATCCTAAAATATGGTCCCTAAGTTGTTCTTTGTTAAAAATGCTACTTGTCCTATTCTTGACTGCTTCATCTGCAAGAAAATCTGCCACCGCATTACCTTCCCTATATATGTGAGTCATGGTCACCTCAAGGTGCTGCGTGATTGCTCTGATGCTGGTAAGGAGGTTTTGTAAAGACCAGTGGCCAATATTTTGAGTGAGGATGAATTGGGAGATAACTTTGGCATCAAGTCCAACCATATTTTCTTGATGTTTCTTTCCTGACAAAGTAGCAAACCCTTATAGACTGCATAGAGCTCAGCATAGTTATTGATTTTGTGGCCCAGAAAGTGTGCAAAAGCAAAAAGAACCGGCCATTTGAAATCCTGAATAACCCCACCAGCTGCTTCCATCCCTGGATTGCCTTTCGAGGCCCCATTAATATTAAGTTCTCAAGTTCCTGGTGGCGATTTGATCCATCTGACCATTTTCACCTTTCTAGAAGGTTGTTGTTGCACCCATAAGCCCATTAATGCAGTTGTAGTTATGTCAGCCTTCCATTGAGTAGGCTTTAGCAAATTGCTCTTATGGAGGATGAGTAGTTGATGTGATACTTTCCAGATAATGTGGCTGGCTTTGAAACTTTTACCTTTGTGTTTCACATAATTCCTTTCACACCAAACAAACTAAAGAATCAGAATGGGTATAATTCTTCTAACGTGGTCATTGGTGTTCCCCAGGTTGCTATTTTTCCATGTTTGTATCAAAAGAGGTATGCTATCAGTGCTTAGCATGTTCAACTTGAAGATTTCAACAAAACTTTCATACACTTGTTTCACTATAGGAGAATTAACGAAAAGATACTGGTCAGATTCAATCTCTTGGCAGCAACATCATTTAGAGGTCAAATAGATACCTTTGTCTTGAAACCGAGTATCTAGGGGCAGCCAATTGTTGATTAACCTCTGCATGAAAACTGATACCGTTGGTGTAATTGAGTGGTTCCATATGTTGTCAAAAATTAACTGCGGCTATCTGACCTATGTTTTGCCAGGCATTCTTTGTTGAGAAAATGCCATTTCCTGCCGTTTTCCACCACATCTTGTGGGAATTGAAAGGAACTTTGCAAACTTGTTCAACCAAATCTTGTGGGAGGACTTGGGATAGCATCTATATATTCCATTCTCCATCACTCCAAAAATATTGAATATCTAGATAAGGAAATGTTTTTTCTTGCACCAAGTTCCTCTGAGGTGTTTCCAAGACCCACTAATCGAACTAAAATGATACTTTGCCCCGTCTAATACTCCAGAAAATGTATTTTTCAGCCTCTTGTTGCACCTTGCACAACCATTTCCACATTAGAGAATCATGTGGCGAAACCTTAACTGAAAAAGTAGGAAAACCACCACAATATCTCTTCACTAAGAATTGCATCCATAGTGATTTGTTCTACCGAAACCTCCACCATAATTTGTAAGAGAAGCTAGTGATAATATCATCATGCGCCTGACTCCTAGGCATTCCTTTTGAGTAGGGTAGTAGACTCTATGCCATGCAGCCCAATGCACCTTTTTGTTGTTCTCAATTGACCCCCAAAAGAAGCGAGTGAAGAGTCTTTAAATCTTTTGTATGACTTCCACTGGATGTTGTAGAACTTGAATAAGGTATAGCGATATTGAGTAAAGGATGCTTTTGATCAAAGCAAGTCTCTCTCCATATGATAAAATAGTTTTCTCCCATCCTAAAAGAGAATGCATTTTTTGTTACCTTTGTACAATGGAACCCTGAGGTAAGTTATATGAAGTTTTTGTTGAGAGAAACCCATGACTTCTTGAATAATATTAACCTCCTAATTAGAAGTTTTATGGCAAACAATGAAGGAGCTTTTTTGCTGGTTAATCAACTGGCCAGAAATTTCTTCATAGTTTCACAAAAAATGCATCAGAAGCTTCAGTCCATTCTCATTACCTTTAGTGAAGATCAACACATCGTCGGCATATGCAAGATGGGAAATTCTGATCCCATTTTTTATGCTGTAGAAAAGCTGTGGGTATGTCTCAAAAAGATTATTTAAACCTCTGGAGAGAACTTCCACTACCAAAATGAAGAGTACTAGGGATAACGAGTCCCCGTGTCTCAAACCTCTATCAGACTTGAAAAAACCTGTGGAGGATCCATTAACAAGAACATAAAACCAACAATTGGAAACTAAGTTTTCAACAAATGCAATCCACAAATGAAGGAAGCCGAATTGTTGAAGCACTGCCAGGAGGAAATTCTAGCTGATCTTATCATACGCCTTTTGCATATCCAACTTTAGGAGGACATTACGACCATGACGATTGATATTGATATTATGGGCCATCTCTCGAGCAAGCAGAATATTGTCACTAATAAGTCTATCCAGGACAAAACCACTATGATTAGCAGATATGAGGCTTGGGAGTAACTTGTTACCTGTTACATAGAATTTTGGATAGGATTTTATTCGTTGTATTACATAAGCTAACCTGTCTAAAATCTTTCCAGCTCTGTGGAGACTCAACTTTTGGATGAAGCCACTTGGAGGAGGTGTCCCTTGGAAAAATTCCAAAACCGTTCATGAATATCATGCTTTATGACTTCCCAACAAACTTGAAAGAATTGGGAATTTTAACCATCAGGTCTTGCCACTCTTTCTGGATGGATGTCAAAACTGCTCTTTTAACTTCCTCAATATCTGGACAGCCACACAAGTAATCAAAGTCATTTTGTTGTATGATGGTAAGAATACATTGTAGGTCCTGTTGCAAAAATGAAGCTTGATCACCTATTAGAATCCTTTGAAAATAGGCCACAACAGATTTTGTAATATCTCTTTGTTTTTCAAATGTTAGATCCCTATCCTTAATCTTATGGATTTTCAGTTTGACTCTCTTCTTAACCCAATTGTGAAAGAATTTTATGTTCCTTTCACCCTCGCGAAGCCATTTACAAGCTGTTTTTTACTTCCAGAAATCCTCTTCAAGTGCTAAAGCCTTAACAAAAAAGGCATTGATCCTTTTCCAAGCAATCGGATTGGCATCAATAGGGTTTTTCGCAAATTCCTTCTCCATATTTGCATCATGTTCCTCAGCCCTCTTCACAGCATCAAAAACATTCCCAGAAACTTCTTTATTCTACCATTTTAAATGCTTTTTCATGCTATTTAATTTCAACTGAAACTTGATCATGCCTCTAGCTTGAACCGGTTGTGACCAATTGAAAACAACTATCAACAAAAAAAGTTCAAGCCATGCAATGTTATACATCACTCTATCCAGTCTTTGTCATAGTCTGTTGCTTGACCATGTGAAAGGTGATCCCTCAAAGCTTGCATTAATGAAGCCAGTATCAAGAATCATATGTCCAAAATCCTCCATTTCATTAAGTTTCGCAGCAGCACCCCATTTTCTTTCATTTGTATTCAAGATGATATTAAAGTCTCCACCAACCATCCAGGGAGTATTGGGATGGGCTATGTCTCTGATATTGTCCCTAAAGAGGTTTTCTTTCAAGTTTCGGATATATTTTCATTATTTTCTATTTTTTAAACCAAAAATTCCAAGAAAATTGTGAAGGGGCATATATTTGATTTTATTTTATGTTCACTATTTTAGACACACTCAGACCTAAATCCACATAGGTACATGCACACACACACAAACATGCACACACAAGCACAAACACACTCACAGTCGCACACGTGCACACACATGATCAATAACAAATGAATATGTAAGAAAATTTAATAAACAAGATCTTGGATTGTATTTTTATTATTTAAGAAATATAATTAGTAAGGATCTTTGGTAATATTTTCATTATTTTCTATTTTTTAAACTAAAAATTCCAAGAAAAGTGTGAAGAGGTACATACATGATTTTATTTGATGCAATATATTTTATTTTTTATTTATAATTTCAGACACACCTACACCAAAATCCATACACGCCCACACACATACACATACCCACACTCACACAAGCACATGCACGTGCATACACAAGCACACACACATACTCGCACATATGCACACACAGACACATGCACACACACTCACACACACACACACACGTTCAATAACAAATGAATATGTAGGAAAATTTAACAAACAAGGTCATTGGTAGTGTTTTCATTATTTAAGAAATATGTATATATATAATGAGGAATTTTGAACATATTTTTATTATTTTCTATTTTTTAAACTAGAAATTCAAAGAAAATTGTGAAGGGTATATATTTGATTTTATTTGAAACAATATATTTTATTTTCTATTCACAATTTCGAACACACCCACACCCGAATCCACACAGGCACACACACATACACCGCGCACACACACATGCACCTACAAACACGCCCACACACACACACGCACACACTCATGTTCAATAACAAATGAATGTGTAAGAAAATTCAATAAACAAGATCTTTGGTTGTATTTTCATTATTTAAGAAATATTTATATATATATATATTAAGGATTTTGGGATATATTTTTGCTCTGTTTTCTATTTTTTGAACTTGAAATTCAAAGAAAATTGTGAAGGGGCATATATTCGATTTAATTTGAAGCAATGTATTTTATTTTCTATTCAAAATTTAAGACACCACCGCACCCAAATCCATACAGGCACACAAACACATCCGCACACATGCACACACGCACATATACTCAAACACAGGCACGCACACCCACACATGCACATATGCAAACACACACAAACACGTACATACTCATGTTCAATAACAAATGAATATGTAAGACAATAAATAAGATCTTTGGTTGCATTTTATTATTCAAGAAATATATATATTAAGGATTTTCTAATATATTTTCTTTGTTTTCTATTTTTTAAACTTCAAATTCAAACAAAATTGTGAAGGGGTATATATTCGATTTTATTTGGAGCAATATATTTCATTTTCTATTAACAATTTCAGACCCACCCCATCCAATTCCACACAGGCACACACACACACACACACACTCGCACACATGTACTCTCACACACATACACCCGCACATGCACACACAAACCCGCAAACACACACACACACATATTCACGTTCAATAACAAATGAATACATAAGAAAATTTAATAAACAAGATCTTTGGTTGTATTTTCATTGTTTAAGAAATATATATATATATATATCAAGAATTTTCGGATATATTTTTTATTTTTTGAATTTGAAATTCAAAGAAATTTGTGAAGCGGTACATATTCAATTTTACTTGAGGTAACATATTTTATTTTCTATTCACAATTTCAGACACACGCACACCCAAATCCACACAGACAGACATACACACACACCCCCCCCGGCACACACACACACACACACACACTCTTGCACACTCGCGCGCACACACACACACACTTGCACACATGCAAACACATACACATACATGTGCGCACACACACACATTCACTCAATAACAAATGAATACAAAATAAAATTTAATAAATAGGATCTTTAGTTGTATTTTCTTTATTTAAGAAATATATATTAAAAAATTTTGGATATATTTTCTCTATTTTCTATTTTTTTAAACTAGAAATTCAAAAAAAATTGTGAAGAGGTTTGTATTCGATTTTATTTCATACAATATATTTTATTTTCTATTCACAATTTCAGACACACCCGTACCCAATTCCACACAGCCACACACACATACACCCACACAAATGCTCGCACAAACAGGCACACACACACAAACACGCACACACACATGCACTGACTCACGTTCAATAACAAATGAATATGTAAGAAAATTTAATGAACAAAATCTTTGGTTGTATTTTCATTATTTAAGAAATATATATATTAAGGATTTTCAGATAAATTTTCTTTATTTTCTATTTTTTAAACTAGAAATTCAAAGGAATTGCGAAGGGGTATGAGTATCATTTTATTTGAAGCAAAATAATTTATTTTCTATTCACAATTTTAGAGACACACACATAGCCAAATCCACAAAAGCATACCATGCCCACAAGCCCATACACACATGCAACACCCCCCCTCCCCGTGCACACACATACACATTCACACACGCACACACGTTCAATAACAAATGAATATTTAAGAAAATTTAATAAACAAGATCTTTAGTTGTATTTTTATTATTTAAGAAATATATATTAAGGATTTTCAGATATATTTTCAATATTTTCTATTTTTTAAATTAGAAATTTTAAGAAAATTGCGAAGGGGAATATATATGGTTTTATTTGAAGCAATATATTTTATTTTCTATTCACAATTTCAGACACAACCACACTCAAATTCATACCGCCACAAACTTATAAACCTGCAGACATACAAACACACACACTCGCACACACACATACATACACACATACGCACATGCACATGCGCACTCACTCACGGTCAATAATAAATGAATAAGTAAGAAAATTTAATAAACCAGATCTTTAGTTATATTTTCATTATTCAAAAAATATATATAATGAATTTTCGGATATATTTTCTTTATTTTCTATTTTTTGATCTGGAAATTCAAAGAAAATTGTGAAGGGGTAGGGCTGCAAATGGATATTCAAAAATTCATTTATTGTTCGCATTCATATCCGTTTATACAAAATTTATCCGCATCCGTTTAAAGCGGATATTATCCGTATTTGATTAGTAGATATCCAATTATAAATGGATATGGATATGGTATATTCGTATCCGATCCGTTTAATATATGCTCTAAATATATATTTATTAAATAATATATTATTTATATTTTTTAATAAAAATCTCATAATCCATATATGTATATATATAAATTAAGTTGAAGAATTGAGAAGAAAAAAGAATAAATTTAACAAATTATTTTGATATAGAGAAAAAAAATTAAGAATAAAGTTAATCAATATAATTATTGTTGGTTGACTTTAAAATTAATATACTTCAATGCTATTATTATTAATAATAAGTACTAATAATTAATTATAAAGTCAATTATTAATTAAAAATTATGCTATTTGTTTGATTGTTTTCTTTTTAATGAAATTATATAGTTCCTTCTGTTAATTAAAAAAAAAATATTTGTTATAAGTTTATAGATTCACGTATTTGGATGTTTGTAAATAGATATCTAAATAATTATCATTGAATATGAATATAAAAGAAATTTGAATACGGATAAGTTTAATAAAATATGAATAAATCTTAAAAATTATAATCGAATACGGATATATTCGAATTCGACCAATATCCGACGAATACAAATTCGGATATCATTTTTTAATATCCATCAAATCCGTATCCGTATCCGAATATTCAAAAGGTTAAATGTATACGAATATGAAAACAGTGTATTTGACCCGTTTAATATCCGTTTACACCTCTATGAAGGCGTATATATTCGATTTTATTTGAAGCAATATATTTTATTTTTCATTCACAATTTCAAACACACAACACCCAATTGCACACAGGCCCACACACATACACCCGTGCGCACATACTCACGTTCAATGACAAATTAATATGTAAGAAAATTTAATACATAAAATCTTTGGTTGGATTTTCATTATTTAATAAATATAAATATATATATATCTATTAAGGATTTTCGGATATATTTTATGTATTTCTATTTTTTTAAATTAGAAATTCAAAGAAAATTATGGAGGGGTATATATATGCTTTTATTTGAAGAAATATATTTTATTTTTTATTCACAATTTCAGATACACCTGTACCCAAATCCGCACAGGCGCACACACATACACATGTACACACGCGCACTTACACACACACACTCCAGCTCGCACACACATGTTCAATAACAGATGAATATGTAAGAAAAATTAATAGACAAGATCCTTCATTGTATTTTCATTGTTCAAGAAATATATATATATAAAGAATTTTCGAATACATTTTCTTTATTTTCTATTTTTTAACCTAGAAATTCAAAGAAAATTTTGAAGGGTTATATATTCGATTTTATTTGAAGCAATACATTTTATTTTTTATTTACAATTTTAGCACACCCACACCCAATTACACACAGGCACACACGCACCACACACACACACAAACACTAGATTCAATAACAAATGAATATGTAAAAAAATTGAATAGACAATGCCCACTTTAGTTGTATTTTTTTTATTTAAGAAATATATATATTAAAGATTTTCGGATATATTTTCTCTATTTTCTACTTTTTTAAACTAGAAATTCAAAAAAAATTGTGAAGGGGTATATATTTGATTTTATTTGAAGCAATATATTTTTTTTTATATTCACAATTTCAGGCACACCCACACTCAATTCCACACAGCCACACACACATACACATGCACATACGCACTCACGCACACATGCACTCACACACACACGTACACATACTAATGTTCAATAACGAATGAATATGTAAGAAAATTTATAAACAAGATCTTTGATTGTATTTTCATTATTTAAAACTGTATATATCAAGAATTTTCAGATATATTTTCTTTATTTTCTATTTTTTAAACAAGAAATTCCAAGAAAATTGCGAAGGGGTATATGTATAATTATATTTGAAGCAATATAATATATTTTCTATTTACTATTTAAGACACATCCTCACCCAAATCCTCACACATACACATGTATACATATGCCCACACGCCAAAACTCACACATGGACGCAGACACATACACATTCACAGATGCACACAGACGTTTAGTAACAAATGAATATGTAAGAAAATTTAATAAACAAGATCTTTGATTGTATTTTCATTATTTAAAAATATATATTAAGAATTTTTGGATATATTTTTATTATTTTTATTTTTTAAAATAAAAATTTCAAGAAAATTGTGAAGGGGTATATATATGATTTCATTTGAAGCAATATATTTTATTTTCTATTTATAATTTCAAACACGCCCACACTCACACATGCACGCAGGCGCGCGCGCGCACACACACACACATAATCTTGCACACACGCACACACACGCACGCACGCACACACTCACGTTGAATAACAAACGAATGTGCAATAAAATTTAATAAACAAGATCTTTAGTTGTATTTTCATCATTCAAAAAGTATATATACTAAGGATTTTTGGATATAGTTTCTTTATTTTCTTTTTTTTTAAACTAGAAATTTAAAGAAAATTGTGAAGGGGTATATATTCAATTTTATTTAAAGCAATATATTTTATTTTCTATTCACAATTTCAGGCACCCACACCCAATTCCACGCAGGTGCACACACACACGCGCACACACACGCGCACACACTCGCACACACACAAACATGCGCACACAGTCACATTCAATAACAAATGAATGTGTAAAAAAAATTTAATAAACAAGATCTTTGGTTGTATTTTCATTATATAAGAAATATATATTAAGAATTTTCAGATATATTTTCCTTATTTTCTATTTTTTAAACTAGAAATTCCAACAAAATTGCGAAGGGGTATATGTATGATGTTTTTTTAAGCAATATATTTTATTTTTCATTCACAATTTAAGACATACCCACACCAATTTCCACCTAGGCACACATACATCTGTGCGCGCGCGTGCACACACACAGAGACACGCCCACACACATGCGCACACTCACGTTTAATAACAAATGAAAATGTAAGAAAATTTAATAAACAAGAGCATTTGTTGTATTTTCATTATTGAAGAAATATATATATATATATATAAAGAATTTTCGGATATATTTTCTTTGTTTTCTATTTTTTGAACTTGAAATTCAAAGAAAATTGTGAAGGGGTATATATTCGATTCTATTTGAAGCAATATATTTTATTTTCTATTCACAATTTAATACAAACCCGCACCCAAATCCACCTAGGCACACACACACACACACACAAACACTCCTGCACATACGCACACACTAACACACACATGTAATCTCACCCACCCACACACACACACGCGTGTGCACACATGCACACACATGCACACACGTCCAATAACAAATGAATATGTAAGAAAATTTAATACATAAGATCTTGTAAGAAAATTTAATAGACAACATCTTTGGCTGTATTTTCATTATTCAAGAAATATGTATATTAAGGATTTTTGGATCTATTTTCTTTATTTTCTATTTTTTATACTAGAAATTCAAAGAAAATTGTGAAGGGATATATATTCGATTTTATTTGGGGCAATATATTTTATTTTCTATTAACAATTTCAAAGACACCCATACCCAATTCCACACAGACACAGACACATACACCCGCACACACACGCACTCACACACACACACGCATGCACACACAGACACACAAATGCACATGCACACACTCACGTTCAATAACAAATAAATATGTAAGAAAATTTAATAAACAAGATCTTTTGTTGTATTTTCATTATTTAAGAAATATATATATTAACGATTTTCTGATATAATTTCTTTATTTTCTATTTTTTGAACTTGAAATTCAAAGGAAATTGTGAAGGGTATATATTCGATTTTTCTTGAAGCAACTTATTTTATTTTCTATTCACAATTTCAGACACACCTACACCCCAATCCACACGCGCGCACACACACACGCACACACATACACAATTGCGCGTGCACCCAATAACAAATGAATATGAAAGAAAATTTAATAAACAAGATCTTTAGTTATATTTTCATTATTTAAGAAATATATATATTAAAGATTTTTGAATATATTTTCTCTATTTTTTATTTTTTCAAACTAGAAATTCAAAGAAATTGTGAATGGTTATATATATGATTTTATTTGAAGCAATATATTTTATTTTTCAATCACAATTTCAGACACAACCACACCAAAATCCACACAGGCACACGCATATACACCTGCACACATGCAAACGCGTGCGCACACACACACACACACACACACACACTCGTGCACACACACGCACACACTCACGTTCAATAACAAATAAATATGTAAGAAAATTTAATAAACAAGATCTTTTGTTGTATTTTCATTATTTAAGAAATATATATTAACGATTTTCTGATATAATTTCTTTATTTTCTATTTTTTGAACTTGAAATTCAAAGGAAATTGTGAAGGGTATATATTCGATTTTTCTTGAAGCAACTTATTTTATTTTCTATTCACAATTTCAGACACACCTACACCCCAATCCACACGCGCGCACACACACACGCACACACGTACACAATTGCGCATGCACCCAATAACAAATGAATATGAAAGAAAATTTAATAAACAAGATCTTTAGTTATATTTTCATTATTTAAGAAATATATATATTAAAGATTTTTGAATATATTTTCTCTATTTTTTATTTTTCAAACTAGAAATTCAAAGAAATTGTGAATGGTTATATATATGATTTTATTTGAAGCAATATATTTTATTTTTCAATCACAATTTCAGACACACCCACACCAAAATCCACACAGGCACACGCATATACACCTGCACACATGCAAACACGCGCGCGCGCACACACACACACACACACACGCTCACGTTCAATAACAAATGAATATGTAAGAAAATTTATTAAACTAGATCTTTAGTTGTATTTTCAATATCCAAGAAATATATGTATAAAGAATTTTTGGATATATTTTCTTTATTTTCTATTTTTTGAACTAGAAATTCAAAGAAAATTGTGAAGGGGTATATATTTTGATGTTATTTGGAGCAATATATTTTATTTGAATCAATATTTTTTTATTTTTTAATCAGAATTTCTGGCATACCCACACACAAATCCACATAGGCACACACACCCCCCCCCACACTCACTTGCGCGCGCACACACACACGCACACATATGCCCACTCACGTTCAATAACAAATGAATATATTTTCATTATTCAAGAAATATATAAATTAAGAATTTTCGGATATATTTTCTGTATTTTCTATTTTTTAAAATAGAAATTCAAAGAAAATTGTGAAGGGGTATATATTTTATTTTATTTGAAGCAACGTATTTTATTTTCTATTAACAATTTCAGACACACCCACATCTAATTCCACATACGCACACACATATACCTGCACACACGCACACACTCACGTTCAATAAAAAGTGAATACGTAAGAAAATTTAATAAACAAGAACTTTGGCTGCATTTTCATTAATTAAGAAATATATATATTAAGGATTCTCGAATATATTTTCTTTATTTTTCTATTTTTTGAACTTGAAATTCATAGAAAATTGTGAAGGAGTATATGTTCAATTTTACTTGAAGCAATATATTTTATTTTCTATTCACAATTTTAGACACACCCACACCCAAATCCACATAGGCACACACACATACACCCGCACACGCGCGCACACACACACACATATACACACATAAACACACCCACACACACAAACACGCACACATTCACGTTCAATAATAAATGAATATGTATGAAAATTTAATAAACAAGATATTTGGTTGTATTTTCATTATTTAAGATATATGTATTAAGGATTTTCAGATATATTTTCTTTATTTTCTATTTTTTGAACTTGAAATTCAAAGTAAATTGTAAAGGGCTATATATTCGATTTTATTTTAAGCAATAAACTTTATTTTCTATTCACAATTTAAAACACACTCGCACCCAAATCCGCATAGGCACACACACACACAAGCGGGCACACATGCACACACGCATGCACGCGCAAACGTGCACACACTCACTTTTAATAACAAATGAATATGTAAGAAAATTTAATAAACAAGAACTTTGGTTGTATTTTCTTTACTCAAGAAATACATATATATATATATATATATTAAGGATTTTCTAATACATTTTCTTTATTTTCTATTTTTTAAACTAAAAATTCAAAGAAAATTGTGAAGGGGTATATATTAGATTTTATTCGGAGCAATATATTTTTTTTCTTTTAATAATTTTTGACATACCCACACCCAATTCCATATATTAACGATTTTCGGATATATTTTCTCTATTTTCTATGTTTTAAAACTAGAAATTCAAAGAAAATTGTGAAGGGTATATATTTAATTTTATTTGAAGCAATATATTTTATTTTCTATTCACTATTTCACACACACTCACACCCAATTGCACATAGTCACACACACATACACCCACCCACACACACACGTGCTCACACACACACACGCATAAACACACTAACACGGACACGCTCACGTTCAATAACAAATGAATATCTAAGAAAATTTAATGAATAAGATCTTTGATTGTATTTTCATTATTTAAGAAATGTATATATTAAGAATTTTTGTATATATTTTCTTTATCTTCTATTTTTCAAGCTAGAAATTCAAAGGAAATTGCGAAGGGGTATATGTATTATTTTATTTGAAGTAGCATAATTTATTTTCTATTCACAATTTTAGACACACTCACACTCAAATCCACACACACACACACACACACATGCCCGCACACCCATATACTCACACACATGCCCGCATGCCCATACTCACACACGCGCGCACACACACACACACACACTTGCACTCACGTACATACATACACATTCACACACGCACACACACGTTCAACAACAAATGAATATGTAAGAAAATTTAATACATAAGATCTTGTAAGAAAATTTAATAGATAACATCTTTGGCTGTATTTTCATTATTCAAGAAATATGTATATTAAGGATTTTTGGATCTATTTTCTTTATTTTCTATTTTTTATACTAGAAATTCAAAGAAAATTGTTAAGGGATATATATTCGATTTTATTTGGGGCAATATATCTTATTTTCTATTAACAATTTTAGACACACCCATACCCAATTCCACACAGACACAGACACATACACCCGCACACACACGCACTCACACACACACACGCATGCACACACAGACACACAAATGCACATGCACACACTCACGTTCAATAACAAATAAATATGTAAGAAAATTTAATAAACAAGATCTTTTGTTGTATTTTCATTATTTAAGAAATATATATATTAACGATTTTCTGATATAATTTCTTTATTTTCTATTTTTTGAACTTGAAATTCAAAGGAAATTGTGAAGGGTATATATTCGATTTTTCTTGAAGCAACTTATTTTATTTTCTATTCACAATTTAGACACACCTACACCCCAATCCACACGCGCGCACACACACACGCACACACATACACAATTGCGCGTGCACCCAATAACAAATGAATATGAAAGAAAATTTAATAAACAAGATCTTTAGTTATATTTTCATTATTTAAGAAATATATATATTAAAGATTTTTGAATATATTTTCTCTATTTTTTATTTTTTCAAACTAGAAATTCAAAGAAATTGTGAATGGTTATATATATGATTTTATTTGAAGCAATATATTTTATTTTTCAATCACAATTTCAGACACAACCACACCAAAATCCACACAGGCACACGCATATACACCTGCACACATGCAAACGCGTGCGCACACACACACACACACACACACTCGTGCACACACACGCACACACTCACGTTCAATAACAAATAAATATGTAAGAAAATTTAATAAACAAGATCTTTTGTTGTATTTTCATTATTTAAGAAATATATATTAACGATTTTCTGATATAATTTCTTTATTTTCTATTTTTTGAACTTGAAATTCAAAGGAAATTGTGAAGGGTATATATTCAATTTTTCTTGAAGCAACTTATTTTATTTTCTATTCACAATTTCAGACACACCTACACCCCAATCCACACGCGCGCACACACACACACGCACACACGTACACAATTGCGCATGCACCCAATAACAAATGAATATGAAAGAAAATTTAATAAACAAGATCTTTAGTTATATTTTCATTATTTAAGAAATATATATATTAAAGATTTTTGAATATATTTTCTCTATTTTTTATTTTTCAAACTAGAAATTCAAAGAAATTGTGAATGGTTATATATATGATTTTATTTGAAGCAATATATTTTATTTTTCAATCACAATTTCAGACACACCCACACCAAAATCCACACAGGCACACGCATATACACCTGCACACATGCAAACGCGCGCGCGCGCACACACACACACACACACACACTCACGTTCAATAACAAATGAATATGTAAGAAAATTTAATAAACTAGATCTTTAGTTGTATTTTCAATATCCAAGAAATATATGTATAAAGAATTTTTGGATATATTTTCTTTATTTTCTATTTTTTGAACTAGAAATTCAAAGAAAATTGTGAAGGGGTATATATTTTGATGTTATTTGGAGCAATATATTTTATTTGAATCAATATTTTTTTATTTTTTAATCAGAATTTCTGACATACCCACACACAAATCCACATAGGCACACACACACCCCCCCCCACACTCACTTGCGCGCGCACACACATACGCACACATATGCCCACTCACGTTCAATAACAAATGAATATATTTTCATTATTCAAGAAATATATAAATTAAGAATTTTCGGATATATTTTCTGTATTTTCTATTTTTTAAAATAGAAATTCAAAGAAAATTGTGAAGGGGTATATATTTTATTTTATTTGAAGCAACGTATTTTATTTTCTATTAACAATTTCAGACACACCCACATCTAATTCCACATACGCACACACATATACCTGCACACGCGCACACACTCACGTTCAATAAAAAGTGAATACGTAAGAAAATTTAATAAACAAGAACTTTGGCTGCATTTTCATTAATTAAGAAATATATATTAAGGATTCTCGAATATATTTTCTTTATTTTTCTATTTTTTGAACTTGAAATTCATAGAAAATTGTGAAGGAGTATATGTTCAATTTTACTTGAAGCAATATATTTTATTTTCTATTCACAATTTTAGACACACACCCACACCCAAATCCACATAGGCACACACACATACACCCGCACACGCGCGCACACACACACACACATATACACACATAAACGCACCCACACACACAAACACGCACACATTCACGTTCAATAATAAATGAATATGTATGAAAATTTAATAAACAAGATATTTGGTTGTATTTTCATTATTTAAGATATATGTATTAAGGATTTTCAGATATATTTTCTTTATTTTCTATTTTTTGAACTTGAAATTCAAAGTAAATTGTAAAGGGCTATATATTCGATTTTATTTTAAGCAATAAACTTTATTTTCTATTCACAATTTAAAACACACTCGCACCCAAATCCGCATAGGCACACACACACACAAGCGGGCACACATGCACACACGCATGCACGCGCAAACATGCACACACTCACTTTTAATAACAAATGAATATGTAAGAAAATTTAATAAACAAGAACTTTGGTTGTATTTTCTTTATATATATTAAGGATTTTCTAATACATTTTCTTTATTTTCTATTTTTTAAACTAAAAATTCAAAAAAAATTGTGAAGGGGTATATATTAGATTTTATTCGGAGCAATATATTTTTTTTCTTTTAATAATTTTTTACATACCCACACCCAATTCCATATATTAACGATTTTCGGATATATTTTCTCTATTTTCTATGTTTTAAAACTAGAAATTCAAAGAAAATTGTGAAGGGTATATATTTGATTTTATTTGAAGCAATATATTTTATTTTCTATTCACTATTTCACACACACTCACACCCAATTGCACATAGTCACACACACACACACGCGCTCACACACACACGCGCTCACACACACACGCATAAACACACTAACACGGACACGCTCACGTTCAATAACAAATGAATATCTAAGAAAATTTAATGAATAAGATCTTTGATTGTATTTTCATTATTTAAGAAATGTATATATTAAGAATTTTTGTATATATTTTCTTTATCTTCTATTTTTCAAGCTAGAAATTCAAAGGAAATTGCGAAGGGGTATATGTATTATTTTATTTGAAGTAGCATAATTTATTTTCTATTCACAATTTTAGACACACTCACACTCAAATCCACACACACACACACACACACATGCCCACACACCCATATACTCACACACATGCCCGCACGCCCATACTCACACACGCGCGCACACACACACACACACACACTTGCACTCACGTACATACATACACATTCACACACGCACACACACGTTCAACAACAAATGAATATGTAAGAAAATTTAATAAATAAGATCTTTGGTTGTTTTTTTTATTATTTAAGAAATATGTATATTAAGGATTTTCAGATATATTTTCATCATTTTCTATTTTTTAAACTAGAAATTCCAAGAAATTGTGAGGGGCTATATATATGATTTTATTTGAAGCAATATATTTTATTTTATATTCACAATTTTGGACACAACCACACCCAAACCCACACAGGCATACTCACATACACCCGCACACAGGCACACACGCAAACACACACACACACAACCTCGCGCACATGCATACACACATGGGCGCACACGCGCGCGCGCATATTCACGTTCAATAACAAATGAATATATATGAAAATTTAATAAATAAGATATTTGGTTGTATTTTCATTATTTAAGAAATATATATATATATTAAGGATTTCGGATGTATTTTTTTTATTTTCTATTTATTGAACATGAAATGCAAAGAAAATTGTGAAGGGATATATATTCGATTTTATTTGAAGCAATATATTTTATTTTCTATTCACAGTTTTAGACACCCACATTGAAATCCACACAAGCACACATGCACGCACACAAAGACACACGCGCACACATGCATGCACGTACACATACACACACCCACGCACACGCATACTCAATAACAAATGAATATGTAAGAAAATTTAATAAACAAGATTTGTAGTTGTATTTTTATTATTTAAAAAAAATATATATATATATATATATATATTAAGAATTTTCAAATATATCTTCTCTATTTTTTATTTTTTTAAATTAGAAATTCAAAGAAATTATGAAGGGGTATATATATGATTTTATTTGAAGAAATATATTTTATTTTCTATTCACAATTTCAGACACCCACACCCAAATCCACACAGGCGCACACACTCACATTCGCACACACACGTTCAATAACAAATGAATATTTAAGAAAATTTAATAGACAAGATCTTCCATTGTATTTTCATTATTCAAGAAATATATATATATATATATAAAGAATTTTTGAATATATTTTCTTTATTTTTTATTTTTTAAACTACAAATTCAAAGAAAATTGTGAAGGGTATATATTCAATTTTGTTTTAAGCAATATATTTATTTTCTATTAGCAATTTCAGACACACCCACACCCAATTCCACACAGGCACACACACACGCACACACTCACGCCCACACAGGCACACACACACATACACCTGCACACATGCAAACACGCGCACACACACATACACATGCACACACACATGCATACATTCATGTTCAATAACAAATGAATATGTAAGAAAATTTAATAAACTAGATCTTTAGTTGTATTTTCATTATTCAAGAAAATTATATACACAGAATTTTTGGATATATTTTCTTCGTTCTATTTTTTGAACTAGAAATTCAAAGAAAATTGTAAAGGTGTATATGTTCGATTTTATTTGAAATAATATATTTTATTTTTTATTCATAATATTGCATACAGGCACACACACACACATACACCCACCCACCCACCCACACACACACTCTCTCATGCTCAATAACAAATGAATATACAAGGAAATTTAATGAACAAGATTTTTGGTTGTATTTTCAATATTTGAGAAAACATATATATATATATATATTAAAGAATTTCGGATATATTTTTCTATTTTCTATTTTCTGAACTTGAAATTTAAAGAAAATTGTGAAGGGGTATATATTCGATTTTATTTGTAGCAACATATTTCATTTCCTTTTCACAATTTCAAACACCCACACATACACCCGTGCACACGCGCGCGCACACACACACACACACACTGGCACACACGCACACACAAACATAGACACTCACACTCGAAGGGGTATACATATGATTTTATTAAGCCACATATTTTATTTTCTATTCACAATTTCAAACACACCCATACCTAAATTTCAGACAACTATTTTATTTTCTACACACCCGCACTCCCGTACACACACATACACACACTCGCACACACGCACACGCACACGCACATACACACACACGCAAACACACTCATACCCACACTCACACACTCACGTTCAATAACAAATGAATAAGCAAGAAAATTTAATAAATAAGATATTTGGTTGTATTTTCATTATTTATGCCATATATATTAAGGATTTTTGGATATATTTTTATTATTTTCTATTTTTTGAACTATAAATTTCAAGAAATTTGCCAAAGGGTATATATGATTTTTTTTAAGCAAAATATTTTATTTTTAATTCACAATTTAAGACACACCCACACCTAAATCCACACATGCACACACACATACACCCGCACATGAACACACACACACACACATGCACAAACTCACGTTCCATGACAAATGAATATATAAGAAAATTTAATAAACAAGATATTTGGATGCATTTTCATTATTTAAGAAAATTGCGAAGTGTATATATATGATTTTTTAAGCCACATATTCTATTTTCTATTCACAATTTCAGACACACCCATACATAAATTTCAGACACATTTTATTTTCTATACAACCGCACTCCCGCACGCACACACACACACACACTCGCACACACGCACACATACACAAAAACACACACACACACACATGCACACATTCACGTTCAATAACAAATGAATAATCAAGAAAATTTAATAAACAAGATATTAGGTTGTATTTTCATTATTTACATCATACATATTAAGGATTTTTGGTTAAATTTTTATTATTTTCTATTTCTTCAACTCGAAATTTCAAGAAATTTGCCAAAGGGTATATATATGATTTTTTTTGAAGCAAAATATTTTATTTTCTATTCACAATTTCAAACACACCCAAACCTAAATCCACACAGGCACACACACACATAGGCACACATACGCACACACACACACACACATACGTGCACACACACACACACATACGCACACACACACACACGCACAAACTCACATTCAATAACAAAAGAATATGTAAGAAAATTTAATAAACTAGATATTTGGTTGTATTTTCATATTTAAGAAAATTGCAAAGGATATATATATGATTTTTTTTAAGCCACATTTTATTTTCTAATCACAATTTCAGACACACCCACCCACCTATCCACCCACAAACACATACACATGCATGCACACACACACACACACACATATGCAAACACACACACACACACACACACACACACACACTCGCACACACACATTCCCACACACACACACGTATGTACACACTCACGTTCAACAACAAATGAATAAGCAGGAAAATTTGATAAACAAGATATTTGGATGTATTTTCATTATTTACGTCATATATATTAAGGATTTTCGGATATATTTTTATTATTTTCTATTTTTTGAACTTGAAATTTCAAGAAATTTGCTAAGGGTTGTATATATATATATGATTTTTTTTGAAGCAAAATATTTTATTTTCTATTTACAATTTCAGACACACCCACACCTAAATCCGCACAGGCACACACACACACACACACCTGTGCACACACAAAACACACACACACACACGCACACTTACACGCAGATGCACACACATATATGCGCACACTCACACACATGCACAAGCTCACATTCAATAACAAATGAATATGTAAGAAAATTTAATAAACTAGATATTTGATTGTATTTTTATTATTTAGGAAAATTGCGAAGGGGTATATATATGGTTTTTTTTTAAGCCACATAATTTATTTTCTATTCACAATTTCAGACACACCCACACAAAAATTTCAGACACATTTTATTTTGTATACACCCGCACTCCCACACACACACACATGCACATTCACACACACAAACACACAATCACGCACACACATGCACACACTCAGGTTCAATAACAAATGAATAAGCAAGAAAATTTAATAAACAAGATATTTGGTTGTATTTTCATTATTTATGTCATATATATTAAGAATTTTTGGATATATTTTTATTATTTTCTCTTTTTTGAACTAGAAATTTCAAGAAATTTACCAAGGTGTATATATATATTATTTTTTTTGAAGCAAAATATTTTATTTTCTATTCACAATTTTAGACACACCAATACCTAAATCCACATAGGCGCACACACACACA